>OZ025294.1:82589480-83112980 GCA_964019185.1 Maratus speculifer
CCTTTGTTAATTATATTGTTTTTATCTTTATTTCATTTTAAATAAACGTTAGTTTTGTTTTTAACTTATTTGTATTTCTTTCATCAACATATAGTATTTAGTTATTTAAATTTTGAGACTTTAACTTTTTACAGGTTTAGTGACTAAAAGCAAAAGCTTTCACTGTGTAGTTTAATTACAATCTCTGCTAATCTTTTATATTCAAAATTTAAATCCGTCAGTTTGCTATTAGCAGAAACAAATGTTGTCTTATATTGACTTATGGATGATTCTTACGTGATGTACAGGAGATTTGCACATGTTTAAACCATTAAATTTTACCAAAATTAAAGTTATTAAATTCTTTGAAAGTTATGAGGTATAAGACTCTAACTTATACTTCAGAAAGATATGCAGGTTTTGTTCCTCATTTAAAACTTAAGTGAACAAGAAATTTAAATGTAAACATGATGCACAGGACTCATAAAAAATCAAAACTCATACATCATATGGTATGAATGTTAATTTCTGTGATACTTCATGGATTTATTGATTATACTTTTTTTGTAGTGAAAGAACATTTAATAGATTGTTTTGGTGTAATATTGAGTTAATTTTTAAAATTAATTTATAAGTTATGTAGATTTTATGGGTGTTATGCACGGTCAAGTCTGATTTTTTGCATATCATTTGAGATTTATGACATTTCTCAACATATTAAGTTGTTAAATTGTGAGAATACATGATATATAAGATACTAATCATGTATTCCACATAATGCAGATATTAATTAAAATAAATAGACGTTTTTTTTTCTTTAGTTCACAGTATTTTACATTAATTGAAGTAACTCAGCAACAGATGCAATGAGCTCAGTTAGAAATTTTATGTTGTATCATTTTAAATCAATTAAGATAACTCAGCTATAGATTCCATGAACAATACATTCCATGACCTCCATTTATCTATAAAATTTACACCTGTAGAATTTTCACAAGACAGGGTTTTCTAGTTCATACTAAAAGTAATTTATATGAATTTAGAACATTTGTAAAACTGTTTATAAGAATGGTTTCCATGTTCAACATAATTAATTAATTATGAATATTGGTAATAATAAGAAGTCTGAACATAAATTTGATTTGCAAAAATAAAACCTTATTCTATTGACTATTATCAAAGCTTTTTGAGAAATTAAAATACAGTCTTAAGCATTTCATTATCTGCCTAGTAATTAAATCATCTCAGAAATTGAAAAAACCATTTGCACCAATATTGAACCAATTAATTCTGTGTATTATTCAGGAGTTTATGAAATACCATTCACACCTTGGTGATGAGTAATCGGTGTATATGCCACATAACATGCTGAGAATCTTTGTTTGTCCCCACCAGTAAAATTTTACTAATATTTGCCTTATTTAATGTATTTTCTCAATTCAATAATGTACAAATTTCTGTTTGTAAAATCTTTTACAAAATATTAAAAAATTTGCAAAAATCTCTCATATTGAAGAGGTTAATTAGAGCATATGGCTCAAAGAATTACTTTTTTGGAATAAGCAGGAAATTTTAAGTAGAGGAAAAAGAAGCATGTCGCTGATATTAAATATAATAGAAAAACAACAGTCCTAGCAAAATTACATAAAGAAGAAATTATCAATATAATTTTCAGAAAAAGTAAAATGATTTTTTCTTCCAAACAATGTTATCCATCCATTATAAGAGAAACAATGGAGATTCTAATACGTGAAAATTCCATATGTAACGATACAAAATCATTCAACTTATCAAAACTCTTGTACGAGTTACTCATTTGTTTTAAAAACAAAAATAAGCATCCTAGTAAAATAAGAAAAAGGGTGCAATTCATGAAAAACTGAATGATGGCATTTCAGTTCAATGCACCATAGACCATGCAATTTTTAGAATATCATTTCTATTTATTTTGAAAATGACTTGATGAAGAGTTGAAACGTATCAACAGTTAAATAAAATTATTTTGCTGTTTTTGAAATCTTAATCTTGCACCTTTTTAGCAATTAGGATGAACACATTATTGCAAGTTGTTAATTTGTTACATATATAACACAGTTAACTTTAAAAATATATAAGTATGGAGTTTTTTTAATTATCTTTTGTCAGCAAAAGAAAAAAAAAATCCTAATGCAACAATATAGTGTAGAAGGAGGTGGTGAGGGAATGTAATTTTTTTTAAATTAATTGCAGGGTTATTTCCTTAATACAATCTAATTTACTAATTTTTTTTTTTTAACACTATTGAAATTTATATATTTATTGCCAACTGGTAAAAAGTTCAAGAATATTTCAACCTATTTGGAGCATTATTTTATAATTATTTATATAATTTTTTGAAATAGTTACTTTTGTGCATCCCATGCTCTTTATATTGAAATTCAAAACAAAATCATTTTTTAAGAACATAGTTGTGCTTTATATTTATATTTAGTCAGGTAATGTTGACTTTTCCCCTCTAAAATTTTATAAATAAAAGGAGCATACATAAAAATAATTTAGAAAATGAAGTTCTAGGAATAAGATTGCCTGTTTTGCAAGTATTTGTTGATTTGCTTTTTCCTTTTTCCGAATAATTTTGCTTTAACATACTCATTAGTATTTGTTTCTGTAATTAAAAATTTCTCTCAATTTTTGTTTTCAGTTGCATGACAGGCAATCATATTCCTTCTTCTTTCTTTTTTTTTTTTTTTTTTTTTCTAATGATTTTTATTTGCATCCATTTTAATTGTAAGTTTCTTTAGATACACAGAAAAGTCATCTTCTGACTAAATGGAAATCTACTATTTATTCAAGACAATTTAGATTTGATTTCCTTATAAATAGCATGGGACATACAAATATAAACATTTTATGATTAAACATTTATTGAGACGAATTCTTTTGGAAACATAGTTTTGACATTTTTAAATTTATTGTATATTCTGTTGTTTTCATGTTTGATTATCAGTTTGCTTCTAGACATGATTTACTGCAAAATGGTTTCACTGTACCAAAAAAAATTATAACTTTTAGGGACAAATCTCAGTCTGAGAAGATAGTTAAATCTTTGAACTTAACTATTCCACCAAGAGATGCCAATCACAAAGATCCAAAAGTGTATCTGCAATCTATATTTGGACAGTGGCTCCCTTTGTCTAAAGCTGTTTTAGGTTTGTTTGGTTTATTATTTCTTGTTCTGTGATTCAATAACATATTTCTTAATTTTAGACAAATTTAGCAAAAATCTGTTTCTTTTTTTTTTTTTTTTTATCTAATATATATTATTTCCTATTATATGTAAATGCATGTTTGTTGATAAAATAAACACTAACTGATATTAATTAATTATACTTCATCTGAGAATAATTTATATTAAATAATCACAGGCAGTTGTATAGAAAATCCAAAAAATTTACAATTTAAACATTATTAGTAACAGTTTGTCTGAAATTCAAAGAATAAACTGCTGCATGAAGTTAATTGTTGATATCATGAATTTCTTTATCAAGTATTTTTTTGATAATTAACGTAAATAAATATTTGATGTATTTTAGTAAAAAAAATCTATTTTCCTGTGGTTATTGTAACATTTTCCTTTTAAAACCCTTGCTATCTGAAATGTCACATTTTTCTGTTGGAACAGATGAAAAATTTAATTATTAAATTAAAAAAATTAAATGATAAATTATGATTTTTTCCAATTTAATTACTATTATTTTTTAAAAATTCTTTCATACAATATCTTGATCATTAAGGGAGACCCGAACCCCATTTTCGGCCAAAAATCATCAAAAGTTCAAAAAAAAATTTTATCTCAGAAAACGAAAATATACATATTTGCGAATATCCATGCAAAATTTCAGAACTCAGGGACACTTGGAACAGGTAGCAAATGAGTTTTTTTAATTGTATTCACCAGAGTTTAAAGGACTAGTGGCCATTTAAAATGCTTACACATCTTTGTTTACTTTTATATTACACTATTAAACAAAGTTAGGTATAGTTAATAACATTTAATTTTAGTATGATTAATCAAAGAATACATTCTTCTGTTCTGAATTATCCATAACCGTTAACTGTTAAATCGAACACTATCGTGTTTGTTTACATTTTACGCCTTTCAATTTGATTCTCGTGATAAACTCTTCTGTTTTTGCTTGCATACCTCACATTCTTTCGTTTAAATTAGTGTTTGCATGTGAATATTTTGTATTATTAACTCAAGTTTAGTATTCTACAAGTTTATTTTAAAATAATATACTGAAATGCCTCGCTCGAAGAAACGTAAACAACATATGAATGTGATGGCTTCTAAACGATGGAAAGCAGAAAGTCTGATTATTCAAGTCTCAGAAAAAAGTATATCCAGTGTTTCTAACTTATCTGTTAATACTGATAATAGTATGAAACAAAACGTAAGATTACATAATCTTGTTTTTGATACAGAAATTGCAAGTACTACAGAACAAAATGAAAATTTAACATCTAGTCATACTCCTCATTATATTATTGTTGATATTAATTCAATTTCTAAACTTTTTACATTTACTGCATGCTCAGATTGTTTTTCAAAACAAATCAAAATTCTTATGAAAAGAACGAGTGGATTTGCCCATAAATTAGAAATGTTTTGTGGAGCATGTGAGGAAATTAAAGGTTCCAAATTTACATCAGCTCCAACAATTGATGGTGAGGGGTATGACGTGAATTATAAAGAGAACAAAAGCTTTTACAGAAATTGGACGAGGTCACTCAGCAGTTGATCAGTTTGGTTTTTTGATGAATATGTCTGTAATTTCTGATAAAACATATGATATATATATGAAAAAAGTATATCAGGACTACAAAAAATCTACAAACAAAATGTTTGAAATAGTCCGTACAAATGTTAGAAAAGCGTATGATGACATAAAATGTACTGATACACCTATTACTGTTGAACATCCTGTTAATAATATTGCTGTAAGTTTTGATGGCACTTGGCATACACGCAGCCATAATTCTAACTATGCAGTTGGCTATGTTATTGATGTACTTACAGGTTATGTCATCGACTTTGAAGGGATGTCCAAATTCTGTTATACTTGTGATAATGCCAAACGCGATTTAGGTGAAAGTTCGCCAAATATTTTCAAATATTTATTGAAGGTCACAAAAATGAGTGTTTTAAAAATCACTGTGGGTCTTCTAATTGATGGAAATGGAAGCAACGCTGAAATTTGGAAACAAACCAAAAAAAAAAAAAAAAAGATTCATATTTTATTTATTTTTTTCCAAGATCGTTATAAAATAAAATTAAAAATATCTCTCCCCTGGTCTTTGTCGTATACCATAACACTATTTAAGAAATTTTAGTAATACTAAAATATTGAAAATTGAATGAGGAGTAGTATTTTAAAAAAGTATATATTTTGACAGCTCGATGAATTTTTGTCGCTGAAAATTGAGGAATTTTCTTCAAAGACAAAACTGGCTACATTTTTTTTTTTCCCCTATTGTGTTCAATATAAAAAAATTTTCTTAAAAAATAGTCTTGCTATATTAAAAATTAATGTAAAAAATAATTTCAACATGAAATAATTTTTTTTACTACTTTCTCTTGTATTTTAACTTTAAATGTGTTTTCCTGAAAATGACTTTTTTCATATTTTTAATATTATTTTTATTTTTTTTTATTATTACTTACCCATCATACGTAGTATAGGGTAAGTCTTGCAATCGTTTTGAAAATCGAAAAAAAATTTGTGATGGATTTACACGTTTTAGATAGTGAAGATTCCGAAAAACATATTTTTAGAAAAAAAATTTTGCCGTCTGTGTGTCTGTCTGTCTGTCAGTCTGTCTGTCTGTAAACGCTCTATCTCCCAAACAAATTGAGATAGAGACTTGAAATTTTGTATGTAGTTAGTATGTAAGAATGGGACGAACCCTATTTAATATCAGCAACCTCGATTATCCGGAACTATTTCTTTTTGGACTCTCGAAAAATTCGTTCTGATGAAAGGTATATAAAAATTTTCGATTTTTTTTGTTCTAAGGAATAGACGTAAAAGTCAATAAAATAACACACATTTTGCATATAGAACAAAGTCGATCGGATTATTAGTTGCAGAGATATTTGTAATCTTGTTTTCCATATTCTTCGATTTTTCATGACCCTGTATTTCACTCAAATTTCAATTCAGAGGTATATTTTAAATGGAAATGAGACGCTTAATCCGACGCAGTTAATTGTTAGTTAATAGAATTATTATTTTTGGAGTTATAAGGATGTTTCTTTTACGCAGTTCGGTACTACTTGAGTAGTTTGACGTTTTGTATAATTTGTCAAAATTGGTACATCAGCAGTTCTTTAATATAGCATTACTATGTATATTAACAATATTTAAATTTTGTTTATGAATTGCAATGCATTGTATAAATAGTTTCACATGTTTTATTTTCATATACATATCCATGATGGGTAAGTATTACGGTGGCCCCCAACGACTAGTTTTTACTTTTATTTTAATATTATTTTTATTTTTTCCATATTATAAAATTAAAAATATCTCTCCCTAGGTCTTTTCCATATACTATAACACTATTTAAGAAATTTTAGTAATACCAAAATATTGAAAATTGAATAAAGAGTAGTAATTTTAAAAGTGTATTTTTCGACCCCAAAAAAAATCATAAAAATCCTTATAAAAAATATACTTTTCAATAAAAAGTTAATTTTTTTGCTAATTATTCCTTACAAAAAGATTCTTAAATAATACACCAAAATTCATTACTTTAAGATCAATAATAAAAATTTGGGTTTTTTTTCTTACGGGTCTCCCTTAAACATTCAACAGTGTAACTTTTACACTGTCTTTCAAGAAACGCTGTTTATTGTTATCTGATCTGACATTTTGTTTAAACTAATAATTTTTTCAAAAATATAGTGAAAGTAAAAAAAAGAGACAGAAAGATATATATTTACTAGCTTCTAGATCAGAAACTCATTTGCTACCATGGGCCAAATTAATCATTCTGTACGATGTTGTGGGTCAGATTATAAAATAAATAAATTAAAAAAATAAATAAATAAAAAATAAGAAAATAAAAAATAAGAAAATTAATGAAATGTTTATTGCACAAAATCAAATGTATATATATTAAACACATAGCCTTGTTTAACCCTCCAAGCGTCTTGGAAATGGGTAAAATTGTAATGTTGTTTTCTTTGTATTTCGTTTTAAATGCTCAGAAAATAAGATTCTTTCAACGTTATAAAAAAATTTTGATTACAAATATTAATTTAATCCTTGGAAATATTAATCATTCTAAAATGTATTGAAAATTCATTAAATCTGTAGAATTATGTTACCTTAAATATTGCTTATATTGCAGTGAAACCTGGAGCCTAGTGTACGGAATATTACGTTCCAAACACTTAGAGGGTTAAAAAACATACAAATAAAACATGTAAAATTTTAAAGCTACTTTTTGGTAAAATTAAAAAAGTGCACCAGAAATTTCTTTAAAATATTTATTAAGTAAAAATACATCAATTTTAATGTTATTTCCAAATTTGAACTAAATTGCATAAATTAAAATAACAATGATTTTGTACAAAAGTGCATTGCCAACAAACAAACAAAATATGTTAAAGTAAGAATACAAACATGTTTTAAACATGTATTGTACTTAAAAATTTAAATCGCAATCATAATTATAGAAAAATGTATTATACATTTTATAATCCTGATCTAAGCATTTTTCCTTTAACTTTTTATAAAACCAATCATTGAAAGAACAAAATTATTTGCAATATAAATTTTCATAATTGAGTAAAATGTATTAGCTATGGTGAATGTCCTATGCATAGGAATAATTTTCCGATACTTATCATTTATACACAGTTTTTACAACGTTAAAATATACAGTTTTTATATTTGTATGTAAAAATTGCCTACAAAATGGAATTTTAAGCATCTATATTTTTAAGTATTGCAAAGTTAGAGTGGAAAATTAGTATTAGCAGATGGCCACAGGGCTACTAAATGAGAAAGATTGTTTACCAGCTACTACTGGCCAATAGCCACTAATGAAATTTCACAGTTTTGCTCTTAACAAAAGTTATAGGCAACATATATTAAAAGTACACATTTCAAATGATTATTGAAATTACTGGCTGTATCATGAAGATTAAATAAATAGTACCTACATATTTTCAAATTTGGTATAGCTTTTATTCTACTTAGTATTGAATGATTTTGACTTGAGTCAAAATCTAATCGTTATTTTTAAAAGCCTGTTACTTTTAATAAGCTTAACAAATGCAATTTTTTTCAATAAAGTTTCAATTTCAAATCTAGCAATTTATCCTTCTGTATTATTTCTAGATATGTGGGAGATTTTAGAGGTATATGTGGGTAAATTTTTAGCAAATTTCAACAAAGTGTTACATATTGAACATAACTTTCAATTTTTGTGTGAATATAGGCAAACTGTACATTGACTTTTGTCAATCTGTGATGTATATCTTCATTATCAAGAAAGATTAAGATCATGCAGGGCTTATAACAATGACATGTTTATTAATCTTCAATAATGAAATCAATCAATGAATTTATATCCAAAATGTTAGTATTCGATTATACAGCTAAATAATAATAATAGGCTAAAACTCTTTTCCTTGTTTTATTTTATTTTATTTTTATTTATTTATTTATTTATTTTTTTTTTAAACAAGAAATCATGTCACTTTCCCTTTCAAATCTATTTATTTTGATTTTCTAAAAATTTTTAGCTGTTAGTTCTCATCATATTTTGATAGCTTTTTGATACATTTTTAGTACCAAACAAATACTGTTATTTTGTAATGCCTTTTAAATCAGGGAGCACAAAATAAAATACTGGTTTAAACATAGAACACTTAACAATCTATTAATAAAAAAAAATATGGAAAAAAAATTAAAAATGCCATAAATTTTTTATAAATTTCTTAGATTAAGATCTACTCTTTTAGGTTGTAAAAAATACTACCTATTGCATTCTCTCCTATGATGGAATTTCCGAAAATTTTTTACAGACTTACGCTGGTCTTGTCCAGTAGACCCCCCCCCCCCCAAGTTAAAACTTTATATATCACTGTATCACTTTTTTATGGACACAATAACTTCTATAATTCTGTACAAAACCCTTCCAAACTGATGCATAAAACCAAGGGACTGAAAATGTTGGCCAACGTCATTAATGGTTAAAATCAGACCAATGGGGTAGAAATAAGGAGAAGTTTTTGAAAACTGAAAAAACACTATAACTCTTTCATTATAGTACATATCTAATCAGTTTAAAGTTATTATTAGCTCTGGAGAAAGGGCCTAAAATTTTTGTATGACAGATTTTGATAAAATTAAAAATGAGCTCAAAGGGCAGGGGGAGGGGGGGGGAGATTTTTAGGGAGATAAAAATTTAAAACTTCATCAATTCCCAAGTAACCAAATCCACTTAAATGTATTATAAATCTTTGTCATATTACTTACAACTTTTACACTGACAAGTTTTTAATAGGACACATTCTCACCCCAAAAAAAATTAAAAGAAAAGAAGGGAAATTGAAGAAGAAAAAATTCATAAATTTGTTAATTCATAAGACATTAAACTCACTTGGATTTATTATAATTCGTCTGAACACCATTTACAATGAGTGTACAATGAATCTACACTTTTTTATCGACAAATTTTTGACAGCGCCAACTTTTAAAGCAAAAACAAATTTTAAACAAGTAAGAAAAATCATGTGTTAAGCATAGATTATGAAACACTTTCAAACGCTTCCTGAAATCTTGAATGAAGCTTCGTTATTTATATAAATAAGGTGTTACTGTCCATAGCCAAATGTGTATTTTGATACTTTTGAACAAACCTGTTTGATCTGCCGGTTGATATATACTATATAATGCAGAAGTTTAGTTTAGCAAGAAAATGCATAACAGGTGAAAATTCTCTTTCAGCAATTTATATAATGTATGGAAAATTACTTCAATATTTTTGTTCAGCCCTGTAGTTTGCCTAGTACTTTTATTACATGTCAGTATTTTGTTATAGTTTAGTTCAAACAAAAACACTTTTAAAACTACTTAAATCACATTTCCAGAAATTATCATCCATGGGTGACCATGTAGATAATTCTTTGGGTGACCTTGTGTATCATCTATATATGTAAAAGAAAGTCTGGATTTCGTATTAATCACAGCACAAAAAAATTTACCGAACCCAAAATCTTGAAAATTGGGGTAAAAATACTTCTTATAACACTGAGTGCTGCTATGAAGGGATTTTCGAAAATTCCAACCCTAAAGAGGGTAAAAAAAAAAGAACAAACTTTTAAAAAATTCCTTAAAAATCGGCTTTTATATTTGTTTTTCAACTGATAACATATTTTAGTGTATTTTTTCACGTTGAATCAAATGATACTAAGCAAATTCTTTTAAATTCAGTAGTTCGTGAGATACTTCACAGTTTCCTAATTTGGCGATGTCTTCGGTGCAAAAACCTGAAATTTTTATTAATCCTTATCTATATATATAAAAGAAAGTCTGGATTTCGTATTATTCACAGCACAGAAAAAATCTACCCAACCAAAAATCTTGAAAATTGGGAGTAAAAATACTTATTATAACATCGAGTGCCACTAAAAAGGGATTTTCGAAAATTCCACCTGTAAGGGGGGGGGGGGGGGTAAAAGAAAGAACGAACTTTAAAAAATTCCTTAAAAATCTGTTTTTGTAGTTTTTTTTCAACTGATACCATCTTTTTGTGTATTTTTTCATGCTGCATCGAATGATACTAAGCAAATTCTTTTAAATTCAGTAGTTCATCAGATACTTCACATTTTCCTAATTTGGTGATGTCTTCGGTGTAAAAATCTGAAATTTTCAATCCTTATCTATATGTATATAAAAGAAAGTCTGGATTTCATATTAATCACAGCACAAAAAAATCTACCGAACCAAAAATCTTGAAAATTGGGGGTAAAAATACTTATTATAACATCGAGTGCCGCTAAGAAGGGATTCTCGAAAATTCCATCCGTAAGGGGGGTAAAAGAAAAAACAAACGTTTTAAAAAATCCTTAAAAATCGGTTTTTGTAGTTTTTTTCAACTGATACCATCTTTTAGTGTATTTTTTCATGCTACATTGAATGATACTAAGCAAATTCTTTTAAAGTCAGTAATTCATCAAATACTTCACATTTTCCTAATTTGGTGATGTCTTCGGTGCAAAAACCTGAAATTTCCAATCCTTATCTATATATATACAAGAAAGTCTGGATTTCGTATTAATCACAGCACAAAAAAATTTAACGAACCGAAAATCTTGAAAATTGGGTGTAAAAATACTTATTATAACACCGAGTGCCACTAAGAAGGGATTTTCAAAAATTTCACCCCTAAGGACGGTACAAAAAAAAAAACAAACATTTAAAAAAATCCTTAAAAATAGACTTTTGTAGTTATTTTTCAACTGCTAACATATTTTAGTGTACTTTTCCATGCTGAATCGAATGGTATTAAGCAAATTCTTTTCAATTCAGTAGTTCATGAGATACTTCACATTTTCCTTATTTGGCGATGTCTTCAGTGCAAAAACCTGAAATTTTCAATCCTTATCCATATATATACAAGAAAGTCAGGATTTCATATTAATCACAGCACAAAAAAATCTACCGAACCAAAAATCTTGAAAATTGGGGGTAAAAATACTTATTATAACATTGAGTGCCGCTAAAAAGGGATTTTTGAATATTCCACCCGTAAGGGGGGGGGAGGGTTAAAAAAAAACGAACTTTTAAAAAAATCCTTAAAAATCGGCTTTTGTAATTATTTTTCAACTGATACCAACTTTTAGTGTATTTTTTCATGCTGCATCGAATGATATTAAGCAAATTCTTTTAAGTCCAGTAGTTTGTGAGATACTTCAAGTTTTTCTAATTTGGCGATGTCTTCGATGCAAAAAGCTGAAATTTTCAATCTATATGTATAAAAAAATGTCTGGATTTCGTATTAATCACCGTACAAAAAAATCTATTGAACCTATAATTTTGAAAGAGAGTTCTATAATCAGGTTAACATGATTATGTAAGCTATATTTATTTATCTCAATATATATAAAATGCAAAGTGAAATTTCAGCCGACCGCTTATAACTTCAGCTCTACTAGATAGATTTTAATGGAACTTACATTGTTAGTTGGATAATTTTTCAGAAATTTTGTAACAAATGAAATATACTACTTTGTGTTGTTTAATTGAATACTTATAGAGATGTTTTAAATCAGATGAACCCAATTACAAAATGTTGGGTTAGTTTTAAAGGTACCGAATGAATTTTTATGTGATTGAAACTGTTAACATGTTGAGTGCTACATCATTCATTGGTGACTAACTTTGAATTTTCCGTTTAGATGTCTGACAATGTAAAACTATGTGATATAAAACTAAAAATTACTATGGTATAAAAATTTCGTTCAATTCAAAGTTTCTTTTAAAAAACCTGATTAGCGTAGCTGGCAAAGGCTGCTAGTTTTATTTATATTCTACAAACATTTCTTCGTGAACTGAAAACAGCTCAAAAATGCATCACTTATTTAAATCCACCTTTAAGTAAATTATTTCCATATTCAATAAGGTTTCCAAGCTCTTTTGTGTAACCCTGTATCTCAACTATAGTATTTATACACACCACATAATTTACAGGCATTTAGTAAAACTTAAAAACGAATATTACAATTGAAAATGCATTTCATCCATCCATCAGCTATCATCGATAATATACAGTACTTTGCATAGAATACACGATTTGAAATATTTTGTGTGTCCCTGTAAATGCTATGCACATCATGTTATGTGTGAAATATTGAGTCTCAGTGACGTATATAAATTGTATGATACTTGAAATTGTTTAACATAGTTGAAATATGTTAATATGAATAATGTCACAAACAATTCCCTTCTTTATTATTGTGTAATGAAATTCTTTTGTGTGGCTCTGTAATTAAATAATAACTACTATTTTCACTGCATATTTTACAGAATGCATATTTTAGTCACTTTGTGAATCCATATAAATTTGAATATGTTTGACTGGGTGTAACACCTTTAAAATTCATTTCAAACGATTTTTTCCAAAAGGCCGTAATGTATCGGAAAACTTTTGACTATCTCTGTAAGTAAACTAATCATGGTAGAAACTTCATTTTCAAGAGGGTTCTTGCTAGGGTAAACATCAATAAAATATATAAATTTCATAGCAATCAGAGTATATTTACGGAAGTTAGAGCATGGCCAGACAGACAGACAAACCGAATGTATAAACACTTTTCAACTTTGTTGGAAAGTGTTAAAAAATAGAGGTTGAAGAAAAAAGTATGATATTAAAGGTTCACTCTTATTCAAACTATTTATTTTCTGAGGCATTTTAAAATTAATCTTTGTCTCAAACATAATCCAGTTGGTAGGCTCTCTTATTCAGAAATTGCATAATGTGCTATATTGATAAATTTTTTGATAAAGGCAGAATATATATATTTTTAAAATAGTCAAATTGGACACTTTGAACCAAATTTTCCAAAGCAATAGTACTGGAAATGAAAAATAAAATGGTCGTACTGATAAAATGATTGTTATAAGCTATATATTGTTACAGCTATAACTAATCAGGTGAAAAAACAGAAACACAGGTTGTTTATAAATTTCTAAAAAACAGGTATGCAAGTTTCACATTTTCCCTTTTAAAAATGAGTCAGAAAATTTCGAATTTAGTTATTGAGCGGGGAGAAATATTTTTTTAATACTACCTTAAGATGATTCTGACAAAACCAACTCTTACAGAAAAAAAATTAAATTAAAACTCATCATTAGTGGTCAGGTAAAATTATTAAACTGGGTTTATTTCATATTTTTGTACTTAGCTCCAAAATATGCATGTGCCTGTATGTTGAGCTGGCAGGGATTTTTTTAATTTTCCTAAGTTCATCCCTAATCTTTAGCTGATGAATTTTTTAAATGATTTACTGTTGACCATATACATATATTATACTTTCTGATATTTGCATCTCCTATGCCAGGGCAGTATTGCCAGATTGTGGAATTTTTTCATCAAAAGTAACTACCAATAATTTTAAAAGTAATCTTTTCTTTATTTAATCACAGATCATTAAATGTAATATATGTTAATATCTGTCATGAAATATACTGAAGATTAATATTCTAAAATAGCGGCCAATATTTTAGATTAAAACATTTTCTAACTTTCCAATAGTGCAGATTTGCAAAACAAAGTGTATTTTCTACATCAAACAAAAATTAGTAATGAAATATAGGGGAAATGCTAAAGGCTTGGCAGGCCACAAAAAAATTGCTTGTGAGCCAGTTGTGGGCAACAACACATGCCTGTTCTAGGCCTTATTGGAAGCATTGTTTTTGAAATACACAGTATATTTACAAAAAGTTGTCATGCACCAAAAAATTTTAAACAGATTACAATTTAAGGTATATTTCTGTTACAATATTAAATTAAGCATTGATAAAAGTAAATATTTTGGTAAAATTTTTTATGAAACATTGAAGTGGAGAATCAAATCTAGAGTATCTTCAGGGAGAACAACAATATCAGAAATGATCAGATTGTAATATGACCTCTGGTTCAGTTTGTCTTGAAACTAATTTTATTTCATTGAATGTCAATTTAAATTCTACACTTTTGCTGTGTGTCAGCCCAAGGTTAATTTTGTCAAATTACAGATTAAGTTAACTTCTACTCATGTGTTGTATTGACTTACATTGTTTTATGTTCGAGCCAATTTGATTTGTTTTTTTTACTCTTATGAGTCTGGTTTAGGTTGACCTAATTTTTCAAGAGAAAGTCTAAAATATCAAATAAAAATAATAAATAAATAAAATAAAAACTATATACAGTAAAAATAACATAATGGATCCTCATTAAACACAGAAACCTTTATTTAAGGAATACCTTTTTTAATCTGAAATCTTTCTGCATTTCAACCTACTTCCTCTGTATCTGCAATCAGTAGTAATTTAAGAAGTGATTAATTTTATCAAAAGTAATTTTATGGATTTAAATACCATTTTATAATTTGATCATCCTCTTTTATTGTTCCATTTGTCTAGAAATGGTGTGTACATTTGTGCCTAGTCCATTACAATTGAGTGAAGAGAAAATTGAAGGTCTTATGTGTTCTAGTGCTCATAAATTTGACATGTTACCAGAAGAAACACGTGCCTTAAAACAAAGTAAGTTATCTGCTTTTGTATAAATTTGTTTGTTATTAATATAGAGTATTGTTATTAATAATGATGTAATGTATTTTCTATTCTAAGAATGAATTTAATTGAAATATATTATTGTACATTTACATATTTTTTTATAGATTTTAAAGAATGTTCTTCTTCTGAAAACGCTCCAATTATTGTTTGTATTTCAAAAATGTTCCCAGTTGAAAAGAAAATGCTTCCTGAAAATCGACAGAAGTAATAATACAAGCATTAAATTCATATCTTATGATGATTTGAATCATATTTTAAATTGAAGTAAAATAGAGACATGCAAGTCATTATTTTTTTACTTCTTTTTCAGACCTTTAACTGCAGAAGAAATTGCACTTCGTCGAGAAAAAATTAGGATGAGAGCAACTGCAAAGTCTGTAGAAGATGCTGAAAATGAAAAGGATCAAGATAATCTTTCTAAATTTGATGAATCTGATGGTTTGTTGCTATATATTAAATCAGTTTAATAATAATAATAAAAATGTTGTGCAGAATGTTTAATAATAATAATAATAATAATAATAATAATAATAATAATAATAATTATAATTATAAAATCTTCTGTTAAGAATTGAAGAAGATTGAATTAGTATATCCTTAAAATAAAATCAGTGTATTTTGATTGTTTTGATTTTTATTAAAGTTTCTTTCCTTTTAAGCTTGCGAGGATAGGATGTTTGACACAAAGGAAAAAAATGTGTAGTAAGGAAAGGAAACTTCCTTTTCTACAAAAAAGGCTTTCCTGCAAAAAGCTAAAAATAAACTGAGAGAAACTAAAAAAAGGAAAAAAAGTTTTTTTCAGAGCTATGCAAATATATTATTTTACAATATTTTCCCCCACTTAATAAGAAAACCTGTGCTAATCTGTATCTTCCTCTCCCACCCTCCCTCTCCTCCAAGATATGTGTGAAATTTAATACAACATATTCTGAAAGAATCAACTTTATTTCAGTACAATGTATGCTGATTTGTTTGTGTAGAAATGATCCTTGGTATAATACAAGTTTTATTTTGGAAAGATACTTAAAGTAACTGAGACTTACAGGCAATCCTGTGCGAAATTGGGGGCAAAGAGGGCAACTGTCCCAGGCGAAGAAATTGGGGCTCCAAATTTATATTATCAACGTCATTTTTTAGCCTTTCACGAGAAAAAGTTGGGGGGGGGGGGGGTGCCAAATTTAAACTTTGCCCCATGTGCAGTTTTCTCTTTCACATCCCTGCTTAAAGGTCCAAATATCCCTTTCACAGTTCCCAGTCTCAAGAGATACAACATAAACGCTTTTGTTCTTTAAAATTTGTCTGAGTTTTAATAAGAGCATTAAAGACAACAATTTTGAATTGTCCATGATTATAAGAGTTCTTTTCTTATAAAATAGGCATATTTGTACTTGAACATGAAAATTCTTACCTTTTAAAAATTTTCATAACTCAGGAAGCTATTTGCAAATCACTACTCATATTTAAAAAAATAATAATAATAATTATGTTTATTACATGATTTATATAATTTGAATGAATTATGTAATATATATAAAAAAAAAATTAGATTTATTTAAACTTGGTGGCAACGAATGAAAAAAATAAACTACAACAGCAACAACAAGAAACAGTGTTCAACTGGAACTTTTAAAACACAAATTTGATTTTCTCAGCAATGGTCAAACATACAAAGATGAAAAAAATCTATTTTAAATTTCACGAAAAGGATTAAAATAAACCAAAAATTAAGTTAATCCATCCATGGGATCGTTAGCTATTAATTGAATTTTAGATCTTCATTTTTTCATTAAAAGTTAAAAAACTACTGTAAACTATGATAATTTTTTGAATGCTATCATTTTATTCGTCTTGTCAAGTTATATCTTTTGAAAAAAAATAAATAAATAAAAAAATAAAAAAATTGCAGTTTAAGAAATTACACTAACCATTTGAAAAATGTTTTACTTGAAACATTCATCTATCATTTTGAGCTAAGTACCAGTTGTTTTATTGTGTATTATCCATGCCACTGCTATAAATGATTTTATACATGCTGCAATTTGAAGTATGGTTCGTTTAAGTTACATCACTCCATTGTCGCCAAGCATAAAAGTTGGCGACGAAAGAAACATTTCAAACTATGTAACATTGTTGGTGCGAAAGTAATCATTATTAAAATACAGCTTTGGCATATACTGTTATACTTGTAAGACTTTGGCATATACTGTTTGATTTTACTGAGCAGAATTTTGCTGATGGAGGTTTTAAACCAAAGTCGATCGCAGCACATGCATGTGTGAATGGGTCCATCAGACATTGAATCAAAAAAGTTTTTTTCCAGTTTTTCCCAAGCCGATCGCTTTTTAGTTTTCTTTTTAGGTGGTGGAAAATCAAGAGTAATAGCTATAACATTTTCCGGCTTGTTAGAATCACTATTGGCACTCAAATTTTCCTGGTTAGAACCGACTGATTGTAAAACACCATGGCTAGTAGATTGGTCGCCCTCGAGAAATGACGTTTTACAATTAATCAGTTCGGCATTAAATTGCTTCCTTTTTCGTGATCGCCTTTCAACACATAATTGGTTTTCAGTGGCTCGATAATCTTTTGATTTTCTCCTTTTCTGCATTGAAAGACGTTTTTGTGCCAAACCAAATACAGTACTACTTAGTTATCCCATCGACCAATTTCACCAAACGATACGAATTGCCAAACTAATAAGCAACTTATACATGTTGACTAAATTTTTATTTTAAATAACAAAAGAACAAATAAACTAGTAAAACATTAATAAAAAGTCGAAATAAAAATCACTTTATGATTGTTTAAGTACACATATTGTGTTTAATGTCATTGAATGCGACATTTACAGTCATTCATTTCTTTGGTTTCGGCTTTTTCCGAATCTGTTAATTTCTGTCTACCCATTTTTAAATTTGTTAGTTTTCTCCTTTATTACAATGTTTTTAAACATTTTAATTTCCTATTCAAATAAAAATTCTTCTAAAAGTAAAGAATTTAATTTAAATTCAAATAAGAATTCTTCTTAAAGTAAAGAATTTAATTTAAATTCAAAAGTGATCACGTCATTTTGTCAATCCTCCACCGAAAACAACAACCATTTTTCAATGGTTAAAAAAAAAAAAACACCTGTTAGAGATTAATATTTGTATGGCAATAAGGTAATTGGAATTGTTGATTACAGCCACTAAGTTCAAAATTATTATTATTTTTTTTTTCTGTGTATGTGTATACATACTAGCTAAAGTATGTTCTGACACTTGATATGTATGTTTGTATTTTTAAAACTATTTTCAAATTGAAATTTGCTACTTTCTAATGCAATATCAAGATTATTTTCATCTTTGCTTAAGAATCAGATAAAGAATATATTCTTTATCTGATTCTTAAAAATTTTATATCTGTGAATTTGTTTTATATTTTATTTATATTGTTAGGTTTTATTATTATTGCAGCATGAAAATTACAAAAAATATTGTCATCAAGTAGTATTAAAACTATATTTTAAAAAGGTTCAGTTTTGTAGGAGAACAAAATTGTGGCATATGAATGAATAAGTATTTCAATTAGATAGGGTGAAAAATATTTTACAATTATGTCAGAAAAATCTAAAATCTATGTAAAATGAAAAAAACTAAAACATCAGAATTTCATTTATGAGATTCTGTAATTTGTAAAATTTTTCTTGTATTATATATTTGAAATGTTTTTTTTTTTTTTTTTCCTTCTTCCAAAGAAACGTGTAATGCATCAGAGGACACATCAGATACTGTCTTTATTGCTTTTGCACGAGTTTATAGTGGGAAAATACAGAAAGGACAACAACTGTATGTGTTGGGACCAAAGCATGATCCTGCTAAAGCCTTAAGCACAGTAAGTATGCATCTAGAAAATTCTTAATCCTGTTTATTAAATTGTATACCTTCTGGAAAAGAATATAACAGGGTGGCTACAGATTCTGGAAATCAGGGAAGTTTATCAACCTGGAAAAATCAGGGAAATATCAGGGAACTTTTTAAAAAATACTCAAAAATCGGGGAAGTTTTTCTCTATGCAAAAATATTTCCATTTTCACCTTACCAACAAGATTGATTCATCGCCAAACAGGCGACCAATAATGAGATATGTTTCATTTTCCTCCCCTCTCCTTTGTCGTTTTCTGATCATTAAATTTTCTGATCTATCTGATTAATCTGATCATTTTCTATTTATTGTTTTAAGTAATAAATAAAATGATTGACTCTATATATATTATGAATTTTAAATATATTTTTTTAATTGGGAGAAAGATGGAAATTACCATGTGGGCATAATTTGATTTTCTTTCATTTTGATCAAGACCGGACTTTTTTAAAATGAAGTTCATTTTTAACACATAAAATAATGCATTTAATATTGGCAAAAATTATTCAATAATATTTAAAATTACCTCAAGTGGAACATACAATTAATGTATTTATGATAATTTTTATTTCCCCTTTCATAATTCTGGTACCTGTTTTTTTTTTTTTTTTTTTTTTCCTAAAGAATAATTTTAATTTATAATTTCAAAATTTGCTTGACTGTTGGTTAATCACTGTTATTTTTTTTTTTTTTAATCTTATTTGTATAAATAAAAATATTTTCACTGTTTGATTTCAATAACTATTAGAAGTGAAAATACTTTTAATGCATTTTACGTACATTTGGCTCTCATTAATTTGATATCGGATAAATTAAATCTTCGCTTAATTCGAACTAAACATGAAGTCCCAAATTTTCATTAGCAGAATAACATTGAAAATTTTCATTTATTCGAACTCATTTTCTCTTGACTTCATTTAATTCGAACTATTAAAATTCTAATTTTTCATTTTTCCTTAGTTTCTCCCGGACTTCAGATCCTTGAAATAATTGTCTTTCATTTTTGTCAGAATTCTTCTAAACAAGCATACATATAGTACCATGCATTTGATATCTGCTTTTTTAGTCCCCCTTCTGTCCTACAATGATACCTCCAACTCATCTTTGTGTTTGTCCATAATCCCTTAGTTTGTGTATTTATATCTTTTAATTTAATATTGAGTCATATGCCGAAATATGAGCCTTTTTGAAAAGTTTAAATGGTACATTAATATAATCTGACCTGGTGACAGGCTTAACCTAATTAGCTAGCACATCAGGTGTAGATGTCTTGGAACTGAACATTGTTCAGAAAATGAAATTTTCTGGTCACCATATATCCATTGGCTACATTTGAGTTTGGATATATAAAACTACAAAAGCTTTATAAATGCTGTGTAATTTTTGTTTTTTCCTCCATAAAGAACTATTTACAAGATGAATAAGTGTTACATGAGAAAGCATATGTTAAAGAAATATGGTATATGTTCTTTAATAATAAAAATCAGGGAAATCTGATACAGATAATCAGGGAAAAATCAGGGAACTTTTTCCTACCATTTCTGTAGCCACCCTGTATAATATTGTAGCTATTAGGAAATATTGAAATTTCTTTTATCCTATATAAAAACTATGACATGGTTCAGTTTTAAATGAAATTATAAGAGCTCTTGATTTCTCGATCAGAAATTTCTTGTTTGGTGAAAGATTGAGCAAGTAAATTGAATTATGAAAAAAAGTAAGATGATACATTGCTTAGCATATATTTAAGGGAGACCAAATTGGTCACCAAGGGTGATTAGTATTGAAATAAAAATGTGTTTCAATTAGGCAATGTAATATTAATTATGTCAAATGTCTGAATTTTAATTTTTTTTATTTTAAAGATTCAATTAGCTCAATTGTACTGAAGTATATAATTTTCTGTTTTAATTTTTATACTGTAGGAATTATCTGTTAGTGATAAAATTACTGTCCATGACCTTCATCCTGATCAACATATTACTCTTGCTACAGTGAATGGTGTATATTTGCTTATGGGAAAAGAATTGGTTGAATTAGAAGATGGCCCAGCTGGGAATGTTGTTGGTATGTAGCATTCTGTATTTCTGCCCTTGTTTGAGCAAAGTGATTTATCCATTTAATTATGATTTTTTTTTTTTTTTTTTTTTTTTTATTGGTGTTAGTTGAAATTTTTGTGCATCAGAGAATTCTACTTATTGTAGTAAATCTCTGAGTGTTCACTGCTACAGAAACAGAAAGGATTCATTTCTATTCAGGGGCGTAAACCACCCTTGTTGCGTAGGGGGGTGTAGACTCATAATTTTCCGGCTCCAAGAAGGAAAATTTCCGAGTAGTATAAAAAATAAAATACCGACTATAATACACATACATATATGTATGTATCTGTATATACATGCATTTATATAAAATGCCATGCATTAATTTCATGGAATCCTGGCGGTTTATGAAAGATTGTGTTATTCTGCAGTCGACAAATCTAGTCAACTTGTGTGAAATTCTTGATAATATAGCTAATATCAGAGAATTGAAATTGAAAATACAAGGTGGTTGTTTTGCAATCGTATTACTAATCTATATGGTCAGAGCGTAAATGTAGCAAGGCAATGGATTCCATATACCGGTGATTTCTCCAGCAGAAACGGAGCCAGTTTGTTTTCTAAGTTGTTTATTCATCGAACATGAAAAATTAAAATGAGTCTCACATATGAAAAAATTCGTAAGCCCTTCATTCTTTGGTACGAATCATGTCATACTATATGATTTTTAAAAAAATGTAGAAAACTACAAGTGTCGTAGACAAGAGATAATGTATGTCGAAACACTTCAAACAAGACAGAAATCTAAGCTCCCAAGTCATTGCATCTGCTTTTTGTTAGATTCGCAGAGAACGACAGATATAGACGTAGTACAGAAATGAGCCAATCGGTGAAAGGAGTACATCTAGAGATGGGCAGCTAAGCTAATCACTCGAGAGGGGGAGTGGCTTAAGGAATCCATAACTTGTGGTGTGGTGTTTTTGAGGTAAAAAGCCTAGCATCTAAAAAGCCTGGGAACATAGATTACAGGAATTAAGATTGGAAATGAAAATAACAAAATGGCTTTTCAAACATTCGAAAATAGTAACTAGCTTCTCTCAGAATATTACAGATTGGATAGCTGATAAAATTTATAAAGGACTAAAAACTCTAGATTAAGATTTTGAATGAGATATTTATTAATATGCACGTTTTAAAATTAAAGGTAAATTAAATAGAAACAAATAACAGGTATTATTAAAAAATAGAAAAATGAAGAATATGCCGGAAATTTAGAATAATTTAGATGAATATTGCGAAATAAAATGTTTATATAACACACACAAACACATGCATACACATATATATATATTGGCAACCTTCGCCCGATACGCTAGTCAGTTTTCTTAAAAGATTATTGAATTAAAAAAAATATCACAGATAAATTTGTGTTTAGATATGGTGAAACGACCTAAAACTTACCATCATCCCATTAAACCTACCTACTTGAGAATTTCCAAAACCAATAAAATATATGTTTAAGTATGTTTTAGTATATTGCAATATGATCTAAGAGTTTCAATATTCTCCCTTTAGTCCTCTTAAAGGCGGGAAATTTTCTAAAATCTCTGAAATGCATGTAAAATTACTTTTAAATTAGCTTGCTATCTTGAATTTCATGTCCCTACCTAAAACTGCCTCCAGAATATGGCCAAATATTTTAGAATTTTTGACTCCCTTCAACTCACTTAGAGGGCAATTTCTTAAGTCCTGAAATACGTGCTTAAGAGGCAGATTTTATAAGAGTCGGGCAGAAAAGGGGGTGTTCTTATACAAGCCATTTTTTATTTTGCCAAATTTTTTTTATGGTTTCTTCTAATGATTTTAGAAGATATGTATGTTTTGTTTTCCCCCCCAAAAAAATTTTCCGACCCACAAAAATTTCTAAAGCGTGTCACGACCCAGTATTTTTTTCGAATCGACATCTTTCTGTATTCTATTATCTCAGTACATTGAGCATCAACCAAAGTTATTTTTGTGATTACAACATTACATTTAGTAGCTAAATTGAATTATATTCTAAATGTCATGGCTGACCTTCAGTGACACCCGGCGTGGCTCGTCAAACTTTGTCGCGGAAAGTGAAAAAACGCCATATTTAAGACCTCATGGACCCATGCGCTGAGGATCAGCCCGAGTTTTGGGGTTTAACTTGTGTAGTACTACTCACTATTAACTGAATTAACTCATTATTTGCATGGCTCAACCTCAGCGCTGCCGAAAAATAGCTAATTTTGTATCGAATGAAACAAAAAATGGTCTTTTTGGTAACCCTGTATTTCAGTGCGCTGAGGGTCAAAGTGGAACTTGATAATTGTATTTATAGTATGAAATCTACCCTTTAACAGACATTTGACAGAACTTTGGCTAATGGCCATGCGAACTCATACGGCTTACTTCAAGCCTTTGTGGAAATGGAAAATATGGTAACAAAACATACAATTAACTATAACTTATATACAATTAACAACTTAACTTATACAATTAACTATAACTTATTCACTATATGTCACATTTTTTACGTTCTTCTATATTTTCAAGAAAGTATTGGATTCGTGAAAATTTTCGAAATCTGGCTTTTAACTGATTTATACGTTTTAGAAGCCAGAAAATCCGAAAAACATGTTTTTACAAAATGTCTGACTCTGAGTCAGTCTGTCTGTGTGTCAGTGATAGAAATTAGGGGATAAAAGGCAGGTGTCAAATGACGACTACTGTAAAAACCTTCGGCGTCAAATTAAGATTTTTAGTTGCAATTTCTAAAATTCATATTAATATTACTGTAATACTGCATATAATTTTGGAGTGATTTGGAATAAAAGAATGATTTTGAAATTCGCATCCAATTTTCTTTAAGGTTACGACAGAGACAAGAAAAAATCCACTCCCAATATTTATTTTTTTTGGGGGGGGGGAGGGGGGTCGCACCACTTTTACAAATTTTGCGTTTTTTGCTATCTTTCGGCAAAATTTGCTGTTTTCTCGCAATCTTTCGATGAAATTTGCAGCTCTTTTTGCGATCTTTCGATGCAACTGCCCGTTTTTTTCGGGATCTTTTGACGAAACTTGTCGTTTTTTTTGCAATCTTTTGATGAAACTTGCTGGTTTTTTTCGCGATTTTTTTAAAATATTTTGCCTTTTTCGCAATCTTTTGCCAAACTTTGTTGTGTTTTTTTGCAATCATTTGGCGAAACTTGCCGTTTTTTTTATCTTTTGACAAGCCTTGCCATGTTTTTTTGCAATTTGATGACGAAATTGGCAGTATTTTTTCGCAATCTTTTGACAAAATTTGTCGTTTTCTGCAGGGCTGGGGGACCCCCCCCCCCCCCCCCCCCATTAATTATGTGGGTTTTTTTCGCAACCCTTTGACGAAAATTACTGATTATTTGGGATTCCTTGAAGAAATTTGTGTTTTTTGATGAGCCTTTGATGGAATTAACAGATTTTATTGTGATCCTATGACAAGATTCTTATTTTTTCTGTAATTCTTTGACAAAATTGGCTTTTTTTCTAAAGATTCTGTGACGAAATTAAGATTTGTTTTCACGATCCTTCATAGAAAATTGCATTTTTTTGCGATTCTATAGCAAAGTTCGCCTTTTTCCCAAGATTTTTTTGACGAAATTAACTTTTTTTGCGATTATTTTATGGAATTCGCGTTTTTCTTGCGATTCTTTGATGAAATTTGCATCTCTATTCGCAATACTTTGTAGAAATTTGCCTTTTTTTATGCTATCGTATAAAAAACTTTTGCTTTTTTGGTTTTTTTTTTTTTTTTTTTTTGAAAAAAAAAATTGTTTTTTCTCCCATCTTTTGCTGAAAGTGGCGATTTCTTATACAAGCAATTGATGAAATTTGTTTTTTTTTTCGCGACTATTTCTCGAAATTCGAGGTGTTTTTTTAGTTCTGATTTTTCAGACTAGACCACTTTTTTTTTTTAATTTTCGGAGCTGAATGTCTATTAAATTTTTTAAAAAGCTAGGCGTCAAATTTGACGACCAAGAATAATTTTCTAGTCGTCAAATTCAATTTTTTAGTTGCATTTGACGCCTAATGACTGCTAATTTCTAACACTGCTGTGTGTATGTGACAAAAATTTTGCGGGCACTCTATCTCAAGAACTAATGCACTTAAATTTTACAAAACTTTAGATTCTGTAAGACCTTGATATAAACTAGATCTGATTAGTTTTTGCCGTATATCGTTCAGCAGGTGGCGCTGCTATACTGGATTATTTACAATTTCCACTATCGCCATATCTCAAAGAACTAGGCATGGATTTTCATAAAACTTTATATTTAGTTAGTACTTGACATGACCTAGTGCTGATTACGTTTTGGTGCAAATCGCTCAACCGATGGCGCTGCTGTGGTACATTATTCGTGATTATCGCAATAGCTCTATCTCAGGAACTAATGCAAGAATTTTCATGAAACTTCAGATTCTGTTAGTCTCTTATGTCTATTAGTATTCTTCAGTTTTTGGTGTAAATTGCTCAACAGATGACGCTGCTATGCGGCGTCTGCTATGCGACTTGCATTGCATTTTTTGTTGTTTTCATTTAGGAGGTGGCATAATTGATACAAAAAATATAGAATTATTAAAAATATGCAAAAATATTCTCATGAAAAGCAACATATAACAATTAACGGCCTTAACGATTTCGTGCTATATGATTATGAGCTAGAATATTAATGATTTAAGCAGAATAGAATTAGAAGTTAAGAAAATTGGTTGTAAGGGATTCGTAGGAATGCCCATCGTGGCGCAATCGTAGTTTTGTTTTGTAACTCACACATGAGAAGGGTTAAAGTTGCCTGGGTGTGCCAACGCATTACCTGGAAGTAGAAACAATGTTTTATCTCTTTAATTTTTAGCAGTCAATTAAAATTTCTTAGCATTTCTTTTATGAGTAAAATTGAAATTTGATTGCTCAAGTACTATTTTAAAGACCAAAAGCTTGTCAAAAATACAGTTAAGTTTATAACTCTTTCTAATGACATACTTTAAATCTGCATAAAAATTTGGTGTCAACTACGTTTTTTCCAACTAAGCAAAATGTAGTTATAATAATATGAAAAAAACAATCGAATACAATTGATTAAGGAAAAAGAAAATGAACGAATTATTTCTGATCGAACTAAAGTCATATAGATTGAAAAATATCCAGTTTAATTCGATGCTAAAATTCAAAGTACTTGAGTGTTTTAAATTTTCATTAAAATTACGTAAAGTAAATAAAATTCACATTGAAAAATTAGTTAATAGAAAAATAAAACCGTAATTATTTTTGATTAAAAGTTAAATTCGTGTAACTTGGAAAATATCCAGACTGATAAGGAAAAACACTAAATATTTACAATTCATTTTTGAATTTTCATTGATGTCACCTAAATTCAATGATACACATTTCTAACTAAATTTAAAGTTAGAGAAAACGAAGAAGTTTCATCACTTCAATCAGCATATCTTAAAATTTTCACACCAAAGTAAAAATTTTTTGACAATACAATATATTTGATAGCTCGAAGTCAAAAAAATTCGGAATATCAAGGTTTTTGATAAAAATATCAAGGTTTCATATAAAATTAACATTGCTGGAACATATATATAAGTATTTTTTCGTCATATCGAGGTTTTTGAGTTCACAATATTCGACAAATCAAAGTTCATCTGTATAGATTTTATCAAAAGAAGAAAATCTGAAATATTTCCGACTAATAACAAATTTACATAAATTTTCTTTGTTCAGAATTGTTTTGTTTTCTTTTTCTTCTAATTAAAAACTACAATAAAAAAAATTTCTCCAATTCACAAGTTTTTATAATTTAATGTATGTATATTGCTTTTGACTAAACGTACATTTTCTCAATCGAACGGGAATTTTTCCGACTGATTTTTTCATTTTTCCAATTTGTAAGTCCTTTTAGTTAAATACAATTTTTCTGACTAAACGGACATTTTCCCTATCGAACGGGTATTTTTCTGAATGATTTTTTCGTTTTTTCAATTTGTAAGTTCTTATAGTAAATAACATTTTTCCGACTAAACGTACATTTTTCCGATTGATTTTTTCATTTTTCCAATTTGTAAGTCCTTATAGAATAAATAAAATTTTTCTGACTAAACATACATTTCCCCTATCGAATGGGAATTTTTTAAACTGATTTTTTAGTTTTTCCAGTTTGTAAGTCCTTTTAGATAATACAATTTTTCTGGCTAAACGTACATTTTTCCTATCGAATGAAAATTTTTCCGACTGATTTTTTCGTTTTTCCAGTTTGTAAGTTCTTATAAAATAAATGCCATTTTTCCGACTAAACGTACATTTCCCCTATCGAATGGGAATTTTTCCGACTGATTTTTTCATTTTCCAATTTGCAAGTCCCTTTAGATAAATACCATTTTCCCAACTAAACGGCCCCACCAGTGGCCGAGAGGGTCTGACCTCTCAACTGGTAGACGGCAGGTGCTGGGTTCGAACCCAATCGCGGCCGTCGGCCTAACCGTTCGGAGTTTTCGTGGTTTTCTTCAAACCTTGTGTAAATACGGGTTAGGTTCCCTTAGAAAGACCCCCACGAAGGGCATCCCTCCCCCTGGGCCTATATCCCTAGCGTAGATAATCGGCCGTCACAAAATACACCACACCCAACTAAACGTACATTTTTCCTACCGAACGAGTATTTTTCTGATTGATTTTTTCGCGTTTTCAATTTGTAAGTTCTTATAGTAAATAACATTTTTCCGACTAAACGTACGTTTTTCCGATTTAGTTTTTCCTTTTTCCAATTTGTAAGTCCTTATAGAATAAATACCATTTTTCCGACTAAACGTATATTTCCCCTATCGAATAGGAATTTTTCTAACAGATTTTTTCGTTTTTCCAGTTTGTAAGGCCTTATAGTAGATAACATTTTCCTGACTAAATGTACATTTTCCCGACTGATTTTTTTCGTTTTTCCAATTTATAAGTTTTTTATCAATAAGTACCATTTTTTTTAAAAATTAAGTGTATTGTTTACCGACCAAACGTGAAATTTTCCGACTGATTTTCTCAGAGGGGGTGCTGCACCCCCCCATACCCCCCCGGGATTTACGCCCGTGTTTCTATTGGATATGTTTGTGTAACATACCGGGTGCCCCAAAAATGACTGATGGATTTTAAAATAGGTTGTTGCGGAAGGTTGACGGCGAAACTGACCTCATTCAGCACTTATCATCTGGCCTTCAATCGCCGTCAGTGCCATCTATTGTTTGAAATTCGAACTAAAATAAAAAATTATGGTAAAAAACTCCTGACATTATACATAACTCTTCTGCAAAAATTTTTTAAATAGCTGTCACTGTTTGCAAGTTATTAAATTTTAAAATCCATAAGTCATTTTTGGGACACCCGGTATTTACTTTTGAATCTGAATAAACAGGGAAGAAGGAATAAATATTTAACTGGTTGGTGCTGCTTTTTATTTGAATTAATTGCTCAAGATGTGGAGTTCATAATATTCTTTAGATAAAGAAACTCCAGAGAAAATTGCCTGTAATTTGAAGAAGTAGATAATGATAAAATTTAAAATGTACTGTCAAAACATTAAGTTTTTCAGCAGTATTTCCCCATTTCAGTTTTTAAATGTTAGGATTTTTCTTTGTATAGAAAAGTTTTAAAAATTTATTTTCAAGAAACATAAAAACTTTTTAAAGATAATTTTTGTATTATTGGTGAAAATTATCTATACTAATAAAATCCGTGTGCCTCTGTCTGTCTGTCTGTCTGCTTGAAGCCGATTACAGTTCGTAACGCGGAAGTTGGAAGTCGCGAGAGGTGTCTTTCGATTCGAAAAATTCCGGGAGAGTCATTTCGGGCATTTTCAAGACCGTGGGACCAAAATTAAAAAAGTTATAAATTAAAAACCAGTCGGGAATCGGAACGGAAAACGTCTAATTTCCCAAACGGAGCTCTGGGGTAGAGCACCTGGACCTTGTTTGTAAGAGTAGCGTCATGAGATTAAGTACGCATGCTCAGTGGAAGAAAAGTGGAGGATGGAAGAAAACGCGTGCAACCCTGAGTTTTATGCTCGGCGCTTCCTCGCCTTTTGGTTATTTTTATCATTGCTATTATTATTATTTTAATGCACATTCTTACGAATCGGAAATAGATAAATAAAACAAATTTTCTTCTTTTTTAGAACGAGTCTTGAATATAGTAAATTTTGTTTATTTCCGTTTTTGTCCCTATTATGAAAAAAGTTGCACTGTGAAATTCATAGGAAATTCATTCACTGTGAAATTTATTTTAAATTTATTACTTAGAATTTAACAATAAATATTTATCTATTTAATCTATATTTTCTAAAGATATAGTGAATGAATTGAAACCATTTATAACATAAAATAATATTTATATATATTATATTGCATTATTTAGGACAATCGGTTTCACTTTAATCTTAAAAATTAAATTTTTGTATATATTGAAATAGGAAAACATGACTTTATAACTTAATTCTCAAAACATTTTAGTTTGTTAGAATTCCACTTTTTTGCCTTTATAATTTTATTAATTAATTATTATTATTATTATTATTATTAGAGTAAAAAAAAAAAAAAAAAAGTTTCAAAAGTATTAATGTTTCCAAAATATAAATATTCCATAATGATCAATGAACTCTTTTTGAGTTTTCAAAAAAAATTATCTGGTAATAATCTCAATGAAAGTTGTAAGAATATACAGGAAATATATTAAGGACAGAAATCAAATGACAGCTCATTTGACCTTGTCTGTTTATTTTGTTATTATTATTATTTTGTTTGTTATTTGATTTATCCAATCAAAAATAATTTATAATTTATTGTTACAACAGCTTTTAAGAAAACTTTTAATGGATTAAAATATATGCGATTATTATATACATACACTAATTTTTTGAATTAAAGCGCTTCATAGTTTGATATAGTTCAATGTTATTAAAACATAAAAATAGAAACTATCGTGCAGTAGAGGGTTAATTTTATAAAAATGAACCTGTAGTTAGATATTTTTATGCTATTAAATTACGACATGAAAATATTTTAAACGTAATTTTATTCGATGTTATTACTAAATTAAAATCTAGGTTTCTTTTTAATTATTAAAATATAGTCCTTGGATTATGTTAAATATTAAAACTTAATTTCATTGAGAAAAATTGATGTAAAAATACATAATATTTTATTAACTAATACAATATATTATAAATAAAAAAATTAATTAAATATTAAAACGTAGTTATATGGAAAGAATCGGTAAAAAAAAAAAGAATAACTAATTAAAAAAAAAAAAAAATCTGAAATAAATTTATTTTGTAGCAAAATATAGTGATCCAATATTTTAAAACCTTAAATATGTACATATAGAACACACCATAAAATATAAAATTTTTGCTGAAAATTTTGAATTTAATTATTTTTCCTATTTTTTTCATTATGAGACCGTTATATAGATTTTAAAAAAATAATAAAAAAATAAATTTTAAAAAATCATAAAAATAGAAAAAATCGTACAGTGAAAGGTTAATTTCATAAAAATGAATACTGTAATAAGTTATCTGTAGTAATTAGATATTTTTATATTATTAAATTATTTTTTAAAAAAATTAAAAAAATCATAAAAATAGAAAAAATTGTAGAGTGAAAGGTTAATTTCATAAAAATGAATGCTGAAATAAGTTATCTCTAGTTATTAGATATTTTTATATTATTAAATTACGATTTAAAAATATTTAAAATGTAATTTTATTCGATGTTATTACATTAAAATTTATGTTTCTTTTTAATTATCAAAATATAGCTCTTGGATGATATTTAATATTAAAACTTAATTTCATTAAAAAAATCTAAAGAAATACAGTATTTTATTAACTGATAATAAATTATTAATGAATTAATTAATTAAATTAAATATTGATACTTAATTTTTTTTTTGAAAGAATTAATTAAAAAATGAAGTAACTTTTAATAAATCAATAAGGGGAAAAAAAGTAAAATGTTTCTTTTTAATTATCAAAATATAGCATTTGGATGATATTTAATATTAAAAGTTAGTTTCATAAAAAAAAAAAATCAATCTAAAAAAATATATTTTACTAACTAGAAATAAATTATTCAAAAAAATAAGCGTAACTTATAATAGATCAATGAAGAAAAAAAAAAGAGAGAGAGAGAAATCCAGATCGGGGATCGAACCCACAACGTTGGGGTTACGAGACCTGTATGCTAACCATTACACCAAACCATCTGCGAATTGATAACGAAATGACTTTTTTAACCTCGAAACAAGTTCATAAAAGAATTTGGGATTTGGCGTTTTCTTATTCCTCGCCAAACCTATTTTGATTACTTATGATGGAAAAACAGGAAAAAAAATACTTGTGATGCGATTCCACCAAAACAACGCAAGGATATATATACAATTTAGTCATACCAATAAAAATAATTCAAATTATATGTATATAGATAAAATATAACGAGCAAATGATGGGATATTTGCTCGTGCTGACAGAATGAAAACGAATCTTACGGAAGAAAAAAAATATTTTTGCATGAAAACTGCGAAATTCGTAGGCAAAATTATATTTATATCCATAATATAAACATTTTTGAACATGAAAATTGATGTTACAAATCGAAAAAAGCATGAAAATATTATGAATGATGAGGATTTTAAAACCTTCTAATTTCATCCCATGTAAAGTCTATGGTAGCGCTGTAGTCGATTGCCTGCGGCGGTTGAAAACAGATTTTGTGCAATCAGAATTTATTGCCATCATGTCGCAACTCTTACCGAAGGATGTAGGAACACTACTCTGAGGCAGAACACTGCACCACCTTGCGGTGAACGACCTGAACTTTTCCCCTTTGGCTAAAAGAAGAAGCAGCCGAAAACCTCTTTTTTCTCCCGGGAAAACAACTTTTTCTTTCGTTTCGGTTCTTTGAAAAAGAACTAATTGGTAAAAAATGTTAAACACGGTTTATTTTCATACTTTTTCTTTTTGGTAGCATACACGAATATTGTGTAACCTAAGATTTACGCGATTAATACTAATTTTTGTTAGTACAAACGGAAAACGAGCTGCCAAAATTATTTGTCAATTATGTTGTTTGTGATATTAATTAAATTACTTTTTTTTTTAAATAGCAGTCTTTTGTAGTTTTTAATGCCGAAACTTTTTAAAAATATTTTTACTTCAATTTGCAACCAATGCATTTGAAATCGAAACTATACTATTTGATTTGAACATATGCTATTTCTTGAGATTGCATAGAAATTGAAATTTAGAATGCTTTTTGAAAGCTTTTTGCACTTTTTCACCCCTTTTTAAATTTTTTTAGGAAATGTTTTTAGAAAACATTTAAATCTTATAAGTTATTACTATGTCAAATTTCAAGTTGCTAGGCAATATAATCACTCAAAAATAAAAATTTATAGCATTTTTTGCTTCTGCAATGTAGTGTTAGTGATACTGACAGAAATAGTCTGTGTTAGAGCAAGGGCAGTCTAGATCAATTTCCAACTGATACTTTTGAAATCGGTTTGATACTTCCTGAGATTGCTCACAAATCAGCATTAGAACTTTTTTAGAAGGCTTTTTGTGCATTTTCGGCCTTTTAAATTTTGAATTTTTTTAGAAATGTTCTTTGAGATCTTTTATATCTAATAAATAAGTGACCATCATGCCAATTTTCATGAATCTATGCCCTTCAATAGCACAAAATTAAATTTTTGATTTTTTTTTCTTTGTTTGCTTCTATACTCTCTTTGAGGTAGCGGCAATCAACATAAAATATAGCCTATCATGGAGAAAAGGTTGTCACTATTATTTACACATCATTATTTAAAATCGGTTCTGCACTTTCTGAGATTGTGTAGAAATTGAAATTTTGAATGTTATTTACAAAGTTTTTTGTGCATCCCCCCTTTTAATTTTTTTTTTTTTTTTTTAAGAAATTTTCTTTGAGAACATTTTTATCACATAATTAACTACCATTCCAAATTTTTCTCATTTCTAGACCTTCCCATGTGGTCAAGACCTTCAGTCTCAGGACTGATTTCAGTCTTAAGAGATTTTTCACTAACTCAAAATTCTGCTTTATATACTTAAATAATTGCACTTTTACCATCAAGAACATTTAATCACTTTCTTTTATTGTAAGAGATCAATTTTTAGCCATAATACTAGACTTTTTCTAACCCTTTTGCATTTAGTTATTTCTAATACTCAGAAAATATTTCAGTCATGACTTAGATGAATTTCTTGCATCCATGGACCTTCCATAAGGACAATAATAACAACAACAACAAAAAAAAACTATAATTTAGTGCGTTTTTAAATTTCACAACCTTAAGGCGGTTGTGACACTGTCATAAAAAACTAGTTGGATGTGTTAATCCCAAAACTTTCTCCTATCTCATACGCACATTTTAATATCTAAAAAAAAATAATTACTCATTTTAATGCTTTAATAATTTTAATTCAATACCATACCAACTTTGATTTTCATCTTAGATTTCTGCTTCAATCAATTAATCGGAGTAAAAACAAATTTCCGTCTCTGTACGAGCCAATGGACAATAGAATGATAGGCAGATTTATTTATTTTTTAATTCAGGGAGGACTTACTTGCATTACCAAAAAATAATCACATACAAAAAAATTAGTTCAGTTCTAGAACTAACTTCATACACTTTTAAGTGGTGCAATATTGAAAACAGCATAAAATTCGCGATTGCAGTGCCCCCTTCCTGCAGATTTTTTTCTAATTCAGGACGATCCAACTAGCCATACACTTACACAAAAATTTTGTTCAATTCAATGCATAACTTTATACACTTTTGGTCGGTACAATATTGAAAATGGCACAAAAATCGTGATTGCAGCGCCCCCTTCCGATGGATGTTGGTTCCGACGGTATGGAGAAATTCCCATACATGTCATCTCCGTTGCCCTTTAACTCCGGCCGCTAAATCAAGAAGAAATTTTAGTATGACCAGTTACCTTCATCGCATTAATCGACGATGGTTTCTTTTCGTCAGATCATCAGGTGTTATTTCACGATAATCTGCTTAGTATTTCATATACATTATGGTATCGTATGTGGCACAAAAATAATGAATATTTGTTAATTGTTTTATGGCAACATCCAAATGAAACGCATCTTATGAGTTATTGGGCAAAAATCCTTTTGTAAGGTTTAGACTGCGGTAAATTGGCTTATTTATCTTTTGTTTCTTCACTGCAATTATAGAGCTTCAAAATATCATTATTTTTTTTCGGTTCTTTTTACTTAAAAAAATAAATAAAAGTGATGAATTTTAAAGTTTTTAGTTTCAAATTAAAGCTGTGTGTTATAAATGAAATGAGTACAAACTTCTTGTAAAATTTCATGAAGTTCTCTGCATTAGTTCTTGAGATATAGCTATCACAAAAAACGTGCAAGATGTAGCATAGCAGCGCCACCTATTGGGCAATTCACACAAAACCCTAATCAGCGTCTATGTATCTCAAGGTCTCCCGGAATCTGAAGTTTGGTTAAATTCTGTGAATTAGTTCTTGAGGTATAGCTATCATAAAATCATGAAAAACATAGCATAGCAGCACTACCTGTTGTGAGCCAAATGTAATCAGCATCTAATTATGTTATATATTCTAGTGTAACGGAATCTGAAATTTGATGAAGTTCTCTGCATTAGTTCTTGAGAAATAGCTATCGCAAAAATCGTGCAAAATGTATCATAGCAGCGCCACCTATTGGGCAGTTCACACCAAAACCTTATCAGTGGCAATGTATCTCATTTATTGTGGAATCTGAAGTTTGGTGAAATTCTGTGCATTAGTTCTTGAGATATAGCTATCATGAAAATCATGAAAGACTTGGCATAGCAGTGCCACCTGCAGGCCAATTTACACCAAAACTTAAATCAGCGTCTATGTATATCAAGGTCTCACAGAATCTGAAGTTTGGTGACATTCTGTGCATTAGTTCTTGAGATGTAGCAATCATGAAAAACATAGTATAGCAGCGCCACCTGCTGGCCAATTTACACCAAAAACCAATAGGCACTAATTCATATCAAGGTCTAACTGAATATAAAATTTTATGAAATTTCGAGCATTAGTTCTTGAGATAGAGCGCCCACAAATTTTTTGTCACATACATACAGACAGACTGACAGACTCACAGACATTTTCTAAAAATAGTCAAAACGTGTTCAGGACCTTCTAAAACGTATAAATCCGTAGAAAACCCCCCTCTCCCTTGAGATATCTTATGATATCATGTTCCACACCCCCCTCCCCCCCTAAAATGATAACTTATATATGCACAGCCCCTCTAAGTAGTGCCGAACTACCAAATAAGCACACAGTAATCAACTGCATACATGGCCCATTACATGAAAAAATTTAATGTTTGAGAAATTTTATTTCCCACACAATTATGTTTTATAAGAAAATTATAATAAAAAGTAAAGTATAGCCATGATAAAACTTCAAAATATAGTTTTTGTCAAACTTGAAAATATTTAAGTCCTTGAAACTTCATTTGATTATTTCTAGATTCTAGATGATTAGTGTTTGTGAGCGATCACTTTTAGAAACTTTTTTGAAAAGAACAGTTAGAATTTTGTATGTTCCAGTATTATTAGTGATTTTTTTAATGTTACAATAAAACTAGTAAATCTGCAGATCAGGAGCCTCAGCGTCAGCTTTGCACATACATATATATATTTAAACACACTTTCGGTAATATTCAACTTCTTGGAAACTTTAATTTAAAATTTTCATAGTACTTAATTATTTATAAGAATAAAATAAGAATTAGAAGTTTTCAGGCTTCAAAAGCGGTAAATTAAAAATTTAGTTATGTTAGGATATTCTGAAATTTTCATGATCTATTATTTTTGTTTTTTTATTGTAACATAGTAGATTTCTTCAGGGAGGCAGAGCCCCCCTGAACCCCCCATAGCCTCACCTAATTTAAATTTGCCCCTTTCTAATAATTGTGCTAATGGTTATTGTATATCTTGTATTTCCTTATACATTTTGATTTATAAGGATAAGTAACAGTTTGGACAAATATTTTTCATAATCCTCATGCTTCTACATATCTGCCAATCACAAACATCTAAATCTGATGTATCAGGAACTTTTGTAAGTGTAAACTCAGTAATCTAGAGTTTTACAATTTTGTTTCCCAAAAAAAAAAAAAATAAATAAAAAAAAATAAAAGAATGATAGCATTTTGTAGCAGTTATAGCAGGGCAGACAAACATACAGAAGAACAGACTAACAGATGAGAAACAATAAATTTTGTGTCTTCATAGTAAGCCTTCACTGAAGTTTCAGCAATGGCGTTATTTTTCATGAGTTATTGATATCCATGTTTCTTGCATTTTTAACGACTACTATAAAATACCTTTTTTTGTTCAATTATGACGTCAAATTTTACCAATTGAAATATTTGTTAAAAATATAATTATTTTTTATTTCTTTTACTTCTAATTATGCTCCCATTTTTGTCAGAAAAATTCTTATTAACGAAACAAATTTCCGTGTTTAATATTTAACAAAGTATTATTTTTATTTTTATTTTAATTCTGATGACATATTTATTTTTTTCTTAGTTTGGTTTTTCGAATGGAAATTGCTCAATTGAAACTTATTGCCGTTGAAAAATTATTCCAGATTTTTTTTTTTTCAACGATAAAGGAAATTGGTTAAATTTTATCTAAAAAATCGCTCTTGATTCTGTATGAAAAAGAAGGAAATTTTGAATTATTAAGGAAAATATTTGAATAAAATTAATAAAACATAGCCTATATTCTTTTCTGGGCTATGTTATATTTATCCGTAAAGATAAAAAGACATTAACATGCGCATAGCCAGGGGGGGTGCCCTGGGTGCCCGGGCACCCCCCCGCTCGCGCAGACCCAAGCTTGATTATTTTAAAAAATCAAAATTTATAAAAGAAAAAAAGAAGAAAATTGAAAGCCAAGTTAGTTCAATTAGTTACTCAAAACTAACAGTCTATGTTTTGAAATGTAATAAAAGAAAAGACCCACATTCTTTTTTTTTTAATTATTTTGTTTATTTTTTTTTTAAATTAGAACATTTACTAGAATCTGTATTAGTCACAGTAAGTCAAAAAGTTGTTTTTAGCTCACAGGCTATCATAGCCTGAGAGCTTATGTGCCCGCCCGTTCTGTATGTATGTGCGTAACGCGATAACTCATGATAAAAATATCCGATCCTCTTAAAATTTTGTATGTAGGTATATCCTGACAAGGCGCTTCCCTGATTAGTTTTTGAAGTTCATTCGATATGTATAAGAGGGGGAACGGGGGGCTCATGTCCCCCGTTAGTTGATATAAATGGGATTTTCATGCAGAATTAAGTTTTCAAAATTTAGATTAAGATCATTCTGATGAGGCGATTCCGTGACTGTTATTAGGTGTTCATTGAATAAGTATAAATAGGGGGAACAGGGGTTCTAATGCCCCCCCCCCCCCCCCCCCCCCCCCCCCCCCCCCCGTTAGTTGATATAAATGGGATTTTCATGCAGAATTAAGTTTTCGTTCAAAATTTAGATTAGGATCATTCTGATGAGGCGATTCCGTGACTGTTATTAGGTGTTCATTGAATAAGTATAAATAGGGGGAACAGGGGTTCTAATGCCCCCCCCCCCCCCCGTTAGTTGATATAAATGGGATTTTCATGCAGAATTAAATTTTCGTTCAAAATTTAGATTAGGATCATTCTGATGAGGCGATTCCGTGACTGTTATTAGGTGTTCATTAAATAAGTATAAATAGGGGGAACAGGGGTTCTAATGCCCCCCCCCCCCCCCCCCCCCCGTTAGTTGATATAAATGGGATTTTCATGCAGAATTAAGTTTTCGTTCAAAATTTAGATTAGGATCATTCTGATGAGGCGATTCCGTGGCTGTTATTAGGTGTTCATTGAATAAGTATAAATAGGGGGAACAGGGGTTCTAATGCCCCCCCCCCCCCCCCCCGTTAGTTGATATAAATGGGATTTTCATGCAGAATTAAGTTTTCGTTCAAAATTTAGATTAGGATCATTCTGATGAGGCGATTCCGTGACTGCTATTAGGTGTTCATTGAATAAGTATAAATAGGGGCAACAGGGGTTCTAATGCCTCCCCCCCCCCCCCCCCCCCCCCGTTAGTTGATATAAATGGGATTTTCATGCAGAATTAAGTTTTCGTTCAAAATTTAGATTAGGATCATTCTGATGAGGCGATTCCGTGACTGTTATTAGGTGTTCATTAAATAAGTATAAATAGGGGGAACAGGGGTTCTAATGCCCCCCCCCCCCCCGTTAGTTGATATAAATGGGATTTTCATGCAGAATTAAGTTTTCAAAATTTAGATTAGGATCATTCTGATGAGGCGATTCCGTGACTGTTATTAGGTGTTCATTGAATAAGTATAAATAGGGGGAACAGGGGTTCTAATGCCCCCCCCCCCCCCCCCCCCCCCGTTAGTTGATATAAATGGGATTTTCATGCAGAATTAAGTTTTCATTCAAAATTTAGATTAGGATCATTCTGATGAGGCGATTCCGTGACTGTTATTAGGTGTTCATTGAATAAGTATAAATAGGGGGAACAGGGGTTCTAATGCCCCCCCCCCCCCCGTTAGTTGATATAAATGGGATTTTCATGCAGAATTAAGTTTTCGTTCAAAATTTAGATTAGGATCATTCTGATGAGGCGATTCCGTGACTGTTATTAGGTGTTCATTAAATAAGTATAAATAGGGGGAACAGGGGTTCTAATGCCCCCCCCCCCGTTAGTTGATATAAATGGGATTTTTATGCAGAATTAAGTTTTCGTTCAAAATTTAGATTAGGATCATTCTGATGAGGCGATTCCGTGACTGCTATTAGGTGTTCATTGAATAAGTATAAATAGGGGCAACAGGGGTTCTAATGCCTCCCCCCCCTCTTAATTTATATAAATAGGTTTTTCAAGCAGAATTTTCAGATTTCGTTCAAATCTCTGAATAGTTTTGGAAGTTTAATGGTTAAGTATAAAAGAAGGGGATAACTCCTTTTAAATTATATAAATGCTAAATGGGTTTTTATTAAGAATTATCTAATTTGCTCTGAATTTTGGATATAGATTTTTTATATGATGAAGCATGATCGTGATTAGTATAGGAGGTTCAATGATTAAGTATAAAAAAAGAGGAAAGGGGAGAGCTGTTTCCCCTTCTTAATTTTTTTTTCGAACGGAATTAACCCTTGAAAATATAAGGCTTTAATGTACAATTAGTATTTGTAGCCTGTGAGCTCAATGCCATCAGTTTAACTGGGCAGTATTCTTTATTTTAATCCCAATTTAATGTCTTTTGTTTATGGAAGTTTTTTTAACGCCGTTCTTTCTCATGCATGTTTTTGCAATTCTTTAAGAATTTAGCAATTCTCGACAAGGATAGAAACTATTTATATCTTTGCTTTTGTAATCTAAAATCTAGATAGTAACAAAAAAAAAAAAAAAAAAAAGGAGATACAGATGTGAAATGATAATTCCACCGTGTGATTAGCCTGGGGAACGGAGGGGTCTCACAAATCTGCTTCCTTTGAAAATCAGAAATAATGATACGCAAAATTCAAATTAATATGGGGAATCCTGATACGGTCTCGGGCTCAATTTATTATTCTAATCTTCAGGTTCGGGCTCATTTTTTCTGAAACCGAAAAATTATATTTATTCATGCGTAAAAAAGATTGAAAAAAAAAATTTCCATTTAAAATTGCATACTTATTTCTTTTCAAATAAGTCATTTAGATCAAAATGACGGGGAAATGAAGTAGTGTTTATTTATTTTAGCATTTCCATGCTATTTCAAATGAAAATTTGTGATAATTACAGATTTATGTCTACATAATTTCCGACGACGACCTCCTGAATGGCGCCAGTCAAAGTAAACACAGATATGAATTTGCTTTCTGTTGGCTTTTCGTTAGCATATATTTTTTAACAGGATTGTTTATTTATTTATTATTTAGTTACATAACGTGAAGATAGTACTTTCTTCTGTTATTAATAGACGAAAATTAGCTGGAGGTTTGCAAATTGTTTAATCTTCTATTGTGCACAAGTCAGTCATTTTTCATATAAAAATTAGTTGTTGTTCTATCTATTTGTCAACATAAAGTCTGTTCATGCTGAGGACGATATACATTTTCGAAGTCAACTTTCCTGCGTAAGTAAAAATAATTATTATGTTATTCTGATATAAAGCAATTGTTCAGTGTTTCCTCTTTTCCTATAAAAGCATCGGACCTTTAAGATAATAAAATCATTTTTCTAATTTTACGTTGATTTTCAGGCACCTATCAATCACGGAAGATTGTTATGAGAAAGGAATAGGTTATAATTAAAGATGTACATTTTTTGCAGAAAGTTGAAAAATGTTGTTCGATTCGCCAGATTACAAATAGTAATTTCTGCAAATTTCATGCATTTATTCATTAAGTCACAAACATGTACATGAAATTTAAATTAGGGAAAGATTTGAGATTAATTTTAAGAGTCAACTGTATTTTTATTTGATACGGATTTTGATAAGATTGTATTTAAATTTTCATTTAACAATTTTATCTGTGTAAGAAAATTTTAATACTATAATAATAAATTTATAATACAATAATAATAAACAAAAATAAATAATTAACATAATAATAAATTTTTAATACTATAAATACCATACAATTTTGTTTTGTATATTTTTGGTATCGGGCTCGAGGTCTGGTAACAAAAAATCTTTCGGGATCGGATTTAAAACCGTCGATCTCGGGCGGACCCCGGCCCCAGAAAACGAGCCTGAACTTAACCAACCAACAGACCATTCCCATTAGAGATAAGTTTCGTTTTTTGCGGCCATATTTTGTCATTTTTAAAAAGAACATGTTATAGAGAAGAGACAGGCTCTTTTTTTTTTTATTGGAAAAATTTATTTATTCATGTGTAGAAAGATTGAAAGAATTCTTTTCCACTTTAAATTGTGTACTTATTCCCTTTTACAAGTTACTATATTGCTACTTTGACCAAAATGACAGGAGAAATAAAGCCGTGTTTATTTTAGTATTTCATTGCTGTTTGAAATGAAAATTTGTGATACTTACAGATTTATGTTTACGAATATCTTTGTTTTATATCTACCATATTTTATCTGTGTTTATATATCTTTTTTTTATCCATTAGATTTATTTTTGAGCAACTACTCATCCTTCTTCGCACAATGAAAAATTGCGTTTGGATCCGTTTTAAAAAAAGTACCATACAATTATACCTTTAGCGAATAAAAACCTGTCTAAAACGGAAACTCAATAGCTTTTAAGGGGTTCCGTTTTATTAGGTTTTATTACATAAGATATGGTTTGTACCCAACATGTTCAGGTTAAAAAATTTGGGCACCCCCTCGTTCAAAAGGCTGGCTACGCCTATGATTAATTAATTCATAAGTTTTGACATTGACTTCATTTAAGTTTTCGTTAGGAATGCAGTGGATATCCGGCATATCCGGCTGATTTTTCAATATCCGAAATATCATCTGATATCCGAATCACAGTCACCGGATATCCGACTTTTCTATCGGATATCCGGCAGAATGCAACAAACCAAATATATATTAATAACAGTAATCGTTTGATCCCAAACAATGCGAAAAACTTTTGTTTATAATGCAAAAGATGATATATTATTATAAGTTCCCTATCGATGAATAAAAGGTAATTCTCAAAAGTTAAAAGAATTGCCAGCTTTCCAACTATTTATATTTAAACTCTGTAACAAATTAAAAAATTTACCTTTACATCTTTTAGAAAATTGTATCTACTTTCAGATTGTAAAACAAAATTTGAAGTCAAAATAGCAAATAAAGCTTTTGTGCAAAAATGAATAAAGATAAAAAAACAACATTGAGAAATGCACAAATAATGCATTAAAAGAATAGAAAACAGTCGTTTCGAATCTACTATCAAGATTCTTCATCAGTATAAGACTCAGCATGCCAGAAAAAGCTAAGCTGAGCAAAGCGACAGGGAAGCACAGTCTTATATACCTATTACAGGAGTGAATGGTAATATATTCGAAACAGCTGTTTGCTACCTTACATGCATTTCTAAACGTTGGTTTTCTATCTTCACAAAATTTGAAGTTGTTTATTAAACTGTGATTTTACTAATTTTCTTTCTTTCTTTTAATTTAAACAATAGGTTAATTGGTTTTTAAGTTACACAACTAAACAAACCTATTTTTAATTTCTTCTATCTTTCAAAGAAGAAATTATTGTAATCAATTTTTTTTTGACGAATTTGCGTGTTTTAGGGATCAAATATTCCCAAAAACATGTTTATTCAAAACATTTGTCTGTCCCAGTGTCGCCATCATACTATAAAAAAGTGTATGAAGTTATGCATAGAATGATCCAAATATTTTGTGCATATTTTTGACTGTAACCAGCAGGTTCTTCTTCAATATGGAAACATTTCGCTGTAAGGCGGTGCTGTAATCGCAATTTTTGTGCCATTTTCATTGTTCTACCATCAAATACTGTATGAAGTTATGCATAGAATTGAACCAAATTTCTTTGGATACATTTCTGGGAATGACTGTCTGGTCTTCCTTCAGTTTGAAAATAGTTTGCCTAAAGATGGTACTGTAATAATGATTTTTGTAAAATTATTTTGATTTTTCATAATCCTTACAGAGAATTGGTGGTTTGTGCAGCGATGGGAACTTCGTATCTTTCTAAAACTGGCTATTCGCAAATAACTGATGTATAGCAGAACAGAAAAAAATATTGATTTTAATTAATATCATGATCGAGATTAACTCATTCTTAATCTAATTAATTGACTGCAGCAAAAATTCTAGATGAAAATAAAAGTTGGTACAGTACTGAACTAACAATATTGAAGTAGTATTAATACAGTTGACTCTCTTTACAACGAAACTCTATTCAGCGAATTTCTCTATTTAACGAATTTTTTGTAGGAACGGTCAATTTTTTTCATGATTACATTAAAAATAATCTACATATAGGGAAATATATATCTCCATTTAACGAATTTTTTCAAAAATGTTCTTTTATATGTTCTGAAAATGCTTTAAATTATTTGTAGAGTAAATTTTTTTCATTGATTTCTCGTTTATAAGTCATAGCTACATAGCATCCTCTACCTTATTCCTTATGTCCAAAAAAAGGCATTCACCCCCCCCCCCCCCAAAAAAAAAAAAACATTTTTGCATGGTTATACTTGATTTTGTTTTAGCCAAGGTGAGCTTGCGTTCTTGGAAAAGAGTGAAACATTTGCTTGCTATTGGAACGATTTGCAATAATCACAAAGCATCCTAAAAGATAAAACTATTCCATTGTCGTCTTGAAAATGGTGTTTATTTCTTGGTTTGGATAGTAAGTCAGCAATAAGGAAGGGGTGAGGGGGCAATTGCAAAAAAGGTTGTTTTTTTCAGCAAGTTGTTTTTTCATCTACCTAAACTAACTCTCATTAATTTTAGAGTTTAGCATTTATGTTTGTTGTTTGTGGCGACTTGGAAAAGTTTTTGTTGTGAGAGATCATTTGAATGAAGAATTGTTACTAAACGTCATCTATGCTGGTGTTATCTTCTACTGTATCTGCATAAAAACTCTTTTGGGATAAGCATAACGCTTTCTTATAAAGTACAAAATTTTTTGCCGTTTTCTATTCAACAAATTTTTTGACTGAACGATGGATTTTGTTTATAGAGACTCGACTGTGTAAATATTTTTTTAAACATTCAGATATATGGAATAGAAGAGTTTTGGGATTGGTGCATCCAACTAGTTATTTTCATGATTTCATTATAAATATTTAAAATTAAAAGTTTTTTGCTTATAAATTTGAAACTGATTTAACTTAAAGTAAAATTAAATGTAGCTTAAGGTAAAACAGTATTAAATAATTAAAACATGAAAAAAATCATTAAATAAACCTATGTTTGGAAATAACTCTTCAACCATTGGTATATTCGTAAGCTTTTTTATGTTTACATTATAAATGGAAGCTGTGTATTTCTTTGTGAAATTACTTTAGAATTATAAAATAAACATATTGATAAATGTGTAAAATTTGTTCTATAAATTATCTGCATTTCATTGTACAAATTATTAGCAATTATCAGCATATCATTGTAATTATTAGCCATTATCAGCATTTCATTGACAAATAAGCAGAATATTTAAATGTTTGAAGTACATTTTTTATTCAATATTATTAATATACACATACAGAGCTTGAACTTTGGCATGGGATGGCTGGATTCATGCCTTAAAATATCTTATGGCCAAGACATTCCTGTTTCCAAAAAAAAAAAAAAAAAAAAAAAAAAAAAAAAATCCCTTTTTGAATTTCTTTTTCTTTTGTTTAATGGCGATCAAATCTCAGGACTGGCTGACTATTTTTGTGATATTTTCCGCTATCAATTGGCAAATCTCACAGTTTTCTCTTACGGCAATTATACAAAATTCATGATTGGTTTTTTGTATTTGATTGAAAAACTTTGTAATTTTTCTCATAATTTTCTCGCTTGCTCGCCTCACAAACTTTTGCAACTTTTTTCTCGAGACCGATTGGCAAATTTCACAATTTTTTTCTCTCAACTGAATGACAAATTTAGCTATTTTATTCTGCGACTGATTGGAAAATTTCTCTTTTTGTTTTAGTGACATTCTGCTGAAATTAATAATTATTTTCCTGTGTCCAGTTGAAAAATTTGTGTTTTTTCTCTGTTACCTGCTGATGATTTTCATGATATTTGCTTGTGACAGCTAGCAAATTTCACAATATTTTACTGTAAATGACTGATGAATTTCGCTATATTTTCCCACAGTTCAAGTTCCCTCAAACTTCAAATTTTTTCAGACCGATTGACTATTTTTAAAAATTTATTTTTGCCATGGTGGACAAAATCAGCGATATTTTTTCTATGGCCGATTTCCGTATTTTGGGAATTTCTTTTTCTAATTTATTTTGTCTCTTTTGCCGAAACAAGAAATTTCTAAAAGGGCAGTAATGGTCACTAGAGTCTGAGCTCTATCTAATTAGCCTGGAATCAGCACTAAACAAAATGAGATTAGATCTTGTATTGCACATTGGGGGGGGAAAAAAAAAAACACTTTTTTTTTTTTTTTTTTTTTACAATTAATGGTTTAGTATTAGATTTTTTTCATTTTTCGAAATCATCGCACATTTTGTAATCAATGGGCTTGATAATCATACTTCTTTTTTTCATTTAAAAGATGATCTTTCATACGATGTTTCTGTTTGGATTTGTTTTTTTTTTTTTTTTTTATATCTGATAAGTTGCATCTGCCCATTTTGTTACTTTTTATTTTCTTCTTTATTAAAAATGACATTATGATTTCCTATTCAAATAAAAATTCTTCTAAATTTAAAGAATTTTGTAAAAAAAATAATAAATAAATGAATAAAATGAGGACATCCAATGTCTAAAGTAAGATGTTTAAATGTTTCCCATTGAGTTAATGAAAATCAGTAAAAACATTATTTTTATGATGATCAAAACATGACTCATGTAATAAGAGTCACATACTACATATGTCATGGATTTCCTGGACCAATAATAAACAAAATAAAATGCAGACACTGCAAGGTCCATTCTCAACCGATAACATCAACTGCTTTCCAAATGATTGAAAAAAAAATGGCAAACTTTAAGGAAACACATTTAGAAACAATAAATAGTTTATGTGCATAGTTCACAGAAATTAGGACATGACATTTTTTAATAAACCATTTCTCATGTAATAGAGGAAACCTACTGATTATGTCCTTTTCAGAATTTCATATGGATTTAAAATTCCATTGTATAGAAGAACATAATTCAATTAGCTAAAATGTCAGAAATTACAGTATTAACGATAATTCCACTAAGTGGCATGCAATCACTGCAGGATATTGACAATACAATCATCTAAATGCATTATTCTTGCAAGTAAATTAAAAATGAATGCCCATCAGATTTTACAAAATTAAAAAAAATAAATAAATAAATAAAAAAAAGTGTAACTTACAAAAGATTCTAAACCACACAAAATCGAATAAAATCTAAATTAAAATATTCATTTAGCAACTCAATTATTAATTGTCCATAACACTGAGTGAAAATTAAAAAATAGATATGATATATATAGGCTTGATTCTTTTCGTTTGTTTTAATTAAAATAGACATTTTGGATAATTATCTTGAGTTGTTGATTTAAATTATTTCAATGGAATTTTGTCATGCTGGTATAAATTAAATATTTAAAAGGCATGTAAAAAATATTTTTTTTTTTTTTTTAATTTCTTCCTTCTCATATAGTTTAACTCCCCTGCATTTACAAATGTTATGAGGAAAACTCTCTCTGCCTGGGAAAACCTGAATTTCAAGCCCTGATAGTCAAAGATATATAGTTTCTGTAAATTATATTCCAATACGTTTAAAAGTTGTAATGGTGTGTGAAACACGTTTGCAATTTATTATTTGAGATGGCATTGCATAAAGAAATAAACATTCACCATAACTAAAAACATATTTAGTGCCGGATATCCGGCCGGATATCCGAATCCGGCAGGCAAATCGGATACCGGATATCCGATATCCGGCAAAATCAATATCTGTTGCATCCCTAGTTTTCGTCCACGCTTTTAAATTTATAGCATTAAAATATAATAAGGATTAGGATGAATGGTTGCTTAGCAACCATTAAGAGAAAATAAAGAAAATGAAATAAATACATTTTGAATAAGTAAATCTCTAAACCAAATTAGTTTATATTATTGGAACACATTTATAAAAAATCTCCAAAATTTACAGCAATAACTTTAAAAATCTGACAAAAGCATAGACAAAATTTCAAAACAATACGAATAATTTAACTGGTAAATTTCAGTATCCATTTATCATTGAATTCCATTAATGAATTGTGTCATTTTCTCTCAAGGAAAAAAAATTTAAAATCATTGGATTTGCCATAGAAAAGCATTATTGCGCAAAATAAAATATTCTATATTTTCCGAACGAATGAATCAAATCTAACAAAAAACTATACAGCTTAATCCCAGTGCCTCACTAACATATCCACTTAATTTCAAGCCAATCGGATGTTTTTTGCGTTAGTTTATCGCGGAACAGACAGACTGACTGACAGACGGACACAAAAAAATTTTGTGTCTCCAAAGTAAGCCTTCACTGACGTTTCGGCAATTATTCCCTACAAAGAAACAAATTTTACATCTTTATAATGTAGCTATAGACAGATATAGATTAAAGGTTATGCTGTTTATATATATATATATATATATATATATAAATAATTTTCTGCTAATGTATGATAATGTAACTTCATTGAGTCCAAGAATGTGTTGTTAATTACTGGAAAATCTTTTAGAAATTCTGATTGCAATTGTAGAATGGACAATCAAAAATTTAAAAACTTTGTTGATAAAAAATGCTAATTTTTTAATTTTTTCAGGCTTTTTTTTATAAATTGTGTTTGCATGGTTATTTAGGTATTAGAGGGCTCCAAAATCATGTTTTGAAATCAGCTACATTATCTAGTACTGTTGCCTGCCCGAGTTTCATTGATCTACACTCAACTACTGTACCTATAGTTAGAGTTGCTTTGGAACCAGTGCATCCTAGTATGTATCACTCAGTTTTGTAATTTTGTTTTCTCTACTTTTTATTTTATTCTGCTTTATAAAATATGATACTTATGTGTGATGAGTTCATTGATTTTAATATGTATTTTTTTTTCTTTTATATTTTTAATTTTGTTACCTTTTTATTTCATGTGAGCAGGGATGGGAAATTTTCAAAAAACTTAATAGCCAGCAAGATGCAGCATGCATTTGAAAATTGTTATGACAGAATGTACAAAACTACAAAAATAGTTAATTACTATTACTAAAATGCAATTTCTACACTTTTTTCCCTATAAAATTAAAAAACACACATAGAAAAAATTAGCATAGAATAGAACTTAATATCATGTTTAGATCTTGGAAATTTGCGAAGTTAAATAGTATAGCTACCAAGTAAAGATATGTATATATATTTGCATATCTTCTTATGCCTACAATTTTTCTAATATTGCCTAAAAATTCCACTCATCAGTGATGAACAAAATGGTGTTTTTCCCCATTTTTGCTTGTAAGGTTTTTTTTTTTTTTGGTATTGTTTCATTTATTTATTTATTTTCTAGCGTAAGCTTCTGTTCAGGTTTCATGAATGACACTCGTCAGATTGTGAGTAGAAATCTAAACATGGCTTGCACAATTTTACTTGTATCAGCCGCAGGATTCTAAAATCCTATCCTTATAAAACTACTTGGATTTTTTTGGGGTAAAACCACTCTAAAAAACCCAATAAAACCCACATTAAAGTGGGTTTTTTTACAATATATGATATTGTTATTTAATATTCAGCAGCTTTTATATTGGTTTTTTAACCTTTGTGTTTAAAAACTTACAGCTCATATTCAAAATATTAGAATAATTGAGAAAAAGTAATAAGAAAAAATTATTTGTCATTTATTTATTTTTTATACTAAGTAAATGCAATTAAATTTCTTATAAATTAAATCTGGAATGTTTAGATAAGATTTTAACATTTATAAAATATAAAATACAGCACAATAAATTAGGTATACAGCTTCCTTAAACACACCAGAATATTAGAATAAAATTTAGATTGGTTCAAAATATTAGAATATTTTATTTTACGCAAAAATATTACCTTATGAATATGAAGTAAATGGTAGTTAATATTTTGTAGCATCCCCTTTAGCTTTCATAACAGCGTACAATCGATCTTGCATACTATATACAAGATGTTTACAAACATTTCTATCAATATTAGCCCAAATAGACTTTATACGTGCCACTAACTCAGTTTTACTTGAAGGAGGATTTTCTTGAAGTTTTTTCTTCATTATACACCATAAGTTTTCGATGGGATTAAGATCTGGTGAATTTGGTGGCCAAGGAAGTACCTTAATGTTGCGTTGGTGGAACCAATTCTTAGTTGACACCGAGGTATGCGGGGACGCTAAATCTTGTTGAAAGATGAAATCATCTTCAAATAAATCTTCTGATGATGGAATCATGTAATATTCTAAAATTTCTTGATATATCAGAGAGTTAACCTTTTCGTAGACGATGCATAACTTTCCAGGTCCTTCTGCACTCATACAACCCCAAACCATGACACTAGCAGCAAATTTTACGGAACGTTTAAGGCATTCTTTATCAAATGCTTCTTGCTTCATTCTCCAAACTCGAATACCTTGATTACCATATGAAACACAAAACATACTTTCATCACTAAATAATATATTTTTCCAATCTTCATTGCTCCATAAACGTCTTGATTTACACCAATTCAATCTTATACGCTTTTGTCTTGTAGTCATGAGAGGTTTTGTTTTCGGTACACGAGATTCAAATTTAAATTTATGGAGACGTCTTAATGTTGTCGATGTAGAAACTTCAACTCCTTCTTCTTTCCATTTTCGGTGCAAGAATCGCACACTTTTAAAACGTTTTTTCTTAACTATACGCTTCAGTTTCCTGTCATCTCTAGCAGATGTTTTTGGTTTTCAGCCACCATTTCGGCGATTATTTTGAAATTTTCCAATTTTTGAATATTGTGTTAATATTTTACTAACGCTCGATTGTGAACAATGTAAATAATTCGCTATAAAACATTGATTTTTAGATTTTTACCGTGCCGATACAAATCAACCATACGAAATTTAGTAGATTCAGGAATATCACTCACACGGCCCATTTTAAGACGAAAAAGAAACAAATTGCAAAAAAGAATACTGATTTTATATAAAATAGTCTGAATTTAATCAATGATGCCACCAGTTAAGAATTGGTAATAATTAAAGGAGAATTAATGTGAAATATTCTAATATTTTGAACCACTTGAATAAATATTCTAATATTTTGACTTTTCTTTTCAAAATAATTTTTTTTGCAATTAATCTTTTCAAAAATGATATTAAATTTAAGATAACAAGTAAGTTTAATCAACAATAAGTTCTTAATAAAAATATCGTTTGCATATTTTCATTAAAAAACATTAAATTATCAAACGATATTTTCATTTTCTAAAAAAAAAGGTAATTATTCTAATATTTTGAATATGAGCTGTACACTACCCTATCAAAACAGATTGTAGGTGTCCTGCCAAATATGACAAAACAAATTGTCAAAATAAAATAATATACTTAATTTTAATTCTTTTAAAAGCTTATATTATGGCCCAAAAAAAAACAAACCTAAAATTAATATACATAGTTAATTACAACAATTTTTTATAGATGAAAAATGAGAAGATCTCTTATATCAAGATTTAACAATATGGGTGGTTTTCAAATGTATTGCCGTATTAAGTGAAACAAAATTTGAAAAAATAATTCGGTTTAAATATAAAAATTTACTCAGGTATGAGTTGCTTATAGTTTACAACATTCTAAGCAGTAGATTATTTGCGAGTTTTTTTATTTATATTTCAGAAATTTCAAGAAATGTCTTTCCCAGTCACTATTTTTTTCATAAGTGTGACCTCTATAAAACATTCTGATTTTTTTGTATCAATAATTAATTAAAAAATTGCTTACGGTTCTTACATACTTTTTAATAAATCAAAAATGTATTAGTATTTATTTATTTCATAAATTTAAAGCATTTTAATAGTTGTTTATGCCATGAGTGTTACTTTGCTTCTTAAATAAAAGGTATAGCTTCTGATTAAAAACAAATTTAATTAAAAATTAATTTATTTTGCAGTTATAATAAAGAATTAGAAAGTTCGAAATGACAAAACAATTAATTTAAGTGAAGTAACAGATGCATTAATAAAATTCTAATTCTTAGTTACAGTAACGTTCATGAAAAGTGGCAACACTCATGACAAGCGATAAGACTCATCTTGCAACAAACAGCTTTTTTATAACAATATATATAAAAAAAAGATTTTAAAAAGTTTAAACTATGATTTCTGTAAAATAGATAGTCCTTTGAAAATTATTTATTAAGAATTAAAATTTGAATCTTAAATAGCACTTACAAAACACGTGTGCAGACATGAAAATCCTGTTACAATTTTTTAAATATTTATAAATATATATAATATGACAAAATGTATCCCTGAATCATGAATCTATTATAATCATAAATTAAATCTTACACATGATTTATAGTTTTAGAATTACTTAACTTCTTTTCTCATGAGTTGTTACTTTTTCCTAGTAACACTCATGTAAGGTAACACTCATGTACGGTAACACTCATGACATTTATTAAGGAATTCTTCACTAAAATAAATTCTAACTGTTTTATTGAAATTTTAGTTGGGCCTATTGATTCCTGAACAAAAATTACAGCATTCCCTAACTTAGCATTTTTATACGTTAAAAAAAAAAAATAAATAAATGGGTAACACTCCTGTAAGAAAATAAAAATACTCACCACGCTGAAATGAACATTCTGATTAATAGCAATTATAGAACAAAATTATCGCGTTCTAAATAAGCACACTGTAAAGAAGAAACAACATCGTTTTCTCACTACCGTTGCCAACTGCAATATACAAATATTTTGAAAACAAATAATATTAACTTCCCTAAAGTAACACTCATGTTCTGCATATGCGGACACAAAATATATTTAAATTTTTAACTCTTAGATACTAATTTTAAATATATAAACTATCTATCTGTTTAATTAACACAGGATATTTTACTTTTAATCCATATATAAAAATTTTTAAATGTTTGGAAGCATAAAAAAATATTGAAATTTTGCGAGTTTTTTATTCAGGACAAGTAAATTCCCATAACTTGCTAACTGAAGTACAAAAAAAAGATCACTATTTCACAACTCTGAAAAAATCTAATGAATGCATTGAATTAAGCATAAAAAGATGTGCTACTACCTGATTTTAGAATATCAAAAAATAAATTTATTAATATGAAATTTAGATTTAAACATCAGGACATCAAACTGGCAGTTCATGTGAAATTCACCCATATATAAAATTTCATAATGTAAGTTCTCAACTTGATACAAATTTGACTTATTCACTTTTGGCCACAGTTGGTTAAAAAAAGAAGAAGGGGGAGCTTTTTTTTTAAAAAAAGGCTTTTTTAAAAAGTTTTTTTGTTTGTTTTTTTTCCCTTAAATGTTATTTCTTATTACATATTGTACCGTTCATGTTTATTGATAAAAATAAACATTGTTGGATATTATATAAATATTATAACTTCATTTCAAAATATTCAAATTAAATAATTACTATCAGTTATGTAGATAATTGAAATCATTTGCAAAATATTTTTAGTACCATATCTCTATGTTCAAAGAATAAACTGCTCTATACAGTGAACCATAGATATCTTGATAATATTATCTAGCATCCTTTGATTGATTAATAATAAAATATTAAAGTTTTTTTTTATTTCTTTTTATGAAGAATACAGATAAAAAATAATTTATTAAAGTAACTTTAAAATATGTAATATGTTGTTATTGTATCATATAATGTCAGAACTAAAAACTTTTTTACAGCTTTTTTTTTTCTTTCTCTGATTTATTTGTGTTATTTCAATAAAAATTATTTCTATATTAAGTTAATTAGTAAAAATATAATATTTTTTAATTTAATACATACTTTCTAGAAATAAGGGTCGTCACCTGTCGTCACCTCTTAAAACCATTTGAGTTGGGCTATAAAAAATCTTAGGGTTTTTGCAACCCTGATCAGCCATTTTAATAAATGACTTATTTGCTAATAATCTCTTATAAATATATTTCAGAGTTTTAAAACTAAAACTGTTCACCAAATTTAAGATTTTCCTACTGGTAAGAGCAGTGACGTAGCTAGTATGGGTGACTCCCAGGACAAATGTAAATGCTATTCTCTCATCCATCATATTTTTTAAATCACAATTCTGTATTGTTATACGTAAAATGAAAAAAAAAAAAAATTAGAGATATATTTTAATAATTATGTAAGTTAACAAAGTAATTTTCCTTGTCTGGTTAAAATTTGTGTCATCTTTTTAAAAAAAGGAAAAAAAAGTCACTTTTGCCTTTCAGGGATTTAAAAAAAAAAAAAATTACAAAATTTATCCTGTCTGAGCCAAAATTTGTTTCACCTAAAATACACACAATAGAAACTTTCAAAATTTACTCAATCTGAACATAATTTTGTTTTGTCGTCACAACAAAATAATTACAAAAATTTACTCTGTCTGAGCATAATATTGTATCGTTCAAAAGAGAAAGTAAGCCTCATTTAAACAGTATATTAAATCATCTACAAAGAAAAATAGAAAACAAAATTTAAAATTTATCCCGTCTAAGCATAATTTTGATTCATGTAACAAAAATAGAGAGGAGAAAAAAAAAATGAGAGAAAAGAAATGCTTTTGTTTTGTGCTGGGTAACTATTAGAGATAAATTCTGGGCTCATCCGAGCCCGAAAGATTTTCTGTCACCAGAGCAAGAGCCTATCCAAGCCCAATACCAAAAATGTACAAAACAAAATTATTTAATGTTTAATAAATGTTACAAAAGTGATATCTCATTTTAAAAAACTTCTTACACAGATGTTAATAAAAAAAAAAAAAAAAAAAAAAAAAAAAGCATTGTAAAAAAATATTAATATTCAGGTGCTTAAAACTTTGTATCAAAAATAAAGATACTTTTATGTAAAAGTTTATACTATTTAATCATTATCCTTTTCCTTTTTTACTTTCTGATTATAATGTATTTGCTTATATTTGTGTGTTCCATTGAGAAATTTTTGATAAGTTATTTAATGTATTACTTTTTCTACATATAATAGTTACTATTATAATAATAAAAAAAAATTCTGTTAAGCTTTTTGTTGATTTTATAATAATACCTTTGAAAAACATTATTTTTAAATTAATTCTACTAATTAATACATAAAAAAAAATTAATTAGTCTATCAGAGCAACTTTCGCATATCTATATTTGGTCCTGGAATTTTTTTGACATTTGCTCATGGAAAGTCGGGGAAATCATCAGACCTGTTTTGTGGGGAACCCAGCCCTTTTAGATTTTGCTAATTTATGTAATTGTTAACTGACTATATCATAAAATGTCATTTTTTTTTTAATGAAATGGCATATTTTCTTCAGGGAATATTAAACATTAATTCTTAAAAGAATTTTTTATTTCATACTTAAAAATCTCAATGCTAAACTCTATTTTATTTCTCAATTTTCTCAATTTTATTTCTCAATTTTCTTAAATATCTTATTCAATGAATTTCTTATGCTGACAGCTGTGTTTGTAATTTGTTCATTTGTTTAGAGGAAATGCCTGCTTTAGTTCAAGGAATGAGGCTTTTAAATCAAGCTGATCCATGTGTTCAAGTTTTTGTTCAAGAATCAGGTGAACATGTTCTTGTTACTGCTGGAGAAGTTCATTTACAACGCTGCATTGATGATTTGAAAGAAAGGTATTTGATTATAATTTATTACTAATTTAAAATTTTCAGAATTAAAAAAACTTTTAAATGAATGTATTAATATTGTCATTTTCTATCTTTGATATTTGTTTAGACATCTGTCGTAAACTTCTTCTCATATTTCAATTTTATCAAATCACTAGACTTCAAAAACACAATTTTGTTTTGTACCGTTATAAGCATTTAATGTAGGCTTTTAATAAATATGCAGGTATAGCAAGGGCGGCGCCAGAGGGGGGGCCGTGGGGGCATATACCCCCCCGTCGGGCATACCTGGCCCCCCCATCGGGGTCAAAATTAAATTTCATCGGGGAAAATATTTTGACTTTTGAATTTCAACCCATTCAAGTTGGGTCGAAGTATGGAGCTTTTTTTTTTTTTTTGAAAGTCGGATTGACTAAACTAATTCTTTTTTGTACATCGGTTTCTGACTGAAGTTTGATTCTTGCAATTTGAGTTTAGGTAAACCCGAATTGTCGAAAAAAAAATCTGAATTTTTAAAATAAAAATCTACATGGATGACAGCATAGGATGATGCATGAGTGACTCTATGCATGTTTATTTTTCAACTAAAAGATAAAATTTACACTAAAAATCAATTTTATACTTTTTTTTAACTACATTAAATTTGTGGATCAGTTTTCGCTTATTTTGGATTTACGATCGGCTTGGTAATGAAGAATTTTTAGTTCAGTTAAAATACGAAAACGAAAATTATTTTGTCGGGGTTGTCTTGGATAACAAGTAGCATGCTTCATCGTGTGGGGCAAACTGCACCTGACATGACTCGCAGTCTGGACCGGATCGGGTTGAGCCTAAATTTTTGTCGTTGAGTGTCGGATTAAAGTCGGATTAACTTTGTTTCAGGTTCGGGTTGGATGTTGATACTTATGGTTCTTGATTCGAGAAGAATTGATCTCTCAAAAGAATTTACAAAACTTATTTTAAGATGAAAAACTGTATTTGAATGTCAATGAATTTATGTATACTGATTTTTTTTTTTACTTAAAATCTGAAATTGTTACTGAATATACATTTGTAAACATATTCTTACATAACTGCATTACAGCATGGATATATTTTTTCATCAGCTACAATTAGGGTTTGGTTGGGTTGAAATATTTCGGGTTCAGGTCGAAATGTAGAGATGTCTAGCTTAAATCGGGTTTCGGGTATAGAAACCCGATCCTGCATCTCCTCAGAAAAAACTCAACTCGACTGGTGGTTTTAGTCGGACCTGGCTAAAGTTAATTTTTTTTCGGAAAGTTTAGAATTGACTTCTATTTTTCGAGTCGGGTAATTTTAATTGTTTTAGCGTATGGGCTCGATTCTATCAGATTCCTCAAAAGTATCCTCAAAATATATTTTAAAATGAAAAATTACATTATTTGAATGTCAATGAATGAATATACAGATATATCGATTTTTCTACATAAAAAATATAATTGATACTAGACTACTTTTCCATTATTGCTTTAGAAGTTTTGTCAAGTTCGGGTTATCTATTTTTTAAAAACTGGTTCAGGTTGAGTGGATATATAATTAATTAGCTCAGGTCAGGTATAACCCATTTCGTGGAGTATTCCGTGCTCGGTAAACAATCCGTGAATTGAACTATCCCCCCTCCATTGATTAGATTCCGTAAAAACAGAAAAAATTGCATTTTAATTTTGCCATTTCTACTCCACCTCCCGCAAAAAATACAGAAAAAACACCAAATACCTGAAATACTCACACCTAAACAGCATGTTCGTCAAATTACATGGGTATTCTGGCATCTGTGTTGCTTAGTACTATTCGTGTTAGAAAAGGAATTTAAATCCCTTTTATCTATAAATATGTAAAAATGAGAAATCTAAGATCAAAATTAAAAAAAAAAATTATGTCAGAAGGCAGAAATTAATTAAAATAATAGAAAAGATGAAAATCAAAGGAATGCTTCGGCAATGTTGAGCGGGAAATTTTGGTCCTCTCAGACCTCTAACCCGCAGCTAGATCTCATGCATAACCCACAGTTTGAATCAGCGATATATTTATAATTGCAGATCGCTTTTCGCTGATATTAAAATAATTCACTTTTAGATTCCCAACTATTTTACAATTTTTCACTTCATTTACATTTCTCTTGGAAATTTTGTGTTAAAGTTTTTGTTTCAGATTTAAATTCTGATCTTATCAAAATTTGGAACATCACACTTTGTGCATTTGATCAACATACACTCTAAAACAAAATGGAAATTGAAGATATTTTCCCCCATTGTTTTTATTATTATTTCTATAGCTAAAAAAGTCTGCTTTAATTTGAACATTTTTTCGTAAAGAAAATTAATCAACTTAATGCTAAAACTACCTGAAATCCTCCAATATCTACAGATGCATTTTTTTAATTAAAGGACTGTTTAATTAACTATGCAACAACGCTGTGTACTAGGATTTTCTATTATAAACTGATTTCTTACTTGCCTCTATTTTCTCTCAAAATATGAAAAATTCATGAATCAAATCTCAATTTTTTAAAAAATTCTACGATCAAAAGACAGAAAATTTTTCAAGTAATAGAAAAATCCGTTCCAACCACACGTGCGTTCCAGCAAATTACTGCATGTATGTTTTATTTTTTGCGAAATGTTTTTTGAGAGTTTATAAAATAATTACATTTTCTCAATAAAAAGAATATTGCCCAGTTAAACTGATGGCATTGAGCTCACAGGCTACGCATCTAATTGTACATTACAACCTTATATTTTCAAGGGTTAATTCTGTTCGGAAAACAAATTAAGTAGGGGAACAGCTCTCCCCTTTCTCCTTTTTTATACCTAATCATTGAACCTCCTAAACTATCAAGGACAAGCTTTATCATAAAAAAAATCTATATCCAAAATTCAGAGCAAATCGGATAATTCTTAATAAAAACCCATTTAGCATTTATATAATTTAAGAGGAGTTATTCCCCTCTTTTATACTTAACCATTGAACTTCCAAAACTATTCAGAGATTTGAACGAAATCTGACAATTCTGCTTGAAAAATCCATTTATACAAGTTAAAGGGAGGGGCATTAGAACCCCCGTTCCCCCTGTTTATACTTATTTAATGAACACCTAATAACAGTCATGGAATCGCCTCATCAGAATGATCCTATATCTAAATTTTGAACGAAAACTGTTAATTCTGCATGAAAATCCCGTTTATATCAATTAAGGGGAGGGGCATGACCCCCCCCCCCCCCCCCGTTCCCCCTGTTTATACTTATTCAATGAACATCTAATAACAGTCACGGAATCGCCTCATCAGAATGATCCTATATCTAAATTTTGAACGAAAACTGTTAATTCTGCATGAAAATCCCGTTTATATCAATTGAGGGGAGGGGCATGAGCCCCCCGTTCCCCCTCTTATACATATCGAATGAACTCCAAAAACTAATCAGGGAAGCGCCTTATCAGGATATACCTATATACAAAATTTCAAGTGGATCCAATATTTTTATCATGAGTTATCGCGTTACGCACGAACATACGAACATAACATACAGAACGGACGGGCACATAAGCTCTCAGGCTATGATAGCCTGTGAGCTAAAAATGACTAAATTAGAAAATGATGAAAAAAGTAAAACGCGGTACTTATAAACTCTTAAAATTTATATATTTCAAAAATTCTAGTTCGATTAATTACTTTCACATTAATTTCAAGGAAATTAGTATTTAGTACAGCAACGTGTTCAGATTTAACGAAAAAGGATCTGAAAGAAATTTCAATTTTATACAGATTTTGTTCTAGCCAAGTATGTTGTTTCTTTATACTCGTATTCTTATTTAGATTTCAATCTAACGATGTTTAAACTGCAAAGAACAGCTGCAGTTCACCAAAAGGAAATGCATGACTATCTGTTTTGAGTAGTTTTCAAATTCTGTTCTGCAAGTTAATATAAAACAAACTTTTCGACTGCTGGAATGATAAAGAGATCGATGAATATGTTGTTTAGCTTCAGCAAACGTATTCTTGCTGATTGGTTGTAAAAAGAACCTTTATACATCTCAATGTTGTTGTGGGAATTACTAGAAAAACATCTGCTCTGATAGTCTTGAAGGATATTTCAGAGTTACATGAGGTGCAGTTCCCTATTATCGACATTTGTCCATTGACCACAGATATAAGGAGTTAATTCTTTTTCCTAATCTAGTATTTTTATTTAAAAATATCGAAATCGTCTATTTAATGCTTTTTTTTTTTTGCAAAAATTATATAATTAATAGGGATGCACCGAATATTCGGTATCTATTCGGTATTCGGCCTATTCGGCCATGTTACCGAATATTCGGTTAGGCCGAATATTAAACTATTCGGTTAAGCCGAATATTCGGCTTGGCCGAATATGAAATTATTCGGCCTGCCGAATATTCGGTATGGCCGAATATCAAAGTATTCGGCCATAGTATTCGGCCATTCAATACTTAATAAAAACTTTTAAAAACTTTTCATTATTTCTACTTTTAACTGTCAATTTTTTAATTTATATTTAAAACAATTAGAAACAAAATCATTTTTAAATAAAATAGAATGTTTTTACATTATTTATTTGCTGTTTGTAAAGTATAACTTAAGAAAATTAAACATGAGAAGGATTAAAATGGTGATTTATTAGGATTCTCCTTTGGAATAAATTATGTGCAGATACAAGTTTCTAAATTTTGTTTAGTAAATAATCTGTTTCTTGCTTTCTCCCAAATAAGAGTCCTTTAAAAGAAAAAAACAACTTTTGAGATTAGTAACAGCTATCAAGGCAGACAATTTTTGTTCATGAAACCATAATCATAATCAACTTATTGAGTCATAAGTACATTGTATTTCATCTCACTCTAGGTCAAAACTTGTGTGTTCGTTTATTATATTAACAATAAATAAGATAACATATTTTCAACTCACATGCTTTGATTTCTGTAAAATATGATATGATGGGAAGGGTGGAAAATACCACCATTCATAAGAAAAGAACTATGAGCCAAACATGCCTTTATTCAAAATTAAGTTGAAAGTATTTGTACTTTATATTGAAAAAAATTTGCCTTGAGTTATTTAAAAAGGACAATTATCAGACTGTAAAATATTTCTTTGGCCATTTTTTTATTATTTGATTTTAAAATGTTTGTTTTGATTCATAGAAAATTTTATTAATTAAAGCTTCATAATTGTGCTTCTTAAATAACTCAAGGCAGATTTTTTTTCAATATTAAATGTTCTTATAAAAAGCTCTTTTTTATCAAAATGTAAGTTTCTTTTATTAAATATTATGTAAAACTGTTTTAAAAAGTAACATTTTAATACCTTTAAATTTTAAAATATAAAAAGAATTTGGAAAGCCGAATATTCGGTATTCGGCCGAATAGTTAACTATTTGGCTGGCCGAATATTCGGCTGGCCGAATATTCGGTATTCGGCCCAACAATTACTATTCGGCTAGCCGAATATTCGGTATTCGGTTCACCTGTCGGCCGAATATTCGGCATTCGGTATTCGGCCAAAATCACTATTCGGTGCATCCCTAAAATAATACAGTAACCGTAAGAACAATGCTACAATGACCTTTTAAAGAACGAATCTGACTATAAAACAATGAAATTTATGACTTTGCAAATTTTGCATTTGAATTATTATTTCTACTAATTATAAATACTTTATGAGTTCAATCTTTTTACGAATGTGTGAACTATACTATTTTTCTGCAGTACATAAAAAGTTTCAAGTCTTTCATACGAGTAAGTTCAAATGATTTCTTATTTCTTTGCGTTTGTATATAATTTGATATTTTTACCCTAGTGCTTTAATTTTAAAACTTCTTTATACGCAGAATTCGTAATTTTGTTGATAATAATAATTTACGCCTCATATATTACGTACGACATGGATAAAACATTAATATTCCTGAGCCCAATATAAACAAGGTTTAAATGCAATTTCAGTTTTACAATTTTCGGAACTGCGAATTTTTAAACTTCTAAATATCGCACATTTTAAATTTTTACACAGTGACATAGAGAAAAAAATGCTCTTTTAAATGAAATTTGTTTGCAAACTTTACCACAATTTGTTTTCAAATTATTAATATTTTAAAAGTTTTTATTACATTTTTTGTCATCGTGTCAACAGAAGTATTCCATTTTTGGACATTAAATATGGACCAATCACAAAACGAATAAAATAAAATAAGTTCCGGAATTCAATCAATAAAAAGATTCAGATCTGCTTCAGATTTTCCAGTTCTCCACCGAGATCAACAACTATTTCCCAAATAGTTAAAAGAAAAAAAAAAAAAGATTAATTCTTTTTGATCAGAACTCTTCGTGTAAAACAGTTTATAACAATATCGAAGTGAAAATTCATGTTTTGTAGAAATAGAGTCAAGTCGGGTCGAGATTGTAACTTTTTTTTGGGGGGGGGGGAAGGGGGAAGGGGCTAATATATATAATACTTGCTAGACCATATAAGCAGGACAACTTTTTAAATTTTACGCAGACCGGAACATTAATTTATTTTGTACGAACTGGGTCCTTGAAATTTTTGCCCACGCAATTTTTGCCCAGCACGCGGGGACCTCTGATATATGTTATGAATTTGGCCCCCCTGTCGGGGAGACAGTGCCCCCACGTCGGGCAAATTCTGGCGCCGCCCTTGAGGTATAGCCACTAATACATGTATTTATCACAATATAGCCCAAAATAATTAAATAATGTGACATTAAACTATCTCACAAATTGAAAATCTAAAACCTATTTCTTTGTCCACTGTCACTTCTAAAGCTGTACTCAAATCATTTTACCATTACCACTTGCTGCTTTCTGAAAGTCTGGCAGCCTGTACAAGTATTCAGGAAGTTCATTCTAGGTGATACCATTTTATTCATTGGCATAACCAGAGTTTAACTATTTTGTTCGTAACCAAAGGTAAAGAAAAACATCATTTTACTCACCACTGGTGAGCAAATTTTCTGACAGTGCAAGTAAATTTTCAAGTAGTTTTCAAACTCTAGCGATATCTATAAAACTTTATTTTTGCAACTAGAATTGTATAGAACCAAACACTTTCTGAGCATGTAACATTGGGTCAGAAACTTTCTGCAAATTAATGTTTAATAAAATTGCATGTTATATTGTTTTGACATCGACAAAATTCATGTTTTTTACATGATTCATGGACATAATTCCTGTTTTTTGAGTGATCTGTTGACTAAATTCGCATTTTTTATGTGATTCATGTATGAATTTTGCATTTTTTGCAGCATAAATTTTGTCATAACAATTTTCAACTATTTGTTGCATTTTGTTAGCAGGTAAGATTTTCTAGGAATTCATACCTCTGAGTCTAATGACTCTTACAATTTTCTGCCCTTATATAGCTTATTTGTGACCTTTGTCACAATGAAGCTTCAAAATTAGATTTCTATGCAACTACAGTAATCAGTAAGGACAAGCTATATGCAAACTTTCTAATATATATATATATATACTAGCAGCCTCTGCCCGCTACGCTGGTCAGTTTCTCTAAAATAATCTTGAATCAAACGAAATATAAGGTACCCTGGGGTAATAACGCCACGTTAAGGTTCGACAAATTTTCACGGCTCAGTTTTAGTTTGTATTTTTCAAACAAATATATGATTCGATACAGCAACTCATTGACTATCTATATAAAAAAAAATAATTTAACAGATATGTATTCATAAAACGTAATGGCGTGATTTCTTGACCAATGCTATTTGGCGTTATTACCCACCTATATGGGTAATAACGCCATGCAAACAAAACTATGAAATAAGATGGAATAATTGCATGTAGATTGCCCAATTCTAAAAATACAAACTCTACAAACTTAGAAATTGACAAATTGCATTCTAAGCTATTGAAAATGTTCAATTTTTTGTGAAAGTGTAAGAAAAATAAAGGTGTGGTGGTGGTGGTGGGGGGGGGGGGGATGAGGCAAAAGAATATCAGATTGTGAGCTTCTTTTTGGTTAAAAAGGACTGTTTAAATAGAATTATTAGAAACATTGCACAGTTTTAACTGTGTTTATTTGAATTAGTATTTAGGATGTAGCTCGGCCACTGTAGGAAATCAACCGGGATATTAATGCCAAGGATTGGCATTATTACCCCGTTATAGTTATTGCGCTGTACATTTTAAATTACAAATTATCTCGAGAAGATATCCAAAATCTTCAACAATATTTTGAAAGTCCATGAAATGTACTACAATTTTATGTAATTAACAAAGTATTTCCGGATAAAAAAAATAATCTTCACATCACAAAACGTATCTCGCAAATTTTAGATCAAGCGTTAATTTTAGTTGCTTGTAAAAACAATAAGACCTAAAAATGAAACAAAATAACTTGAAGATATTTTTTGGGATTTATATGACTCAAAACCCTTCTGCGCAGAGCACATGGGTGTCATTTACCGGATTATTTCATAATTATGCAAAATATTAGCACTTGGCGTTATTACCCCGCCTAGCGTTATTACCCCACACCACCTTATTTAAATAAACAATCTTAATATCGAATCAAATACCCACAATTTTTATCTGATTTATGTAATCTTACATTGGTCAGTTCAAAATTCATTTTGGCGACAAAATACCTCTAAAATGACTAAATAACTGACAAATTACAAAAGTACTAAAGTAATTAAAATTTTTTAGTAGGTTTTTTATCTTGAATTCCACTTGAATTGCTTCTACCTGAATTTGCTTCTGAGATATGGTGAAACATGTTATTATTTTAGACCATCTGATGAACTTCCTAAAGGAGAGATTTATATATATATATATATATATATATATAGATAGATAGATAGATAGATAGATAGATAGATAACGATTCAAAATTTCAGGTTTTTGGGCCGAAGACATCGCCAAATTAGGAAAATGTGAAGTATCTCACCAAGTACTGGATTTAAAAGAATTTGCTTAGTACCATTCAATTAAGCATAAAAAATGCACTAAAATATGAACTAAACAAACAAATAATTAGTAAAATATTAAGAAAAATATTAATAAAAAGCCGAAATAAAAATCATTTAATGACATTTTAAACATGTGAATCGTATTTAATGTCATTGAATGCGACATTCACGATCATCCATTATTAGCATCTAATCTGATAGTTTGGCGATAATTATTTGGTCGACGGGATAACCTTGTAGTACCTTTTTTATTATTATTATTATTATTATTATTAGAATGAATGATAAATTAATTGCAAGTATTTTTTCATGATAATGATTTTTCCTTCACATTAAAAATATTTCTTTTTTAGGTACTTCTTGATTATCCCGTCGACCAAAAAATTATCGCCAAACTAAAAGATTAAATGCCAATAATGGATGATCATGAATGTCACATTCAATGATATTAAATGCGATTCGCGTGTTTAAAATGTCATTAAGTGATTTTTATTTCGACTTTTTATTAATATTTTTATTAATACTAGCATACCCAGCCCGCTTCGCCGGGCTTAATTTGAAGGTTTATTTAATAATTTATGTGTATGGTACGCTTCCCGGACCATCGGCACTCCACGTGCGTCGGGTGAGCGTCAGAACAAACTTTCAGCATATACATATGGGTGGTTGTACTTGAATGCACAGACCTGCGCGTTTTTTTCTATCTTGCTTTTATACCTCTGGACCGAGTTGGCGCATTGCCAAGATTTGCTTCCTCTGGACCGAGTTGGCGCATTGCCAAGATTTGCTTTCCCCTGTGCCTCAATTAATTAATTAATTAATTATCCTCGGAATTCCTTTTATTTATAGAGATTCTACTAATTATTTGTTTTTTCGTTATTTAAAATAAAAATTATGTCAACATGTATAGTTTGGCTATTAGTTTGGCGATTTGTATAATTTGGCGAAATTGGTCGACGGGATAACCTAGAAGTACACTTTTTAAGTGATGGTAAAATAACTGCAGATAGAAAGATATAATAGTAAGGCTAAAACACAGATTTAATGACTGCTTGGCACATGACTTGGCGGAGACTCAATAAGTACGCTAATTCTATGAACCTAAATATCCAGATAGAGTGTAAACAAACAATTGGTACCATTTGATTATTCTGTCGATCAATTTCGCCAAATTATACAAATGGATATAATTTTTATTTTAAATAGCCAAAGAATTAATAAATTACTAAAATATTAATAGAAATTGAGATAAAACATCGAATTAAAATTAGTTGACGACATAACAATTATGTAAAACATATTTAATGTCAAAAGAATGTGACATTTACGATCATCCATTATTAACATTTAACCTTATACTTTGGCGACAGTTTTTTGGTCGATGGGAGATCAAGTATTGCCAAATAATGTAATATTGCCAAATAATGTAAACAAATTATATAAACAATGATATTCCCAATAATATTTAGATGCAGATATCATCTACGGATCACGTTGGCACGATTACAACAAAATTGCGATTTTATGCCTCACGTGGTAATCCAGTAATGTAATAGTCGTTTATTTATCAGTAAACTATTTCATTATTTTTCTTTTCTATTTTAAAATTATACAGATTGTTTTGTTCCATAATTACTAATTGAATTAATTAATTTATTATTATTTTTTTTCCTGATTACACTTTCTTGGCAACGGGAAAGAAAAATGGTTATTTTTTATCGGAAAAATTTTAATTGATTCTGTATGAAAAATAATGAAATTTTGAATTATTAAGAAAAATATTTGAATAAATCAATTAAAAATTAGCCTATGTTCACCGGAAATAGTGTGGCTTTCCAACGGTGAAAGAATTTTTCAAATCTGTCGAGTAGTTTCGGAGCCTATTCAATTCAAACAAACAAACAATCAAATCTTTCCTCTTTATAATATTAGTATAGATTATGTATAGATATATATAATAAAATAAAAAATTGTGTCATTTTGCCCTCTCTGAGCTTTTAATTCTAACTTTATGGAACATACTTTTAATCTTAGTTTCGTAATGTACCTATTAATATTTGAACAGCTAAAGTTCTTTTTCTTATTTTATTTAACTTAGTAATAATCTATTACTTGTTTCTCAAAAAGAGCCTGAAATGATTTCGAATTCTTCTTTCAATGTAGAGTCTATTTTTCCTTTTTAGAATAATTATCGAGATTTTAATTTTATTTTTTATTAAGATCGTCTGCCGGTGTGTTCTTGCGTGGATGTGAACAGGTTTTTCTATTCCGTAACAGTATTTAGATCTTACAGGAGGTCACGCCCCCTTCTGCCAATAGGAGATGGTGATGTTTGATGTCGTAGCCTTGAAGTTAATCTTAATTGAATCGTTAATTTGCTGATGCAGACTAGGGAGGGGCTAGTTTTTTCGTGAAGTCTCGGAAATTCATTCTAGGTTGGAAAAGCGTGAGAATGCAGCTGATTTTTTAAACTACTAAGACGCCCTGTTTCATTTTTCTGATAAATTGGAATATCGAATGATGTAGCTTGGTTCACGAAGGCTGTAGTATTCAATGTGTGCAACGCTGACTGCTGGAATAACTTTACTTATCTTATGAGTTCTAATAAATATGAATTCAATATTGATTGATTTAACTTTTTTATGGGGAAGTACCCAAATAAACCAATCCACTGCTTGTCAAACTACCATTACGGCTGCTTAACCTGCTGTTAGCTCTTAAGGAAATGGACGTATTGTACCGCTGAGATGGTGTTCAACGAAAATTGATGCCTTTAGATGGAATACCGCTCTTTTTCATCACAATTGAAAGCCGATACGATACGTCCATTTCCTTAAGAACTAACAGCAGGTTAAGCAGACGTAATGGTAGTTTGACAAGCAGTGGATTGGTTTATTTGGGTATTTTCCCATAAAAAAGTTAAATCAATCAGTATTGAATTCATATCTATTAGAACTCATAAGATAAGTGAAGTTATTCCAGCAGTTAGCATTGCACACATCGAATACTACAACCTTCATGAACCAAGCTACATCATTCGATATTCCAATCTATCAGAAAAATGAAATGGGCGTCTTAGTAGTTTAAAAAATAAGTTGCATTCTCACACTCTTACAACCTAGAATGAATTTCCGAGACTCCACGAAAAAACTAGCCCCTCCCCAGTCTGCGTCAGCAAATTAAAGATCCAATTAAGATTAACTTCAAGGCTACGACGTCAGACATCACCATCTCCTATTGGCAGACAGGGGCGTGACCTCCCGTAAGATCTAAATACTGTTGCGGAATAGAATAACCTGTTCACATCCACGCAAGAACACACCGGCAGACGGTCTTAATAAAAAATAAAATTAAAATCTCGATAATTATTCTAAAAAGGAAAAATAGACTCTACATTGAAAGAAGAATTCGAAATCGTTTCCCGCTCTTTTTGAGAAACAAGCAATAGATTATTACTAAGTTAAATAAAATAAGAAAAATAACTTTAGCTGTTAAAATATTAATACATTACGAAACTAAGATTAAAAGTATGTTCCATAAAGTTAGAATTAAAAGCTCAGAGAGGGCAAAATGGTGCATTTTTTTTTTTTTAATTTATTACATATATATGTATATTTCATTCAAATTTCAAAAATCAAACATCGAATTTCCTGAAAAGGAAGTTGAAATAACCACTGAGTTCGACAAAAGAACCAAGATAATCACAAATTTCATCAAAAAATCGCTTAAAAAAGTAAATTTCATCAAAAGATTGCTAAAAAATCAAATTTTTTGAAAAGATCATGAAAAAAACTTTAATTTTGTCAAAGGGCTGCACAAAAGACATAGTTAGTCTTGGGAGTGGATTGGATTTCCCCTCTCTGTTCCTCCACTCTGTTGTAACCTTTTAGAATATTTGCTATGAATTTCAGAAAATTTGTTTCACTCAGAATCTTTCCTGCCACCCTCTACCATGCTCACGCACAAATTGAGAAATATTGGAAAAACAAATTTTCTATAACTACGTTAATACAAGCATTTTCTTATAACATACTGTAAAATTTTGGGGAAATTTTCATGTAGATTGGGTAAATGCTTGGAGTAGAAACATTTTTTGCACAACAGCATTAGAGTGCTTAGAATGCTTGCAATAAGTTATTGTAAAACTGTATTTTTGTAAAGCTAAAGACAAAAATGCTAATTTTACACCATCAGGAGCATTTTGCATAAGGTAAGTAGGTAAATTGTGAACCAAAAGGACTTGAATTTCTTCACCAAATATCCAAGTGTCAAACTTCTTCAATGTTCATTCATCCCATATACATCTCTATATACATTGGGCTATTTTCATCTGAGGTGTGTCCATAAGATTTTTACTGAAAAATGCAATTGGTCTTTTTTGTGGATAGTCATTCATCTGAGCTCGATATGCTCCAACAATATTGGCAGAAGCATCTATTAGTTGAAGTGGGCTGTCAAGTTTGAAGGTAAACATTGAAGACATTTTTTTCTAATTTTTCTTTTGAATTTTGAAAGGGTTTCTTGGCATCAGAATTCCATGGGATTAGATTTGCAATACTTTTTGTGCATAGGTTTAGTATAAAACAATACCAATCATGAAATTTTGGAAGATAAATTTGGTAATAAGCCAAACGAACTTCGTAGCTCTTTCTTTGTAGTAAATTTGAATATTTTATGTATTGCTTTGACTTTCAGTGAATCTGTAGAATAAGTTAATTAGCTAAGTAATTAATTTATTAATTCAATTTAGGTTAATGTTTAAATAAATATGTTGGATTTGAAGACATTTTATAAAACCAAAAAAACCTTGTGTATTATTTTCATTTTTAAATTAAATTTTATGTAATTGCTCTATTAAAACCTTTTAAATGTAAATATTTTTCCTGTGAAATTTCATGACATTCTTTGCATTAATCAGAAAATGATAAATTAAGTATACATTAAAACTATTAATTCTACATTCAAATGATTAATGTAGATTAAATTGAGGACATCCTCAGAATTTTTAGTGAGTGGTTAAAAGAAATTGTTTACAGATGTTTTAAAAATGAGTATTGATAATCTTCAATTTTTAAATAAAATTCATAAATTCTTGTCTGATTAAATCTGCTTTAGCTAAGAATTCATACTTATAAACTTTACATATTGTTTTTGTATTATTTAAAGTTCTTAGAAGCTTCAACTTATTATTTTAAAATATTTAATTAGGTTTGCAAAGATAGATATAAATGTTTCTTCTCCCATTGTTCCATTTCGTGAAACAATAATTCCTCCACCAAAAGTAGATATGGTGAATGAAGTTATTGAAAAGTCTCAGCCAAAAAAGATTGTAAAGGTAAATACTTTTTCTTTTTTCACCTTCTTTTTTAGAATATGTTTTCATAATTTAAAAATTTTGTTACTTAGTAACATTTAATAATAAAGATTACTGGGTTTTTTTTACTTTTAAATTTATTATCCTAAGGTAACAGTTTTTACTTTTTTTGCTTGTTTATTAAAGGAAGGTTAAATAAAATTTCGAATAGAAAGAAATGAAATTTTAAAAGCATTATAATGAATTTTTTTGAACAATTAAACAAATTATTTTAATTTTTAAAGTGAAATTTTGGATTAATCTTGTAAGAAATCTTGGAAGTATGATATAGATTAAATATATATGGATTGATATATTGAAATATAATGATATTTTTCATGGTATTAAGGTGTTTCTGGTTAAATCTTTCAATAATTTAAGTTAATCTGTTAATGTTTAAGCAAAATAGTAAAAGGTTTTAATTAATGGGAAATTAAAATGTTGCTAGATTGTGTATATTGGCATATATTAAGAATTTTTTTGATAAACTGCAATAAAGTTAAAGTGTCAAATTTTCTAAATAGTTATAAGGCAAATGATGAATTTTCTTAAATTTTTGAAGCTAAAGATGCATGATAGAATATTACAAGAGCTACAGCTGCAAATTTTTCGAATACAGTAGACTCCCTCAAATTCACACTCCTAAAATCCACAACTCTCTAAAATCAGCACATAATTTATGGATGTAAACAATGAAACATTCAGTTCAGATGTCGGTGCAAAATTTGACTTTTTTAATTTTACATCAATTCCATACATTTTTTAATTTGTAATTTATGTTAAGGTTATTAAATTCATGTTTTTTTATGAAGAAAGAATAATTTATTTTTGAAAAAATCAAGATATTGCTGGTATCATTGGTAATCACAATCTTACCAGGTATATTTATGTATTAACAAGCATTTTAACTTTCTAACAAAGTTGAAAAGTGATTATGCATTCGGTTTCTCTGTCCGTCTGGCCATATGTCTGCGCTCTAACTCTCATTATATTCTCAGATTGCTATGAAATATTTATATATTCATCAGATTGCTGCCAAAGGAATCTTTTAATACTGTCTTAGTTAGATAAAAGATGAAATAGTTTAACTAATGAAGATGAGTTCCAGTATGATATTTTTATGAAGTTGAATTTTTTAGCGAAGGATATCTAGAAAGCAATAAAAGTAATTTCCAATCCACACAATGTGTTCTAAATTTAAGAAAGTAATGTTTTTCTTTTCCATTATTAAAGCAATAGTTGTTTGATATTATATGTCTGCTTTTCCTGAAGTCAGTTTTTTCCAGCTATTCTTTCCATTTTTATGAAAAGCTTTAGATATGTTAGTGCTATTGGTATTCATAGATTCTGGAACCAATTAGTTGATGTCTAAGTTTATATCATTGGGCCATTAGCTCCTGTCTACAGTGGAAGTCTGAAGAGATATGGTATGTTTTGGCATTTGCTGTGTGCTCATACTTTCTGGCAGTCTATATATAGTACCAGTGAGTGTTACCAAACAAATTATAGTTTTGGAGAGATGTTCTGGGTATGATAGAAGGGAGTGATAGAATTTAAACTAGATATAGAACTTAAGATCTTTTATTGTTACCATTACTTTTTCAGACATACTTCAATAAGTAATTTAAATACAAAAGACTGGTTTTTGTGTTACATTAATAAAATTAAATGTAAACAGTTTATAACTAGTTTTAAATATAATTTTCATTGGAATTTAAAGTTACTTTGTTAAATATGAAATCGGTATAATTTTTAATTGAAATCTTAAAGTAAATTTCATTAGCTTTTTTTAAAGTTCTTATAGAAGTTTCAGAGCTGGGATTTTCTATGTGTTGACATGATCTTGAGAGAGTTATAAATGTTGTGTGAGTTAACTCTCTTTTTTTTTTTTTTTCCTTATACATGAAGCTTCTGTATCTGAAGTTAGCGTAAAGATCTAAAAACATGTATCGCATATAGCTGTCAAGTTAAACTTGGTGGTAATTTTTTAATAGATTATTATTTTTATTTATTTTTTTAATTTAATTTTTTTATTTATTTTATTTTATTTTATTTTATTTATTATTTTTATTTTTTTTGTTAATAAAGATTTTGTTGATTTTATATATCTTTGCCATTCATAACATTTTTTATTTCTATTAGCTAAATTGATTTCTCTCTAACTATTTGGTAAACCTTTGCAGACTGTTTAAGCTAAAACACTCCAATTGTGTTACTTCACTCTGCTACATATCTTAAGATGAATTACTCTTTAGATAAATCACAACAGCATCCAGGATATCCCCTATGGTTACACTAATGTGCATTTCTTTCCCTTTTTTTTTCTGCTTTATGCAAAAGGTTTGCTTTGGCTGGACCCTAAAATCTTTGTTGGTTTTATGTCAGGCAGATTCTGGCTTACGCAGTAAAAATTTGTTATTTTCTATGGATTTCCTGGTGCTTGAAAATCTTTCAAGATTGAATGAAATTCTGGCTGACCTATAGTTTATTTTAAACAGAATTCATTTCTTTGTTAATATTGGGAAATATTAGTACTGTTAGATTTTAACACAATAAAATGTGAACCATTTTTAATTTTTCTTACTAAATGAGGTTTGAAAAATTAGGTTTTGTATGTTATGTGTAGAGATGTAAATTTTCCAGAAAAATATAAGTGCTGGAAAAAAAACTGTTTTTTACCGTTTTTTTTTTTTTTTTTTTCCGGAAAAAAACGGAAAAATTAGAAAAATTGATTTTTAATGACTATTTCTCCCAAATAAATTATATTTTCTTAAATTAAAAAATAGCATAGGATTTATTGACTGTTAGATTTTTACTCTCTGAAACCAGAAAAATATTTTTTTTTAAGTTTAATAAAACGCAATTTTTTTCTTTTTATCCTGAAATCTGGTATTCTATTCTTGAGTAAGAAACCATATTCAATAATGTTTCCATATGGTAATTTCATATTTCTCAGAATTGAACTCAAAAGTTATGAAAACAGAACACTACAAATAGAAAATGCTTGCTATTTGAGAGGAAATACCAAAAGCAGTTACACAGTGAGATAAACTTCTACTATGCTTTAGGAAACTACTTAAATTCAAAGTTTAATCAAGAAGGAAAGTATAATTTGGAATGTATTTACTTGTAATAAAATATGGGATTTTTTTTTTTTCATTGCAGTTGTACTTTTCTAATGCAAACTGCCCATGTTTTTGCAACATTACTGTACATTATGGAGATCAATTTTAGATTCAGTACCTTGAAAAAACATTCAATTAATCAGCTATAATGAAATCTTGAAAAATGCAGCATAGTAGTGCCACCTATAGGGCAATTTACACCAAAAACTAAACATTAATAAATATCAGGAACTGTCTGAATCTGAAGTTTGATAAAAAATCGTTCCTTTAGTCTTTGAGATAGAGCTATTGTGATAATCATGAATAATGCAGCATAGCAGCATCATCTGTTGAGCGATTTACACCAAAAAGTAATGTGCACAGAGTTATATCAAAGATTAACTTAATCTGAAGTTTTATGGAAATACATACATTAATTCTTGAGATAGAACTATTGTGGAAATTATGAATAATGCAGCATAGCAGCGCCATCAGTTGGGCAATATACACTAATAATTAAACATCTTGAGTTTATATCAAGGTGTAACTGAATCTAAAGTTTTGTGAAATTATGTGCATCAGTTCTTGAGATAGAGCAGCCATAAAATTTTTGTCCCATACATATTCACAGAGTGACAGATATTTTCCAAAAATTATCAAATCGTGTTCAGGACCTTCTAAAATGTTTAAATACACCAAAAACTGGAAGTCAAAATTTTCACGAATTCAATGCTTACTTCTTGAAAAGATAGAAAAAAGTAATAAATGCATGCTTCAAATTTTATGTTAAATCTTTAATTTTACCATTTCTATTAATTGGCATATTATTGAAATAATTTTGCACATGAATTACTTTTTAAAAAGAGAAGTTGCATTTAATTATACATCTAGATTTTTTTCATGTAATCCTGTTTTTGTGAAATTGTGAATTTCTTGTATATATACTTATACAAAATATATTTAGAATTTGTGAATAAGAAACTATTACTATTTTTAGAGTCCTATTTAGACATTTTTAATAAGGTTATTTATGCATATATACAACTTGATAAGATTCAGCTGCTATATGGTATGAGAATTTTTTTTTCTTCAATCACTGCATTTGCGAAAAATTCAATTTGTAGATTAAACTTTTTTCTGAAATGTCTATTTTCAAGAGAAATTTTGCAAAGGGTCTTGTGTTTCAAACAAGAAAAAAATGTGATCCTTTCAAGTCTTCTCAAACAGATTTCTGCTCAGAGATCAGATTACCCACATTAAAGTTTTGATGTGGGACACTCCACATAAAAATAAATAAAATAAAAAGTATGAAAAAGAATTATTACAAAATTTTCACTGTATTATTTCATAAATGAAATTTCAATTTTTCCATTTCAGAAAAATTGAAAAAAAAAAGCCTTCGGAAAAAAACCGGTTTTTTCCCCAATTTTTTCGGTTTTTTTCCGAGCATTCCCATCTCTAGTTATGTGAGAATGTAACATACATAAATAAAAAGAATGCTGCCCAGTTAAACTGATGGCATTGAGCTCATAGGCTACGCATACTAATTGTACATTACAGCCTTATATTTTCAAGAGTTAATTCCATTCGAAAAAGATTAAGAAGGGAAAAAACTCCCCTTTTACCTTTTTTATACTTAATCATTGAACCTCCTAAACTATCAAGGACAGGCTTTATCATGCTTTATCAAAAATCTATTCTATATCCAAAATTCAGAACAAATCAGATAATTCTTAATAAAAACCCATTTGGCATTTATATAATTTCAGAGGAGTTATCCCCCTGTTTTATACTTAACCATTAAACTTCCAAAACTATTCAGAGGTTTGAACGAAATCTGACAATTCTGCTTGAAAAACCCGTTTATATAAATAAAGGGGAGGGAGCATTAGAACCCCCGTTTTCCTTGATTATACTTATTCAATGAACGCCTAATAACAGTCACGGAATCACCTCTCAGAATGATCCTATACCTAAATTTTGAACAAAAACTGTTAATTCTGCATGAAAAACCCATTTATATCAATTAAGGGGAGGGGCATAAGCCCTCGTTCCCCCTCTTATACACATCGAATGAACTCCGAAAACTAATCAGGGAAGCACCTTATCAGGATATACCTATATACAAAATTTCAAGTGGATCGGATATTTTTATCAGGAGTTATCGCATTACGCACAAACGAACATACATACAGAACGGGCGGGCACATAAACTCTCAGGCTATGCTAGCCTGTGAGCTAAAAATATATTAAACCCTTAAAAATTCTTGTTTTTTTTTTTTTTTTTTTTTTTTTTTTTTTTTTTTATATCTATAAACTCTGAAAGTAGTGTGATAAAAAATATATATTAATGCAAAATTGATAAGTAAAGAATAAAGAATGATCTATGTTTTTGTTTATTTCAAGTATGAAAAAAATGTTCACATGAGTATCTTGATCCAAAATAAGAATTAATATTTTCACTACATTTTCTAATATTTGCATATTTTTAACCACAACCATGTTTCTGAATGCAGTCTTGAAGTTCCTTAGTTTTTAAAATGAAATCAAATTGTAGATCAACACTTTTATAATCTAGTTAATAAATAATTTTTCTATGTCAAAAATTAAAAAAATTTTGAATTTGAAATTTTTCTTAAATTTGTTGATTTGTAGATCATTAAAATCTTTCATAACACTATTAATTTCTGCAATGTATTTCTTAAAGTTATAATTAAAATTCAGATGATTTTGTGTTCATTATCACACTTTACTTTAAAAAAAAAAAAAAAAAAAAAAAAAAAAAAATGAAGTTTCAAGATTTTGTCACAATTGAAATCAGCTGAAAAATCTTTTTTGATTGATCAGATGAGCACAAGTGGCTTATTGCCCACTGCTGTTATATCATAATTAATTCTGATCTGAAGCATTTCTACATGCCATACATTAATTAATTTTCTATTGTTTGCATTAGCAAATGTCTTTGATTTTAAATAACATTTGCCAGTTACTTTCTTTGAAGTTATTTTTTACTCATAATACTCATAATTTTTTACTTAGTATTATATCCTAAGACTATGCAGAATCGACTTTTCTTAATTGAGATTTGAATAATTTAAAATATTGGTTAATTGAAATTTTAGATTTTGAATTAATCTTAAAAATAAATAACTCCCTTTAAAATTTTACTTAAAACATGGTAAAAAATTCATAAAAATTGTGGTGTTTTAGGTTAGCCAATCGTCAGTGATACCTATACATATATATCTGTACATATATATGTATATATACATACATACATGTGCATTAGGGTGTCTCATTTTGTAAGGCAAAAAATAAAATTTAAAATTTTCACAGACTTTGCTTATGCCCCAAGTCTCAGTGATGTAAAAGATATGTATGCCAAATTTCAAGAAGATTGGATAATATATAGAGGTTGCACATTTTGATCACTTTTCTTAAAGTAGGCAAAAAATTTGGTTTTTTACTGGTAATTATTTTTATTGGGAAAATTAGAAAACACAAAATTATACTAAAATTTGACGCTAAGTTTAATAGGTAGTATGATTAGCAAAACATGAATGTATTAGTAAAATTTGAACAATGCAGTCCTTTCTTTTGTTCATTTGATGACAACTTTTTTGTGATGCTCGACTAAACTCAACAAGATTTTTTTTTTGTTCTTTCCTGACTGATTCATTAAAGGTTATATATATATATATATATATATAAAGAGAGAGAGAGAGAGAGAACCATATATATATATTTATATATGAGCAATTCCATTTTCCGTTTGTCATTGACCATTTTAGAAGCGTTCAGTGTGTGTGTGTGGGGGGGGGGGGGGTATCCCATGCAGGTTGCTTCCAGAATTTAACCCTGATTTCATTTACACTTCTTGTAGTTTAGTATTGGTAGATTTAGCAGCATTCAATTTTTTTTTTTTTTTCATTTTCTTGTAATGGTAAATAAAAACTAAAAATACTTGTTCTTTTGTATGGAACAAAGTTCGAAAAAATCACTTGGTACTTTTTTTAGCAACACAATTTTTCTTTTGATTACCATTTTAAAGTTCAATTACCTCAAAAGATGAAAGAAATATGTGAAAAGCCTGTTAGTACAAAGCACTCCAATATTAGAAATTTCACTAGTTTAAGATAAAAGTGTGCAACCCCTAAACATTATCCAATCCTCTTGAAATTTTGCATACATGTCTTTTACAGCATTCAGACTCGGGGTGTAATCAAAATCATAGGAAAATCACCTTTTGAAAAATGAAACACCCTAATATGCATATATAAATACATATATGTGTGTTTATATGCATATATGAACCTATACAGTATGGAACCATTTATCCGGAAACCAGTTAACCGGCAAACCAGTTATCTGGAATGATATTTCTAATCTATGATGATGGAATCTTTGCAGAAAAAAGTGTCATACGCATCTAATTTTACATAAATATTGCTTGAAACAATTGTATAATTTGATGATTGCATCTAGTATTTGAGATGGAAATGTATTTAGTTATACTTTAGATGTTTTCTATTTTCATGCTGAGGAAACAAGAATTTTTGTTTCTAAAGTATTCCCATAAATTACATTCTATCAAATTTTATTTTTTAATCTTACTTGAATATTATTCTTAATTCAAGTAATCTAATAATTAATTTAAGATTAGAAGTAATACCACAACCACATATATTCCATAAAACTTATCAAATGGATGCTGCTTTAATGCCCAATCAGTTAACCGGAAAAACCAGTTATTCGGAATGCATCTGACCCCAACCATTCCGGATAAATGGTTCTGTACTGTATATGTATATTTAACATTATCATCTGGCTAACCGAAAAGTATCAAAAACTTTTACCACTTTTTTGCTACGCAAAGTTTTAAAATGGAATTCAAGTTATTCTTTTTCAGGTACTGAAAAAAAAAAAAATCATGATTGAACAGAATTTTAATTATATTACTGCATGGTTGTTTACATGCAAATTATGCAATGGTGTATTTTAACTCGATGAATGAAGATAGGTAATGTTTAAATTTTGTAAAAAGAAAATAAAGCTGTGTTCTTGAGTTCTGAATATGAGTAAGTGAATATTTTGAGTGTTTTATGAGAAAAAAATTTGCATTTGTGTTTTTTCTTGTTGGACTACAAAAACATAACTCTTTTACGTAAAGTTATTATATCTTTGGTATTGTTCATCGTTATATATATATATATATATATATATATATATATATATATATATATATACACACACACACACATATATATATATATGTATACACACACACATATACAGGGTGTCCGAAAAGTCTGTAAACGGCCGAATAACTCGAGAAATACATATGAGATTGAAAAACGTAAATATATGTGTTAAATATTTTTAAATAAGCTACTCTGTGATACCAAATTTGACCTTCGAAACCGACCCCTTGGGGGTCAGAGGGGGTCCAACTTTGAAATCTTAAATTATAACCCCCATTTTTTATTGCAGATTCGGATTCTACGAACAAAAATACGTAACTTTTGAATTTGATGTTTATTTCAAATTTTCGTTTATCATGGTGTAATCGAGCATATTAAATCGATACATATTCCCGCTTTTCCAACGGGATTTTCCCTAATCTAAACTGATTGGGCAGAATTTTTGACGTCAAATTCCTCGTCTTTTGTAGGAATAGCGTTTCCTGAAAATCACCCGTGGCGATTATTTCAATAGTGCTACACTGTTAAAAATTTGACCCATTTGCTGCAGCGTCACTCCACAGCTATTATAGAATATCTCTTTTGTGACCAATGAGAATGCTCCATAACACAGTAAAGTAATCGTTTTCTATAAAAGCGGTGGAGTGACGATGCAGCAAAAGGGTCAATTTTTTTACAGTGTACTTTACTGTGTTATGGAACATTCTCATCGGTCATGAAAGAGATATTCTATAAAAGCTGTGGAGTGACGCTACAGCGAATGGACCAAATTTTTAACTGTGTTGCACTACCGAAATAATCGGCACGGGTGATTTTCAGGAAACGCTATTAATGCAAAAGACGAGGAATTTGATGTCATAAATTCTCCCCAATTAGTTTCGATTAGGGAAAATCCCGTTGGAAAAGCCGAAATATGTATCGATTTAATATGCTCAATTACGCCGTGATAAACGAGGATTCGAAATAAACATCAAATACAAAAGTTACGTATTTTTGTCCGTAGAATCCGAATCTGCAATAAAAAATGGGGGTTATAATTTAAGATTTCAAAGTTGGACCCCCTCTGACCCCCAGGGGGTCGGTTACGAAGGTCAAATTTGGTATCACTGAGTAGCTTATTTAAAAATATTTAACACGTATATTTACGTTTTTCAATCTCATATGTATTTTTCGAGTTATTCGACCGTTTCCAGACTTTTCGGACACCCTGTATATATATATATATACAGTATGGAACCATTTATCCAGAAACCAGTTAACCGGAAAACCAGTTATCCGGAATGATATTTCTAATCTATGATGATGGAATCTTTGCAGAAAAAAGTGTCATACACATCTAATTTTACATAAATATTGCTTGAAACAATTGTATAATTTGATGATTGCATCTAGTACAGGGCTGCCAGTTGGTCCCTATTTCCCTAAAAGGTCCCTATTTTTTAACTTGGTCCCTAAAAGTCCCTATTTTCACTAAGAGGTCCCTAAAAGTCCCTTTTTTTATCTATACTGTGTCTAAGTTAATTTTTTCCTTACATTTTACCAAAATTTATCAAGAAAATTTACTTTTTTAAAAAATGTAATATTGTTAATGATAGCACATAACTGATCATAGTGGAAGAAATGAAAAAATTGTAGTGAAAAAACCCTGCAATTTTAGTCAGTCCTGAAAAATACTTGCAATTTTTTTCAAAAAATCTTGAGAAAATGCCTTTATTGGCAAAAGTTCGTGAGAAAAATTTGATTTTTATCAAAAGATAGCTAAAAAAAAATTGTAATTTAAGAAATTACCCCAACCATTTGAAAAATGTTTCACTCGATACATTCATCTATCATTTTAAGCTAAATACCAGTTGTTTTATTGTGTATTATCCGTGCCACTGCTATAAATGACTTTATACATGCTGCAATTTGAAGGTACGGTTCGTTTAAGTTATATCACTCTATTGTCGCCAAGCATAAAAGTTGGCGACGAAAGAAACATTTCAAACTATTTAACATTGTTGGTGCAAAAGTAATCATTATTAAAATACAGCTTTGGCATATACTGTTATACTTGTAAGACTTTGGCATACATTGTTTGATTTTACAGAGCAGAATTTTGGTGATGGAGGTTTTAAACCAAAATCGATCGCAGCACATGCATCTGTGAATGGGTCCATCAGACATCGAATCAAAAAAGTTTTTTCCCAGTTTTTCCCAAGCCGATTGCTTTTTAGTTTTCTTTTTAGGTGGTGGAAAATCAAGAGTAATAGCTATAACATTTTCCGGCTTGTTAGAATCACTATTGGCACTCAAATTTTCCTGGTTAGAACCGACCGATAGTAAAACGCCATGGCTAGTGGATTGGTCGCCCTGCGACATGATGTTTTACAATTAATCGGTTCGGCATTAAATTGCTTCCTTTTTCGTGATCGCCTTTCAACACGTAATTGGTTTTCAGCGGCTCAATAATCTTTTGATTTTATCATTTTCTGCATTGAAAGACGTTTTTGCGCCAAACCAAATACAGTATTACTCAGTTATCCCGTCGACCAATTTCGCCAAATGATACGAATCGCCAAACTAATAAGCAACTTATACATGTTGACTAAATTTTTATTTTAAATAGCAAAAGAAGAAATAAAAATCACTTTATGATTGTTTAAGTACGCGTATCGTGTTTAATATCATTGAATGCGATATTCACGTTCATTCATTTCTTTGGCTTCGGCTTTTTCCGTATCTGTTAATTTCCGTCTACCCATTTTTAAATTTGTTAGTTTTCTCCTTTATTACAATGATTTTAACCATTTTAATTTACTATTCAAATAAAAATTCTTCTAAAAGTAAAGAATTTAATTTAAATTCAAATAAAAATTCTTCTAAAAATAAAGAATTTAATTTAAATTCAAAAGTGGTAACATCATTCAAAAGTGGTAACATCATCGGGTCCATTCTCCCGAAAACAACAACCATTTTTCAAATGGTTAAAAAAATGTGATTTTCACTTAAGATCGCGAGAAAAATGGGATTTTCATCTAGGGATCGTGAATAAATGGTATTTTTGCCAAATGACCGGGAAAAACTGCGATTTTCGAACTTAAGATTGAAAAAAATGCGGTTTTCGTCCAAAGATTGCGAAAAAAGCATTATTTTTGGTCTAAAGATTGTGAGAAAAATGCATTTTTCATCAAAAAGTCGTGAAGAAACCCCAATTTTGTTCAAAAATCTCAAGAAAACATATTTATTGTCTAAAGATCCCGAGAAAAAATGCGATTTTTATCAAAAGATTCTTAGAAAAATGCTATTTTCGTCTTAAGATCGCAAAAAAACGCGATTTTTGCCAAAAAATTGCGAGGAAAAGGCGATTTTGCCAAAATATCTTGAGGTAAATGCAATTTTCGTCAAAAGATCATGAGAAAAATGGGAATTTCATCTAAAGATCGCAGGAAAAAAAAAAAACTCCGCAATTTTTATCTAAAGCTTGCAAAAAGAACCCAATTTTTGTCTAAAGATAGCAAAAGAAACACTATTTTTGTCTAAAGATTGCGTAAAAAATTGAAATTTTATCAAAGAATTTAAAATAAGAAGTTTTTAAAAACTTTTACATTAAAAGATCATGAGAAAGGTGGTATTTCCCCCTAAGTATAGAAGAGAAAATGCAAATTCCATCAAAGCATTACAAAAAAAGATAATAAAAATAAAAAAAAATCCCTGGGAATGCCGTTGAAAAAATGTATAATTAATGTAGGGAAGGATTTCCTCTCTCTTTGCCTTAACTTTTCATAAAATTTACTGTGAATTTCAGGGTTTTTTAGAACTTTGAATTTCTTTTGCTACAGAAACTCATTTCATTTAAATTTATTACAAAAAATCATTTATAACCTTTATTTCAATTATGTTTGTATTCATAAATGCAAATTATATAAGTGATGATGATTCTGAAAATAATTGTAATAAGTGTTAAATATTGCTGGAAAAAACAAAAAAGTGTACTGTTCCTGAAACCAGTATTTTAATCCTAAAGTGTGCTAAAAATTTTTGAAATAGTCAGGAATGAACTTTAAATAGTTTACTTATATTATAGTTTTTACAATGTTGATGTCTGTGTTGATACATACGTTAATGTATTAAAATATGTGTCATGTATTGCATTTATATCTAAATATAAATGAAATTTCCTATAAAATTCCTATATTTTCTTCAAAAAAATTCCTATATTTCCTATAATATTTTTGAAAAAAGTCACTTCTAGGCCTGATCGATGTGATGCGTCTGATTTTATTATTTTAGTATATAACTATTATAATGACTGGCCATCCAGGTGGGAAGATTTTAGTTTTATACAGGAAAAACTAAGTGTTCCTGCACATAGATTTATGAAACATGTGCCAAGCAGATGGTTAACTCTGGAATCTGCAGCAAATTGATTGTTAGAACAATGGAATTGTCTCCATGAGTATTTCTTAAAATATATTCCATCTAGAAAAGAACAAAGAACACTAAATACAGTCAACTACAAAAAAAAAAAAAAAAATGTTGTATATTTAAAGGAGAAAACAATGAAATGTCAGTTACTGTTTATTGTATCTAGTGCCAAACTATTTACCCAGTTTACTGCATTTTTCCAAAGGGAAGATCCTCTGATCCACTTGATCAGTGTATGATGAAATAAAATGCCTTATCATTAAAGTCTCAGTGCGTATTTGCAAACAGTCAGCCATTAAGGGGCCATTAAAAGGGATCTTGACTGGCATCATTCTTGAAAGATTTTTCAAGAATGATGCCAGTCAAGATCCCTTTGAGAGTAAAAATTTAATTTCTCCAAGAGATATTGTTTTTAATGAAGAATTGCAAGAAGAGTTTTTGCAATTATTTGAAAAAGATAAAGGTTATGTTTTAAGTGATGTGCAACATCATTATATAGCTTCTGGTAAATATCTTTACAATAAAGATATATTGCAAAATTAAAATTTGAAATATCTCAGTTGCTTAAACCCAGAATTCAAAAGTACTCCAAAAAGTTTTAAAAATATTGCTAAACTAGCACAAAAATTGCCTATAAACATTGAAATTGATGCCCTCTTAGATGAATGGAAAATTTGCAAGCTCAGTCAAAACGAATCTGAAGTAAATAGGATTGATTCATTTTGGGCTACTTCTATTAACGCAAAAGAGGAAAATGGAGGATTAAAATATTCAAATGTCTCTCTTTATTTTGAAGAGTAGCCTCAGTTTGTACCATGACAGTGCAGATGTAGAACGAGGATTTTTGCTTTCACAATCAAATTCTTTCCGAAGACCGGGCCTCTATGAAAGAACAGATGCTAAATGCTAGGCTAAACATAGCAGATGCTTTAAGACATCATTATGAAAACCATGCAGCTGTAGAAAATGATAAAAAAGGTTAATATTGCATATCAAAATTATCAAAGTTACCTAGAAAATGAAAAGAGAGAAAAAGGGTCATTCCATGTCAAATCATCCAACAATTTTACGAAATGTCACCCACCGTCTCAGATTTTGAGGAAACTTGGTACATGAACAAATACATGTATAAGATGTTACCATGTGAAATTTTAATGGAATCCAGTTAAAATATTTTAAGTTACAGACATCTGAACATGTGACACTTTTCTTTTTCTATGGATATTTTTAAAGTGTTGATTTTCTGTATGGTTATACAAAAACCTTCATAACTCTTTACAAAATAATTAAAATGGTTAGAATTTTTGACAGAACATTCTTTATATTACATTTTTTATAAGTAATACAAATTTTTATTTTCTTTTTACGATATATAAATATTTTTTTTATTTTGAACTTTTGAATTTCAAATAAAATTGACATTTCATGCATGAATTTCAAAAAAATATTTATAGAAGTGCTCATCATTTTATTTTGCTAAATATTTTTTTATGAACTCTTTATTAGTCAATCTTTCCACAGTAAAAAAAATTAGAGAGGTGTTTTTTGGAAAACTTAAGAAAAAAAATTTTTCTTTGAGATTTTTTGAATATCCATATAAAATTGACATTTCATGTTGAATTTCAAAAAATACATGTATATTTATGGATGTTTCACCCATTTTATTTTGTTAAATATTTTTTATGAGCCTTTTATTATCAATCTTTCCTTCCACCCTCCCCCCCCCCCAAAAAAAAAAAAAAACTTTTTTGAAAAATTTGAATTTTATATATATATATATAACATGTATGAAAATATTTGAAGACATATACACATTTAAAGAAATAATCTATCATAAAGATGATTTGGAGACTTTATTAATATTCAGTCAATTCATAAATATTCTATTATTGATAACATAGTGAAACCCCCTCCCTCTACATTCCAGATTCCTGAGATATACATTTAGACACATTCTTCAATATCCTGTCAAAATATATTACTGCTACATTTTTTCTAACTAATTCGAGATTTATTTATTTTTATTTACTGATTTATTTATTTTTTGCAGGAGGTGGGGCATCTTGACAGTTTTTGTCAAAATGGTTTCAGTTATTAATCTATAATAAGAGGATTAACTATTAAAACTAACAACAAGTTTTTATCTTAATAAACAAAAATAAAACTATTATAAATAAAGCAGACTTAGTAGCAATTTGAAGTAAAATTAAAGAAATAATAATAATAAAAAAAAAATGAATAAAGTGAACATTTTGATAAATGTTGTATATAATTTAACAATATGTTACATAAAATTCTGGGTTATATATCATGTAATAAAATCATAAAAATTATATATTGTTACTGATTACATATATGCACAACATTTACTTACATATCTGATACAGAAACTTTTTAAGTTTAACCAATTTCAAATATAAGATTTATTTCTGTGCCAGATTTGCACTTTTTTATAATTGAATAGTAAGTGGCAGTTCATGATAAATTTAAAAGGAAATATAAATAGAAATTTCAACATATTATTTCACTGAATATTGCTTTTTATAAATGCTCCACTTGTGATTGATTGTTTCTGTAGGTTCTTTTGAAAGAGCATATGTTCGTCCTGTTGCAGTATTCAATTCAATGCTACATAATATATGGTTGAAGGGCACGTTGCAATAATCATTATTTGGCCAATAAAATGAAGTGGAAGGTCCGTTGGGATGCATAAACTTTATACTTGCATCTTTTTCATCATAATTTATGCTCTGAATAATCCCAATATACCAGTGATTATCATAGGCACATGCAACATAATTACTAGTATGTAATATTGGTGGCTGTATGTGTGTAGAAGTTAATTTATGAATTAGACTGTAGTTATCATCAGCACTTATCCGCTTAGATCCTATTTCATAAATCGAAAGTGGTTTAAAATGATGCATACTCCGAGTTCCTGGAATGGTTCTCGCAATCTTCAGCCGTTCAAAAAGATTTTCTCGTAATTTTGACATCTCTTCTTGGCTCACATAAAAAAATGTTATTTCTTTTATATGTTCTTTGCAAAAATTATACATCTGTGTAGCTGACATAATTTGATCATCATAAAACCTCTGCAAACTTGCTTTTGTTGTAAGTCTTTTTACAACTGCTCCAATACCATCACATGGAGATTTGCTGTGGCTAGTTGCAAAAAAAGACCATTCTGCTGAAATTAAAAAATCTTGCATGTGATAGCATAAATTAAGGAAATTTTTACAATTTTTGTACTGTGCAGCACAACCATCAGTAAAGTACTGCACACTTGTAATATCACTTTTTATATAATTAAGTAGTAACTGTTGTGTTTTGAAGACCATAGGCACATCATGATTCAAATCATTTGAAATTATACACACACTCTTTGATTTCAAAATATTATGTACTAAATAATAAATAACAGCTGTATGGAGCGTACAATATCCATGATTCCAGTGATAACCCTGGACTTCGTTTTGTACAGTAAATGTGTAATTTTCACTGAAATCCATCAAAATTAAGGCTGTTTTATGATCTAAATTTTGTTTTTGTTCCTTCAAATAATTTGATTGCATTTTGGCAATAAATGAATGGTGAAGGGGTTTGGAGTTAGGGGAGATTTTTTTTCCCCCTTAAAGCTGAAGACAACAAATATATATTCTTCAATAGATAATTCTTATTTTTTGTTGCATGTTTGCTTTTAAGTATTTGTTTATGATTTTGCAATACATAAGATTATAAGTGTGTCTTACAATAAAATAAACATCAAGTTAATTCTATGATTTTTAGAATTATATTCAAATTACTATTCAAAATTTATTTATCAGTGCATTTTTATACTTTTAGTTTATTGATTAAACAGTTTTAGATTCTAAATAAAAGGATGTAAATGTTAGAATATTTATGTTTGTATTACTTTATTTTTATTTATTTCATTTTGAAGACTATATGTGAAACAAAACTATATAAATTTATAATTTCCACATTTTTTAATGAAGCTTAGATTGTTTGAATGAATAAAGCTTTATAAATCAGTTTATACTTAATCTTACTGGTTGTTTTTCAGTTAGTATAATGGAAGTTTTATTTGAATACATAGAGGAAATTTAATTTTCTATAACAGAAATAATATGAATTTTATACTTTAATTTATTTAAACAACATAAAAAAAGTCTTCAAAAACAAAATTATAGTTTAATTACAATATTTCTTAATTATTATATGATGTATTTACGAAGAATTTAGATCTTTAATAATGCTTTAGATATATTCTGTAAAATTTACAAAAAAAAATTTTTTTTCAAGAATTTCAAAAAACACCTTTCTAATTTTTTTATTATTAAAAGGTTTCCTTCTAAACTACGTATAAAAAAAATATCAGCCAAATCAAATGGGTAGCACATGTAAAAAAAAAAATTAAATGCATATTTCCTTATTTTTCTTAACTCCTTGAATAAAATATTTTTTAAAAATAATATTTGGCTTCTAAAAAGTTTTGTAAACCATTCTTTTAATAAAATGCATTATTAAGAACATCTAAAAAAATATACATCAAATTTTATTAGTAATATTTAGAAAAATAAGTATTTTTATCCAACATTACATGTGTAACGGAACATCATTTTCAGTGAAAAATCGACTGAGGGGGGTATTTTTAAGTGCTTGTAATTCATGAAAAAATAATTATTTTCAACTGAAATTTGGTGTAACAACATATCTTTAGACATTGTTTTTGTGTATGAAATTTCATAGAAATCTGTGACGGTGGGTGACATGGTCTGGATGAAGTGGCATGGAATGACCCAAAAGAAAAAAAAAGGAAAGTACAACTTGAAGTGGAAAAAGCTACAGAAGAGGAAGAAATCAGAAAAAAAGAAGCTGAAAAAGATAAAAGTACAATTGTAGTTCTTGAAAAAAAGTTGGAAGATTTAAACAAAAATGTGAATGTAGAAGTAACTGTATTGGACAGATTGATCGATGAAGGCAATGAAAGGTTAAAAATTGCTTTAGAAAAAGGAAATTTAACTGAAGCTAAAGTGGTTAAAATTTGATTGCAGCTGGTATAACAGCTAACAAGAAACTGAAAGTTAAAAAAAGGATAAAGCTGATAGCTTGTCTATTGTTATAATTATAAAAGAAAAAATAATTTAATTACAAATTTTATGAGTAACAAACCTAAAGAAGGTTAATTTAAGAAATTTGTAAAAATTATATTTGATTAAATAAAAGTAAAAAAAAAAAAATGGCTTTTATTTGTTAAAAATTGTATTTGATTTGTATAAATATTATGTTTATTTTTCAGGTCCCTAAAAGGTCCCTATTTCAGACTTTTGGTCCCCAAAAAGTCCCTAATTTTTAATCATTAGGTCCCTAAGTCCCTACTATTTTGTACCAAAGTTGCTGGCAGCCCTGCTAGTATTTGAGATGGAAATGTATTTAGTTGTACTTTAGATGTTTTCTATTTTCATGCAGAGGAAACAAGAATTTTTGTTTCTAAAGCATTCCCATAAATTACATTCTATCAAATTTTATTTTTTAATCTTACTTGAATCTTATTCTTAATTCAAGTAATCTAATAATTAATTTAAGATTAGAAGTAATACAACAACCACATATAATACATAAAACTTATCAAATGGAATCTGCTTTAATGCCCAACCAGTTAACCGAAAAAACCAGTTATTCGGAATGCATCTGACCCCAACCATTCCGGATAAATGGTTCTGTACTGTATACACATATATATATATATGTATATACACACACATATATATATACATACATACATATATATATATATATATATATATATACACACATATATACAGGGTGATTCAGCTCGTCGGTGACAAACTTTAAGGATCGATAGAGCACACCTAGACGAACATTTTTGAATAGGGAATGTAGGGTCCCTGACGCGATGGTAAGGTGCTAGGCGCTTTCGAAAATTTGGGTGCCGAAATTCGAAACTTCATAAAAACTAGGGAAATGGTTAGATTTTCTTACTTGTTGCGTCGAAATGATTCTGTTTGTTTAGACTTTCTTCAGTACCAATTTGATAAGCGTATCTCTTAAAACATGGATAGGGGGCGCTGCAGACTTTGGAGAGCTAGACAACAACTTTAAGCCCGTTATTTTGATAATTTAACACATGCTCGCCAAAGTTTATACTCTAACTTAAAGTTTGAACCCAAAAGTAGAGCCCTGCAAAAAGCGTAAGAGCCGGAATAAAATGTCAAAGTACAGGGTGGTCGAAACTCGAAGGCTCCTAAGAGATAAACAAACAGATTTCTTGACTTATGGCATGCATTTTCATGATTCTGTTTGCTGGGGCTCTCTGAAACTCAGTTGAACGGTACAAAAAGAAACATCGATAGGGGGCGCTTTGGGCAAAAAACATAATTCGTTGACATTTCGGACGCTAACTGGAAACGGGGCGCTACGATCAGTTAGTAATAATGAAAACACATTTTCTACCTCTGCTCAACACTTCTGAATAAATTTAGACCAAAAACATCAATGATACTGGAAATTTATTTACAAAAAATAACACTACAGAAGATGCTCGAAATTTCGACCTTGGGCCATGATGCAGGCTTCGCACCTCCGTCGCATTGAGGAGTGTGTGTTTCCAACAATGCCAGGAGTATCTCTGATCTGCCCTGCAGCTGCCACAATGCGCGCCACAAGTTCTTCAGCACTGCTGACAGGTGTATGGTATACCTCGGCCTTCAGGTAACCCCAAAGGAAGAAATCCAAGCAGGTGAGGTCTGGTGATCGGGCAGGCCAGTGAACTGACCCCCACGCCCGATCCACCGCTGGCCATACCTTGCGTTTAGATGGAGACGCACGTCGTTCGTGTAATGGGCAGGAGCTCCATCGTGCTGGAACCACATCTGGCGACGCGAACCTTCGGGTACGTGCGCCTCCTCCAGAAGCTGCAGCAGCACTTGATCCAGGAAAATCAGGTAATTTCCACCTGTCAGCCGTTCAGGTAACAAATAAGGGCCATTGAGGCAATCCCCCAGAATGCCGGCCCACACATTTACTGAGAAACGCTCCTGGGCTGCTCGGCTTCTTGTTTCATGTGGATTTTCATCACACCACACATGACTGTTGTGGGCATTCCACATTCCCTCCCGGCTGAAGGTGGACTCGTCCGTAAACAAAATGCTGTTTACAAAACGGGGATCCCTGGATCTCATCGCCAAGTACCATCTTGAGAATTCCACTCGAGGGCCAAAATCCTGCTCTCTGAGCAACTGCACCCGCTGGATGTGGTAGGGGTGCAGATTCCGGGAACGTAAGATGCGCCACGCAGTTGGTTGCGAAATGCCAACATGTCTGGCGATATCTCTCGTGCTAAGACCTGGGTTGTCCTCAACCAGGTTAAGCACAGCCTCTTCGTTGTCGGGGGTGCTCACTGATCGCTCCCGTTCAGGCCTGCCTCCGTCGAAAGATCCCGTTGTGGACAACCTCTGGTGTACTCGAGCGAAGAAGGCGTGGCAGGGGATTTGCCTGTTGGGGTAACGCTCGGCGTACAACCGCTGAGCGGCTCGTCCATTACAACCAGCAGCGCCATACGCCAAATGCATGTCAGCCAATTCAGAGTTTGTGTACCGTTCCATCCTACTACCGATCTGCAGACAAGTAACCCGAAGCTTAAGTAGGTACCGCACGTTCAAAAGACGTGTCTGCGCATACAACTACATCATCTCGCGTTGTCGTCTACGCATTACGTATCTTTTGCATATCGATATGGTACGATATCTTTTGCATAAATCAGCAAAAAGCACCTTATGTAAATTTTATTGCGCGCATTGTGCATGATTGAAACCAGCTATGTTTGTTAAAAAAAACAAACAAACTGCAGTTTTAATAGCTTCTTATGATAAGTAAATTACTCTCTTGTTTTGTTTCTAACTGATCGTAGCGCCCCGTTTCCAGTTAGAGTCCGAAATGTCAACGAATTATGTTTTTTGCCCAAAGCGCCCCCTATCGATGTTTCTTTTTGTACCGTTCAACTGAGTTTCAGAGAGCCCCAGCAAACAGAATCATGAAAATGCATGCCATAAGTCAAGAAATCTGTTTGTTTATCTCTTAGGAGCCTTCGAGTTTCGACCACCCTGTACTTTGACATTTTATTCCGGCTCTTACGCTTTTTGCAGGGCTCTACTTTTGGGTTCAAACTTTAAGTTAGAGTATAAACTTTGGCGAGCATGTGTTAAATTATCAAAATAACGGGCTTAAAGTTGTTGTCTAGCTCTCCAAAGTCTGCAGCGCCCCCTATCCATGTTTTAAGAGATACGCTTATCAAATTGGTACTGAAGAAAGTCTAAACAAACAGAATCATTTCGACGCAACAAGCAAGAAAATCTAACCATTTCCCTAGTTTTTATGACGTTTCGAATTTCGGCCCCCAAATTTTCGAAAGCGCCTAGCGCCTTACCATCGCGTCAGGGACCCTACATTCCCTATTCAAAAATGTTCGTCTAGGTGTGCTCTATCGATCCTTAAAGTTTGTCACCGACGAGCTGAATCACCCTGTATATATATATATATATACACACACAAGGGATGCACCGAATAGTGATTTTGGCCGAATACCGAATGCCGAATATTCGGCCGACAGGTGAACTGAATACCGAATATTTGGCTAGCCGAATAGTAATTGTTGGGCCGAATACCGAATATTCGGCCAGCCGAATAGTTAACTATTCGGCCGAATACCGAATATTCGGCTTTCCAAATACTTTTTTAACTTCAAAATTTAAAGGTATTAAAATGTTACTTTTTAAAACAGTTTTACATAATATTTAATAAAAGAAACTTACATTTTGATAAACAAGAGCTTTTTATAAGAGCATTTAGTATTGAAAAAAAATCTGCCTTGAGTTATTTAAGAAGTGCAGTTATGAAATTTTAATTAATAAAATTTTCTACAAATCAAAACAAACATTTTAAAATCAAATAATGAAAAAATGGCCGAAGAAAAATTTTAGTCTAATAATTGTCCTTTTTAAATAACTCAAGGCAGATTTTTTTCAATATAAAGTACAAATACTTTCAACTTAATTCTGAATAAAGGTATGTTTGGCTCATAGTTCTTTTCTTATGAATGGTGGTATTTTCCACCCTTCCCATCATATCATATTTTACAGAAATCAAAGCATGTGAGTTGAAAATATGTTATCTTATTTATTGTTAATGTAATAAACGAACACACAAGTTTTGACCTAGAGTGAGATGAAATACAATGTACTTATGACTCAATAAGTTGATTATGATTATGGTTTCATGAACAAAAATTGTCTCCCTTGATAGCTATTACTAATCTCAAAAGTTTTTTTTTTCTTTTAAAGGACTTTTATTTGGGGAAAAGCAAGAAACAGATTATTTACTAAACAAAATTTAGAAACTTGTATGAGCATGTAATTTATTCCTAAGGAGGATTACCATTTTAATCCTTCTCATGGTTGATTTTCTTAAGTTATACTTTACAAACAGCAAATAAATAATGTAAAAACATTCTATTTTATTTAAAAATGATTTTTGTTTCTAATTATTTTAAATATAAATTAAAAAATTGACAGTTAAAAGTAGAAATAGTGAAAAGTTTTTAAAAGGTTTTATTAAGTATTGGATTCGGCCGAATACTTTGATATTCGGCCATACCGAATATTCGGCTGGCCGAATAGTTTCATATTCGGCTGGCCGAATAGTTTCATATTCGGCCAAGCCGAATATTCGGCTCAACCGAATAGTTTAGTATTTGGCCTAACCAAATATTCGGTAACATGGCCGAATACATACCGAATATTCGGTGCATCCCTAACACACATATATGTATATATACACATATATATATATATATATATACACACATATATATATATTCTTTGAAATAGTTTTTCTATTGCAATTATTATATTGATAATTCTATTATGGTCTTATTATTTTTCTAATATTTTTCTTAGAAATGAGTTCTCATTTGCGATTAATCGGGCAATATGGAAATTATTTTTAGGTCTATCCTGATTTCCATTCAGAAATTAATCGCAATTAATGTGGCTATTTAGTATTGCCCTTGATAACGAGCTAAATACCACATTTCCAATTTTATTTCTAATTCTGACAACTCCTCTGTATGATATAATTTGGCATTAACAAATTTTTACAGTAATTGATGTTAATTTGTAGTATTATCTAATGGTTATATATATATATATATATATATATATATATTTGTTTCATGTTAGAGTTTTATTTAATTTGAATTTTGGATGATTCAAACATTATATGCATCCCTTGAAGTTCAAATTAAAAATAATTTACTCTATAAATTGAATCTTATTAGATTTCAATCTGCATTCACTTGAAGCAAAGGTGTCAAGTTTCTTTGCTGTATAATTAAAAAATGCTAAAATATTTTATTTAATGGCTGCATAAGTCTGTGTTATGAAGTGTAACAATGCTGTAATTTTAATTAAGATATTTCTACTATTACTCAATCTGTACTTTTGTAATTATCTTTGTAATTTTGTAGAATCTTAATCAATAAACCATTTTAATTAATATTTTTTTTTTTGAAATATTTGAAGATAGATAAAATATAAAAACAACAACTTTCAAACATTAATGAAGAGAAAAAAGGAAAAAAAAAAAAAAAAAAAGAAAGTTAAACAAAATTTATTTTGTTAAATAATTAAGGACGTTAAAGATTTTTATATAGTCAAAAATGTAAAATAGAATGTAAGCATTAATGACTCTGTAGATCATGTTGTTTATATTATAGATTTTATAATTAAAAATCACATTATACAACTCAGGTATATTTGCACTCACTGCTGCTAATATGAAAAGCTGATCTATGTCATTTTATTTAAGCTGTGTTAAGGAAACTTTTAGAATTTACACCCATTTATTTTTTTTAAACCAAGTATTAATTACAGTAGCTCTAATTTGCTATTCAGATGTTTTATCCTCTGAGTTGTGTTTCAGATACTCCATCTCATAATTATTCTGATAGCATTTTTCTCTCTAAGTATTCAAGCATTAATGAGTTAGTCGAGGATTTAGGAATCAGAGGGTTTATCGCATTAATAAATCTGTGTTATGAAGTAACAATGCTGTAATTTTAATTAAAATATTTCTACTATTACTAAATCTGTACTTTTGTAATTATCTTTGTAATTTTAAATAAAATCTCATCAATAATCTATATTAAATTAATAACTATAGATAGAATAGGATAGACTATAAAAACCTTTCAAACATAAATGAAGAAAGAAAAGAATGTTAAGTAAAATTTATTTTGTTAAATAATTAAGGAAGTTAATTAAAGATTTTTATATTGCCAAAAATGTAAAATAGAATGTAAGCATTAGTGACTCTGTAGATCCAGGGCTGCCAGTTGGTCCCTATTTCCCTAAAAGGTCCATATTTTTTAACTTTGTCCCTAAAAGTCCCTATTTTCACTAGGAGGTCCCTAAATGTCCCTTTTTTTATCTATACTGTATCTAAGTTAATTTTTTCCTTACATTTTACCAAAATTTATCAAGAAAATATACTTTTTTAAAAAAAATAATATTGTAGATGATATAGCACATAACTGATCATAGTGGAAGAAATGAAAAAATTGTAGTGAAAAAACCCTGCAATTTTAGTCAGAGTCCTGAAAAAAACCTGCAATTTTGTTCAAAAAATCTCGAGAAAACGCCTTTATTGGCAAAAGTTCATAAGAAAAATTTGATTTTTATCAAAAGATCGCTAGAAAAATGCGATTTTCGCTTATGATTGCGAGAAAAACGTGATTTTTGTCTAGGGATCGTGAATAAATGCTATTTTTATAAGGAAATTTTCACCAAATGACTGGGAAAAACTGCGATTTTCGTCTTAAGATTTAAAAGAAACGGGATTTTTATCAAAAGATTGCGAGAAAAACACGATTCTTGTCGAAACATCACAAGAAAAATGCATTTTTCGTCCAAATATTGCAAAAAAAGCACTATTTTTTTCTAAAGATTGTGAGAAAAACGCATTTTTCATCAAAAAGTCGTGAAAAACCCCCAATTTTGTTCAAAAATCTCAAGAAAACATGTTTATTGTCAAATGATCATGAGAAAAATGCGATTTTTATCAAAAGATTGTTAGAAAAATGCTATTTTCGTCTTAAGATCACAAGAAAACGCGATTTTTGCCAAAATCTAGTCTTTGTCTAGTGTTATAAAAGAAAAAATTATTTAATTACAAATTTTATGAGTAACAAACCTAAAGAAGGTTAATTTAAGAAATTTGTAAATATTATATTTGATTAAATAAAAGTTAAAAAAAAAATTGACTTTTATTTGTTAAAAATTGTATTTGATTTGTATAAATATTATGTTTATTTTTCAGGTCCCAAAAAGGTCCCTATTTCAGACTTTTGGTTCCTAAAAAAGTCCCTAATTTTTAATCATTAGGTCCCTAAGTCCCTACTATTTTGTACCAAAGTTGCTGGCAGCCCTGTAGATCATGTTGTTTATATTATAGGTTCTAGAATAAAAAATTACATTCAGCGACTTGGGTATATTTGCACTCACTACTGCTTGTATGAAAAGTTAATCTGTCATTTTATTTAAGATGCAGATTTTATAAAAGTCAGGCAGGTCATTATGCACACCATTTTTGATTTTACTGAAATTTTTTTGGTGGTTCCTTCTAATGATTTTAGAAAATATGTATATTTTGTGTTTCCTTAAAAAAAAATTTGTGACCCACAAAAATTTCTAAAGTGGGTCACGACACAGTATTTTTTTCGAATCGACATCTTTCTGTATTCTATTATCTCAGTGCATTGAACATCAACCAAAGTAATTCTTGTGATTAACACATTACATTTTGTAGCTAAATTGAATTATTTTGTAAATTTAATGGCTGACCTTCAGTGCAACCTGGTGTGGTTCGTCAAATTTTGCTGCAAAAAGTGAAAAAACGCCATATTTGAGACCTCATAGGTCTATACACTGAGGGTCAGCCAGAGTTTTGGGGTTTAACTTGTGTAGTACTACTCAGTATTAACTGAATTAGCTCATTAGTTGTATGGCTCACCTTCAGTACTGCCAAAAAATAGCTAATTTTGTATCTAATGAAACACAAAAAAGTCCTTTTGGTGACCGTGTATTTCAGTGCACTGAGGTTCAATGTGGATCTTGATAATTGTATTTTATAGTATTAAACCTAACTTTTAACAGACATTTGACAGAACTTTGGGTAATGGCCTACTTCAAGCCATTGTGGAAATAGAAAATATGTAACAAAACATACAATTAACTATATACTAGACTATAACTTATTCATTATATGTCACATTTTTTATGTTCTTCTCTCTTTACAAGAAAAAGTATTGGATTCGTGAAAATTTTTGAAATCCGGTTTTCGACTGATTTACACATTTTAGGTGTCAGAAAACCCAAAAAAACATATTTTTACAAAATGTCTGACTCTGAGTCTATCTGTCTGTGTGTTTGTGACAAAAATTTTGTGGGCACTCTATCTCAAGAATTAATGCACTTGAAATTCATAAAACTTTATATTCTGTGAGACCTTGATATAAACTAGATCTAATTAGTTTTTGGTGTATTTAGTAGTCTGATTAGTAGTTTGATAGTTTTTGGTGTATATCGCTCAATAGGTGGTGCTGCTATACTGAATTATTTACAATTTCCACAATAGCCATATCTCAAGAACTAGTGAATGGATTTTCATAAAACTTTATATTTAGTTAGTATTTGATATGACATAGATTTGATATGCTGATAATGTTTTGGTGCAAATCGCTCAACCGGTGACGCTGTTGTGGTGCATTACTCGTTATTGTCGCAATAGCTCTATCTCAGGAACTAATTCACGAATTTTCATCAAACTTCAGATTCAATAATCACGAATAATAAAATAATTCAATTTAACTACAAAATGTAATGTTTTAATTACAAGAATTACTTTGGCTGATGTTCAATGCACTGAGATTATAGAATACAGAAAGATGTCGATTTAAAAAAAAATACTGGGTTGTGACCCGCTTTAGAAATATGTTTGTAGGTCTTAAAAAAATTTTTTGGGGAAAAGCAAAATATACATATTTTCTAAAATCATTAGAAGAAACCACCAAAAGAATTTCTGCAAAATCAAAAATGTTGCATATAATGACATCCCCATTTCTGCCCGACTCTTATAAAATCTGCCTCTTAAGCTGTGTTCAGGAAAACTTTTACAATTTATGCCCATTTATTTTTTTTAAACCTAAGCTCCAAGTATTTATTACAATAATTCTGATTTGCTATTCAGGAGTTTTATTTTTTGAGCTGTGTTCCAGATACTCCATCTCATTTTTATTCTTACAGCATTTTTCTCTGTGAGTATTCGAGCATTAATGAGTTAAGTTAATCGGGGATTTAGGGATCAGAGGATTTATTGAAATTTTGAAAATTTGGATCTGAAAATATCTATTGATATTTTAATAACAATCATTATGTATTTGATTTCTTGTAGGAAGAAGAAGAAAAAGATGAAACTTGCAGAAAAGATGGGTGCATTACTTTAAAAACTCCTAATAAGATGTCTTTTGTTAAGATGAAAGCAAAACCTCTACCTCCTGAAATTACAAAACTTTTAGAAGAAAATTCTAATTTATTAAAAATTCAAGATCAGTCATTCTATTCTATGAATAGTGATGATAGTGAAAGCACATTGACTTCAGAAACAATAAAGGCTATAGAAGAATTAAGGAATACTTTAAATGACTTATTTACAAAAGCAGGATCAGAATGGAAAGATATTGTTGATAAGATATGGTGCTTTGGTCCCAGGAGATGTGGGCCAAATATTCTACTTAATGAAATTCCTAGTTATAAACGTCCATCTTTTTGGACTCAAAAAAGAACAAATACATCTGAAACATTGCATTTTAACTATGACAGTACTTTTATTAGTGGTTTTCAACTAGCTACTCTTTGTGGACCTTTATGCGATGAACCCATGATGGGTGTTTGTTTTATTGTAGAGGACTGGGGATTTGAAAAAGAGATCTTGTCAAGTATAGATTCTAATGAAATTAGTAACAAAAATATAGATCCATTAAATTTACTTGATACAGCTGTTTCTGAAAAGAACGAATTGACGCTTGGGATGTCAGATTCAGTTAGTGTTGCATCTAGTGGCCTTAGCAGTACTGGCAGTACACCTTTTGGACCTTTCACTGGACAGATAATGTCAACTGTGAAAGAAGCCTGCAAAAAAGCATTTCAAGCTCATCCCCAAAGACTCATGGCTGCTATGTACAGTTGTAATATTCAAGTGACTACAGATATGTTAGGTAAGTTTTGTTTAAATTTGTATTGTTTTTAATTTAGTATCAAGTAATGTATCTTACTTTCATTGAAAATTCAAGGCCTGCTTTTATAGCTGCTTTTAAATTATGCCACAATTCTTTCTTTTCCTATTTCTGTAAAGCAGTTTTCTACTGATATATATTTTCTTCATACTCATATATATTGTATCATCACTCATGAAATACCATATTAATATGCAAATTTAAACAGGTGACTCTTAATTTCTTATATAACTAGCAAAAGCCATGCTTTGTTTGGATTTGCGAAGCATTATTTTATAAAACAGATATTTGAAAGTAAAAATATTTTTTAATATTATTTTTGCATCTTTATTAAACAAAAACATTATTTTATGTTTTGGCGCATTTTAATTTTTTATTTATGATGTAAGACTGGCATAATAAAATGTTTTCGAAGCAAACTTTTACAAAATATTTTTAAATTTTCAACTAAAAGCTCTTTTAAAGATGTTTTTACAATTTCCAGTAACTACTGGTGTTTTTTAAAGTTGTTTGAAATACGCATGTTTCCAATCTTTATAATTAACATCAAATAATCTTTGATAGCTATTTTAGAATAATATATTTGAAGAGAACTTGAAGAAAGTTACTTCGTCAAAATCCTATTTTCTGAAAAAACATTTGAAATCTGCTCTCGTTGATACTATGAATTTTTAACTGTAAAACTTTTTTTTTCTTATTTCTTCGTTTTTATACATGTTAGTGTATCAGAATTTTTGATATTGTAGAATTTTTCGTAAGGAAAATTTCTATTGAATGTTTAATTTTGAAGGATTTTCACTCTGGACAACGTTACGTACGTTTTTAAGCCAACTGGTGTCTATATATCCTCAATATCTACAACTGCTTCATCTAATGTTAAACCTTGGGATTTATGAATTGTAACAGTAAAAGCTAACTGCGGAAGAAATTCTTTCCTTGAGCAATTTATGCTTCCATTTTTCCAGAATTTAATTATTAGGGGAATCGGTACGCACCAATTCTTATAAGCTAAATTATTGTAGTATTCAAATTTATCCATGATTATTTGTGATATCTGGTCTGGTGGCTTGGGATTTTCTTTATTGCGTGCAACAAAGTCTAAAGTCCTGTTCACTAAATCTTTTTCGGTCCACAAATAAGAACGTAATATTACTTTAGATCCAAATGATAAAAGTCAATTTGTCGTTTCTGAATCGGCCAACTTTGCTTTAGTACATTTATAAAGAGCTTGAATCGAGGCAACAACTTCACGCTTCAATTCTTTTAATTTTTCATTTATATAACAAATTTAACAATTAATTTTATTTGTTTACAATTCTTTTGTTGCCACTTTACAAAAAAAAATCCACAATACAATTTTTTTTAAATGTTTAAGTGTCATCTGTGCAAACGATTTTGTTGGAATAATGAAAACATATTTTATTTATTAAATTAATCATGATTCTATCTATAATTATTTACTCCATGATTTATATTTTTTTCTGAAAATATACACGTTTCATTTTTTATTTATTTGCGAAAATGCGTCCGTATTGGAAATGCATGTAAAATAAATTAAAATAATAAATTTTTTAACGTTTTACAGTAAAAAAAATATATTGTGCAAATCTACAGATCATAATTTATTTTTGGGTTTAATTTGAAGTTAAAATATTGAATAGTTTTTTTATAAAGTGTACGACAAAATGTAATTTGAGTGGCCTAGTAGAGGATTCGCTTCGCTCATCCTAATTATAGAAATAACATTTTCAGCATCAGATAGTTGATGCCTGATACCATTGTAATCTATATATTTAAAAGACCTGGCTGTTTTTTTAGTCATCAGCCCTGAATTTTCTACTCAACCGATTTTGATAATTATTTTTTAAAATGAAAGCTATTTATTTGCAGTTGCGTTCATTTTAGCTATTTTTTAATTTATTTCCATTTTTATATTTTATTTTTAATTTTAAATGCTTTTTATGATATTTCTTCAAAATGGTGGCAACTCAGTTTAGCTTTTCTCTCGATAATAAAAATTTATTTTCCATTATCACTTTCCACCAGTCAGAAGCTTTATTTCATCAGTGAACATGTCCTTGCATTTAAAAGAAAAAAGTTATTTGTTTTCATAAAATTTAACCACAATAAAATGATTGCATATAATTATGCACTAATTAAGGTAAAAAAAAAAATGTATTTACTGAGAAATAATATTAATAACGTAAATAAAATAACAGAAAATAATTTATGATAAAAATTAATGTCTAAAGCAAAATAAAAAAAATTTCAAATGAGGAAAATGATGTCATTCAGCAGCCAGATAAATGGGAATTGCAATATTACTAGGACTTCCCTCAGAGGGATTAGTCTGAGTGATATTGCTGAGAACATAGATTTAATAATAACTTGCAAAAAGTAAAAGAAAAAAAAATACGATGCTATCTTTAATTGACCATATACTGCCACAAGTTCAAATGATGAAAATGACCAAATTGAACTGTACAATTACAAAATATTCTATATAAATTCGTATACACGGTTAAAAAGAGGGAAACAAACTATGCAAAACAGCCATGCGTGGTTATAAAATTGAACGTACGCAATATATTAAAATTAATGCACATAATAAAACACTGAAATATCTTGTATCCGAATTTGAACTCTTTGAAATTACGCCAAGAAAAGATAAACAGACACTCCACACCAATTTTAGTACCTAAAAATGGCACAATCATGATTGTTGAAAAGAAAGAGAAATTTTTTTATATGGTGTGTGAACCCCCTTTAATAGTTAATACAGAATTAATAGTTAATATATATAACAGTATAATATCTACATCTGATTTCTATTGATGTGATGAGGTTCTCGATAAGAATTTAGGCTCTCTTTAAAAGTGGTACATAAAAATCGCGAAAACGCCAACAAAGGAATGCGATGCGTCGTTTGAATGTGTTCCAGATATGATCAATTGGATTTAAATAAGTAATGCATGCTGGTCACTACATACGCTGTTTTGTTTTCTTTTCAAACCCATTCTCAAGGAGTTGTGCAATATTAGCATGCGTTAAATAAAAGGAATTGGCAATATTTGTAGTATAAGATATACGACATGAGATTTGAATATCTCGTCTGCATTTAAAAGACTTTGTAATGTCAAATGAGAAAATGATTCTATAATAAAAATCTTTTGATTGGAAAAAAATAATGTCCCCCCCCCTCCCCCCCACATAACATTATGCTTCGGAATTCTTTTATGGTACCCTCTAAATGAATAACAAGTATTCTTTATGTGGCATATTCTATAAAATTTGGTACTTCTAGGTTATCCTGTCGACCAATTTCGCCAAATTATACAAATCGCCAAACTAATAGCCAAATTTCGAAATAAAAATCACTTAATAATGACATTTTAAACACGTGAAACGCATTTAATGTCATTGAATGTGACATTCACGATATCTATTTTTGGCATTTAATATTATAGTTTGGTGATAATTTTTTGGTCAGCGGGATAACCTAGAAGTACCCAAAATTTATATTCTAGTGTCCTTCATAAATGCATATCGATTTCTTTATGTTTCTATGGGTGTTATAATTAAAAAGCACTTGGAATTGTTTCAACTCATCGGCCATAATGTATCGGAATACTTTTAAATGACTCAACAAAATTCGGCACCAAATATATATTTAAAATTTCAAACGATTCGGTTGGGTAATTTTTATGCTGTTGTATGTAGACATACTGACGGATAAGTAGACAGACGGACGGATCAGTCGACAATTGTAGATGCTACGTATTTATATAATTACGAACGTACCTAACAATAGTTAAATTTAAAAGCACATGCCAAAATTGAAAACTCATCTCAGCAATTGTTATTAAAAGACAGCATTGTAGCTGATTTTTTTTGTGTGTCCCGATAAATGGATTAAAAATGCTATGAATATCCTGTTCTAACGTAATCGTTGTGAAACTCGGTGATTTATATCAGATTCAATCCATCTCAATAGCGTAATGTCATTTAAATACTCTGTAAACATTTCTTCCCATAGACCATAATGTAATCAAATTCTTTAGGGTGTGCCTCTAAAGGAATTTTAATCTAACATGCATAATATACAATATAAAAAATTCTTAGGGGACGTTAATAAGGTTTACCAATTGCATTAAAATAAGCGTATATTTACAGGTACAGGCATTAGAGCGAGGACAGATGGACAGACAAACCAAATGCATATAAACAATTTTCAACTTTGTTGGAAAGTATTAAACATTCAAACCCAAAGCTGAATATTGAAATCACATCGATTCATTTAATGCCAAATAAATAATTTAAAATGCTCGCCAAAATGCTAGAAAAGAATATAGAACTTTTCCGCACATGAGCGTGTGAAGAAAAAACTGCGCTAAGGAACTGTTTCAATTTGGCACCTTCCCACATAACTTTTTCTTGTAACAGGCCAAAAATGACATTGGTAGTACAAATTTGGCTCCCCATAAATTTCCACGACCAGGTCGATTGCCCCCTTCGCTCCCCCTCTTTTGCACGGCGCTGCTTTTGCATGATTGGTGCCAAAATATCGTTATTTTGCATGGTCTGGTAACCCGGCTATTATTGTTTATTTATTAATAAATTGTTTAATTTTTTTTATCAAATTATATAAATAATTTTTCTTTCTTTATTAATTAATTGTGTTTTTAATTATTATTATTTTATTTTTAAAATAATACAAAAAATTTGAAAAATATATTTGTAACTCATATTCAAAAATGATTTTTGCCAAATTTGACCCAAACCCGATCTGTATATGATATACCTATTCTAATTTCATGGTACTTTTCTGATATTACCTTTACCTTGGCGTTTTTATAAACCTTCGTCCTGTGGAGACTTCAGAAAGTGATATTTTTTGCAAATAGATATGAACATTTACATAAATAAACCTGATGAACGTTTATGCTTATTTTTACGTATAAATATAGCATGGATGTCATATATGTACTACGTGGCGCGATTTCTTCTCCTGTAAATTGGTAGAAACTTTGTTTCGGTGAAAGTTTTTGAATATTTCTCTAATATGATTTTTTGTCATATTTATACTTTTTATTCTATTTATTATTATGTTTATTATTTATAACTGTATATTTATTGCTTACACCATTGTTTATTTTTTAAATAAAAATATGGAACAAAATAAACAGGTTACCATGTGAGACATGAAATCGCCATTTTGTTGCAATCGCATCAACTTGGTGCATGTTGTGCTTGGTGCGGTTGTGACATCTGCATCATGTATATGTTTTCATAAAATGTAGCCATAATAAAATGCGTGCAATAGAGCAATTATCGCCGGGGAACATAGGTTACTTAATGAGAAATAATATTAAGTAATCTATATAAACAAAATAACAGAATATAATCTATGATTAAAAGTAATATCTAAAGCACTCATGTCAAACTTGTATTTTATTTAAACAAAAAAGAATTTTTTCCTAATTTGCACGCGTGAAATATATAAGATGCCAAGCAAAAGATACGATTACAAAATGTTATTATAAAAATTATCGCAAAACCCCGAATACTAACAAGGAAGGTGTCCATTGGGGGCATACTCAGAATTTTTTGAAAAAAATACGAATTAAACTACTCATGTAGGTAATAAAGGATCAGTGAAAATTATCGGCGGAATTACATTATTAGATAAGTAAAAAAATAAAATAGTTTGGAATAATTGGTGTGAAAAGCTGAAAGCGACGCGGGATTTGGCGAGCACTGCATTTCCTCGCCAAAAGCAGACGATTTTAACGAATGTGAAAATTGATTTTAATTGACTTCACTGTTAAAAATCTGCAGCATTTACTGCAACGTCACTCCACTACTTTTATAGAATATCTCTCTTCTGACCAATGAGAATGCTCCATAGCACGGTGAATTGACCGTGTCATACACGGTTAAAAATCTGCTGCATTTTGTTGCAACGCACTCCACCGCTTGTATATAATATCTCTATCCCAACCAATGAGAAAGCTCCATTTCACAGCCAAGTAACCGTTTTCTATACAAGCAAGGAAGTGCGTTGCAACAAAATGCAGCAGATTTTTAACAGTGTATTTTTCAATTTGGAACAATTTTAATCAATTTAAATTGTGTTTTAAATGATAAAATATATTAATTTCATTTTGTTATAAGTACATATAAACGTATATGTCAAAATTACACTTAAAGTAAAGTAAAAATGCAAAACTAAAATTACTTAAGCTAAACTTATTTAAATAAATTGAACATAAAGTTTTTTCTTTAAAAAGTATTCGAAGCGTAAAAGCGTATTTTTCAAAATTTCGTTTTCTCGCCAACCGGAGATAAATCGGCAAATAAACGAAATTTTTATTATTTTTTTACGGACGTTATAAAGAGGTTCCGCCGAAATTTTTTTTATAAACATATATAACTATATGAGAAGAACATTCTGTAATTTTTTCAGATTTTTCTGAGTATGCCCATATGGAGACCTTCCTTGTAAGTCACTAAGTATTATGCCTTTTTTCTTTTAAATAAATAATATAATAATAATAATAAAACAGATTTCTTTTCCAATTTGTTTCTTAAATTTAAATATGTTTTATTGTATTTAAATAAAAATTGCTTGCGTATTTTCTTTGCTCCATGTGCTCAAATTCTGGAATGTAACAAAAACATTCAGCCAGTGAAAAGTGCCGTACAACAGATATCTGAGACGTGTGCAAATAAATCGTACTTTTTTATCAGTTTTTTTTTAATATAATTTTTAAACTATTTGGAACAAATTTTTGAGAGTAGGTGCATTCAGTAAGTTACAATCATAGGTACCTTTTAGTAAAATCAAATTCAAAATCCGTCATGTATTTTTTCAGATTTGCTTGCCGAAAGAATTCTGCTTAACTTTTAATATCATTACATACTATGTGTATTAGCCTTCGCTTCGCTCAAACAATTACTATTTACTCCATACACTCTGATTCGGTTCTCTACAAAAATATCCAGCCGGTGAAAAATGACGCACACCAAATTTCTGTGACGTATGGAAATAAATTGTGCTTTTTTATCAGTTTTTTTAATATAACTTTTAAACTATTTGGAACTAATTTTTCGTAGGTGGTGCATTCACCAGATTACCTCCACAGGTATCTAATGGTACAAACAGAATCAAAATCGACAAGTACTTTTTGAGATATGCTTGACGAAAGAATTTTTTTTACTTTTAATATCGTTACGTACTCTGAGTATTAATGCTTCGCTTCGCTCAGATAATTACAGATGCCTTTTTCATATTACTAATAACAGTAATTTTTAAAAAACATTTGAAGAGAAAATGACGTTACTATTTAAAACATCGCATTTTTACTCATAATGATATTACATTTCAATATTTCTTTTCATTATGGACACTGAGTTTGAGAGTTTACTTTCAGATGACTTCAGTTAGTGAAAATAATGTCATAGTAAAAATGAAATTAGTTTTTTTTTTAATAAAACTATTTTTCTGTGAGTGCATATAAAATAAAATTTCTGGATTTCGCCGGCACTCAGATTACAATGTTAACTGAAGATGTGCGAATATTTGCATGCAAAATTGTAACTTGCAAACTTGACATTAAGTTTGGAAATATATTTATTATATATTGATTCAATAATGTAATTACTTTTGCTTTTTTTTTTAACCAAATCGATCGGGTCTTTTAAACATTTCATTCGTTGAATTCGACGGGATTCCACTTGTATGTTTTGAAAAATTGTCTCATTATGTTTTAAGTATTTTTTGGTACTTTTCAATTAGCTAGCACCAGTGTTATATATACAATATACGTATAAATATAGCATTTCTTGTTTATTTCAGTTTTGCTGATTCATGTTAGATTGTGTATGATTATCATTATCAGTTAGATAACATTGTTTTTTTAGTGAGTTTTAAGCCTTGGATTTTGTATTTCATTTCATTTGTTCATTGATTTATTTTTTTTATTCTACAATTCTTTCAACTGTGTTTGTTTTCCGATATGTTATGAGGTGCTTAATTTTGTCTTTTTAAGTATATTGCTGACAAAATTTGATGAAATAACATATCTTTTCTATGATTAGCATACATAGCACCTCTGAAGAATCTGCATGCTATTCATAGTTTTAAGGCTTCTACATTTTTGTTCATTGTTTTTCTATTCATCTAATATTTTTTTCCTTTTTGTTTTTATATTTGTGATGTGAGTTTTATTATATATATATGTATAATATCTATAAATATTTAAAAACTATGCAAAATTTATTATTTAAATTATGTTGCTACTAGAGATGGGAATGCTCGGAAAAAACCCAGAAAAATTTGGAAAAAAACCGGGGGTTTTCGGTTTTTTTCCTAAGGCTTATTTTTCAATTTTTCCGAACTGGAAAAATTGAAATTTCATTTATGAAATAATATAGTGAAAATTTTGTAATAGCTACATTCTCATACTTTTTATTTTATCTATTTTTATGTTGAGTGTCTCACATGAAAATTTTAATGTGGGTAATCTGATCTCTGAGCAGAAATCTGTTTGAGAAGACTTGAAAGGACCCTTCACATTTTTTTCTTGTTTGAAACACAAGACCCTCTGCAAAATTTCTCTTGAAAATAGACATTTCAGAAAAAGTTTAATCAACAAATTGAATCTTTCGCAAGTGCAGTGATTGAAGAAAAAAAAAATCTCATGCCATACAGCAGCTGAATCTTATTAAGTTGCATATAAGTATGTAAATAACCTTATTAAAAATGTCTAAATAGGAACCTAAATATAGTAATAATTTCTTATTCAAAAATTCTGAATATATTTTGTGCAAATATATACAAAAAGTTCACAATTTCACAAAAACTTGATTACATGTAAAAAAACTAGATATGTAATTAAATGCAACTTCTCTTTTTAAAAATTAATTCATGTGTAAAATTATTACAATAATATGCCGATTAATGGAAATGACAAAATTAAAAATTCAACATAAAATTTTGAAGTATGCATTTATTACTTTAATCTATCTTTTCAAGAAGTAAGTATTGAATTCGTGAAAAATTTGACTTCCAGTTTTTGGTGTATGTAAACGTTTTAGAAGGACCTGAACACGTTTTGATGATTTTTGGAAAATATCTGTCACTCTGTGTGAGTCTGTATGTGACAAATTTTATGGGCACTGTATCTCAAGAACTGATGCACATAATTTCACAAAACTTTAGATTCAGTTGCATCTTGATATAAACACGAGATGTTTAGTTATTAGTGTATATTGCCAAACCGATGGCGCTGCTATGCTGCATTATTCATAATTTCCACAATAGTTCTATCTCAAACTAATATATGTATTTTTATAAAATTTCAGATTAAGTTAATATTTGACATAACTTCGTGCTCATTACTTTTTGGTGTAAATTGCTTAAAAGACGACGCTGCTATGCTGCATTATTCATGATTATCGCAATAGCTTTACCTCAAAGACGATTTTTTTTTTTTTTAAATCAAACTACAGCTTCAGACAGTTTCTGATATATATTAATGTTGTTTAGTTTTTGGTGTAAATTGCCCCAAAGGTGGCACTACAATGCTGCATTTTTCAAGATTTCATTATAGCTGATTAATTGAATGTTTTTTCAAGGTGTTGAATCTAAAATTGACCTCCATATTCTACAGTAATGTTGCAAAAACATGGGCAGTTTGCATTAGAAAAGTACAACTTTGATGAAAAAAAAAAACATATTTTATTACAAGTAACTATGTTATAAATTATACTTTCCCTCTTGAATAAACTTTGAATTTTTGTAGTTTTCTAAAGCACAGTAGAAGTTTATCTCTGTATGTAACTGCTTTTGTTAATTCCTCAAATAGTGAGCATTTTCTTTTTGTAGTGTTCTGTTTTCATAACTTTTGAGTTCCACTCTTAGAAATATAAAATTACCATGTGGAAACATTATTGAATATGGTTTCTTACTCAAGAATAGAATACCAGATTTCAGGGTAAAAAGAAAAAAACTACATTTAATTAAACTTAATATTTTTCTGGTTGCAGTGAGTAAAAATCTAACAGTCAATTAATCCTATGCTGCTTTTTAGTTGCAGACCTGAGTAAGCCAAAGTAAAACTTAGTTTTGTTTGAATTTAGAGTATAAAACTAAATCAAAACTTTTTTGAGTTGAGATTGGAAAGCTATACCAAAACTAAACATATTTTATAAAGGAAATAAAATTATAATTCTAAGAAAAAAAAATAATAATGTAAAAATGTACATTTTTTTAAACAAACAATGGAATTTTTGAATACTGATATTCATAAGAATGACAAAATTGCAATAATTTCTTTAAACTAGTATCATTTACTTAAAAACTAGGTTTATGTAAATGGAATGCATAATTTATTTCATTCCAAACTGCAGACATATTGGCTCAGGTTTTTACATTAGGTCAATTGGTAGTTAAACATGTAACTGAAAAATCATTTCAACAGAGATATGATATAACAAACAATAGTGTTTAAAAATTCTTAGGCTGTGGGAAAAAAAAAAAAAAAAAAAAAAAAAAAAAAACCTAAACTTTTAAAAGTAGGCTTTGCTACTTTTTTTTTTATTTTGTAATATAAAGTGAAAATAATTTTCATTTAATACATATAAATGGGAAAAATGTTTATTATTTAATATTCTCTAAGAAAATATAATTTATTTGGGAGAAACAGTCATGAAAAATCAATTTTTCCAATTAATCTTTTTTTTTTTTTTTTCGAAAAAAACCGGTAAAAAACCAGTTTTTTTCCACCACTTATATTTTTCCGGAAAATTTACATCTCTAGTTGCTACATAGAAAATTGTTTTTAGTCATTTATATTCCAAATTAATTTGGGGGAAAAAAAAAAAAAAAAGACAAGAAATCATTAAGTTGAGGAATAATAAAAAAAATCCTCAATTTTCAAGGAAGTGGAAAATAATCCTTTGGCTGAATCTAAAAGCTGCCTGAACAAAAACAAGATCCTGATATAGACCTGCCTATAGAAACCTATTAACCTCAGCATGAGAAATAAAATGGGTCTATAGATAAGCAATCAATTCTGACTCCGAAGGCTCCAATTCCTGTAGAAGGCAACAATGTCTGTTTGCAGGTTTTTGCACAACCTTCTATGTGTTCTCAAAATCTGGGCACAGGATATCAAGCATCCTTTTGCAGTCTCACCACAGGATATAAAGCCTATTGTAGTACAAATGGGCCCCAGGGCCGTCAAGAAATTTGACAAGTATGGAGGGAAAACAGCTATCCTTACTTAAACTCCCTGCAAATTAGAACTCAAACAAGAAGAAAAAGAAAAGGTGAAAAAATAAGATAAGAAGAATTAAGCCATGAAGAGAAAACTTTTCAAGATGACTGAAAAAAGTGAAAAAACTGAAGTGATAAAGAAGAGATTAAAGAAAAAAAAAAAAAAAAAAAAAAAAAAACTTCTAAAATCAAATGAAGAGAAGTATGCATCTTTTGCTACACCTTATATAAACAATTTAAACCTGAGGAGAATTGGATACAGCGCCCTCACTGCAGAGGGTAGTTAAATGAATTATGCAGCAATACAAATGAACAAAAATGAACTTTCAATTGTGATTTTTGTTGCTTAACAATTTTAATTCTTAAAGCATAACTTAAATCATTGTTATTTTATGTAGATTTGATATAAATTAACATTCTATAAGTATAACATGACAATTTCTGCAAATTTTACTTTAATAAATAGTATTATTGCAAAGTTATAATGTGCTTTTATTTTTTCCAGTTCTCGGTATTGTCTGACCTGGTCTGACAAAACAAACTGGACATGGCACACTTCTAAAAAGTGTGATTTTGTGATCTCAGTTGCTATTGTTTGTGACCGAATGAATACTTTTTTCTTCACTAAGAGTCAATTTATCATTTTAATGCAAATTTTGACTGTTTTGTTCACTTAGTGTATCATAATAAGAAGAAAACCATTTGGGTTCTGGTTTTTCCAACTTCCCCCTAAGTGTATCTATCTACTTATATGGATATATATTATATACATAGGTATGTTATATATAACAATGGTGTCTGGCTAGTTGAAAAGTTCTTATTTTTTTTATAAAACATTAAAATTAAAAAAAATTTCCATAAGTAGGAATTTTAAAGTTTACAGAGTTTTTTTCAAATATCTACATGAAATTTAACGAGACAGCTTTTTAAAGTGCATTATATCATCATTGGACATATACTTTCTTATGTTAATACTTGCATTTCCATATTTTTATCAGGTAATGAGTAATTACCTATTTAAATTTTTCCATGAGATTTTGTAATTGCTGAAAAAAAAAAGTATTAATAAAGCATCTATATCTAAAGCATCGCTTGCCGATTAGCATTAGCATTGGTGACTTAATATCATGTGCATTTTCTACTTTAATGCATTGTTCTTTTTTTGTTTCAAAATGAGCAAAATGAAAATATTATCAATGAAAATGAAGGTAATGAAAACATTACCAATCTCAATAAGCATACTTGATTTGATTTAAATATTTTGTCCATTGAACTTTTAAAACAGACTTCAGAAACAAATATTCAGTTCATGAAAAATTGAATTACTATCACAATTAAATAAAATTAAATTAAGTGATAAATTAGTTAAATAAGCAAAAATACAAACAAGTTTATAAAAAGAACATTTCATTCATATTTATTGTTGCCATAAATTGCATCACATTTTCACATTTCAAAATAAATAAAAATAAATATACATAAATTAAGAACTACAATGTACATCAATGTATGTATTTATGTAACTTGTAGTATTACAAATGAAACACAATGGCACTTCTACAAAAGTTACTGTTAACTGTATGTCAAGCATTTATTCTTCCTTCCAAATGTAATATACCATGTTGTTTACTTATATCACAAAAAGGAATATGTTTATTTCAAATATTGCACATCATTTATATATTTTATTGTTTTCAGTACAGTATATTTAAAATGCTTTATAAATTAGAAATTGAAAATAAATAACGGCTGAATTAAAATGCCTTTATTGAATTGAATTCCATCTAATCAATTTTGATAATTATTTTTTCAAATGAAAGTATTTTATTTATAAATGTGCCCACATTCACTATTTTATTTAAATCCAATTTATATTATAATTTAAAAGTCTTTCACAAATTTTCTTCACATTGGTAGCAATCCATTTAATTCCATTGTTGAAGGGAGAAAAGCAAAAATAAGGTTTAACATATCATTATGGATGCTGTTTTGTAATTAACCTTTTAAAGCTTTTAAACAGAAAATTATGCCATGATTAAAAACAGAACAAAACTGCTAATATACTCGTAAACCTATTACGTTTCGATTTTTTAATTATTATTCAGCTGAAATTGAAACACTCATCTCAGATGGTTTCAGTGAGTGAAAGTGACATCATAGTAAAAATGAAATACATGTTTTCTGTGATATAACTAAATGTTTTTCTACAAATGCATCAAAAGTAAATTTATCGATTTTGTTGGCACTCAAATTAGAACCTCAAGTCAAGAGTGCAAATGTTTGCATGAACAATTATAACTGGCAAACATAACCTCAAGATTGGGGATATATTTATTAATAATCCATTGTATGTTTTTTTTTCTTTCTGCTAGTGAATATGAATATGAAAAGTGTGCATGTAAATTTTGCGATTTTAGGAATACCAAAGATTAAAGCCTCAATAAATAACTTAATTTCTTATATTATTTGCATATTACTGATTACTTATAAGAATAAAGTTTAATTTTTCAAAAATTTGAAAAGTTGAAATTAAATTATAGTTAAAAAATAATATTTGTTTTAAGAGTTAGGCTATCCAAAATATGATAAATTATTTATTATTATTTTGTGACATTTTTATGAATTAAATAAATAGGTTCTTTTAAACATTTTCAATTTCTGGTTTCTACTCATAATGTATTATTCGTTCAACTGAAAAATCAAGTTTTTTTTTTTTTTTTTTTTTTTTTTTACTTTAAATTTATGTAATTAATAAATCAACTTTGTGAACAATGTAACATTACTGAATACTAAAATGTTTGTTATTATTATTATTATTATTATTATTATTTTAATCTGAACTTAAAAGGAATAAATAAGCATTAATAATCAGAATATTTTATATATTTTTTTAATCTCTTACAAAATTAAAAGTCTTTTGTAAGGAAATAAATATGAATGAATTATTTGATTTTAAACTTTTCATAAAATATAATTTAATGATTTAAAACACTTTTATCGCATAATGTTTCACAAACTATATTTTTCTTTGTAATACATTGATTTTGCATTTACTGAAATATATGTACCAAATTTTAATAATAATAATAAAAAAAGAACAAGAAAAAAAGTATCAAAACTGCTAAATTTTATTATGAGGTTTAATAAAGTGCATTTAAGCAAGTACTTACAAAAAAACAGTGAATAAAAATTATAAAATTTCATAGAAATTAAAAAATTACCACTTTATTGTACTTTACTGTTTATTAAAACTGCTTTTCATTATATTTGTAACATACAGATTATGAAAAAAGTAAAAATTAAGCTTTCCCCTTTAAGCTTATAACCTACCAATACATATTCCCCCATTTTTATTTACATACATGAAATAATTGAAATGAAAAAACTTCTTTAAACACCATAAAGTAAGTTAACTGCGCAAGGCCTTTCGAAAGAACTGCCTTGCGCAGTTAACTTTATGGTGTTTAAAGAAGTTTTTTTCATTTCAATTGTGTATAACACCAGCTTCAATTTTATACATTGATGCATGAAATAACCTGTTTTCTTGTTGTATTTCACCAACAAGCATTCTTTAAGTGTTTTTGCATGTTGTCCCTAGGATCTTCTAGGTAGTTCTTTAAGGGAATTCATTTGAATGTCAGTCCTGCTGACTAATGATTTTCATTCAAGTCAAACCTGGATCTTCATGTAACATTTTTTCTTTTCTCAAAATAACAATGATGACTTTAAAGAGTGATTTACTGAAACTTTTCTTGATATCATTTGCCTTTGAACATTTTAATACTACATTGATTTTAAGTTGCAGGCAAGAAGTTCTGATTAAGTAACTTGGCTTTATGTTGTTATGTTTTACCTTTTCCATAGAAGTTTAATGTGCAGATTTTATGTCACATAATGTCCAAAAGTCTTGCTTAAATATTATTTTTTAATCATGATAGCTGTTTATTATTCTTTGCTTTCTAGCATTTAATGCTAATTATTCTATTTTAAACAAAATCCCCCCCCCCCATTTTTGTGTGTGTGTGTGTGGGGGGGGGTCAGCATTTTTGTAAAATGTACATGCTTTTTAAAATGAAAAAACCTAATATGATGGAATAGGTCGTCAAAAAGTTGTAATGATAAAAATTTCTAATTCTTGATCACTTGATTTTGATTGTTTATGTTTAGTAACAAGTTATCCTAAAAAAGAAAAAAAAAATCCATGCTTTTATTAAAAAAATATTTTTCAGTTTTTGGGATAAACTTGGTTTTATCCATATATATATATATTTCCCTGCAACTTAATCTTATTAATACTGTATTAAGATATTCAAAGGCATTCATAATTATACTTTTAATGAAACAAGCAAAATGTTTTAGTTTGGGCATTTTTCAAAGTCTTCTTTGTTCGTTGTGAAAAGAAAAAAAAAAATGTCATGCAAATATGCTATTAGCCTATCGAGTATTTTTCTATATTCAACTTCGTAAAAATATATCTGATATATTCATAAACTGGAATCTTTAGTTCAATCTTTCAGGTATTTTGTTTCTGAGGGGGACTGCTGACCCATAGTTAACCCATTTGTATAAATTTTATAAATGGCTTAAATTTATAAATCACTTTGTATAAATTGCTTACTATGAAATTTCTACTATGTTATTATGGTTTGCCCCCAAACTTCATGTTATGACTTTGCATTTGTTTCATTATCTAAAAATGTTACAAGGATGTAAGTTTCAAAACTTGCCTTATTCAAAATTTAGTTTTCTCTATCAATCTATTCTATTGATATTTGCATTCTATTCAATCTTCATAAAAAAAATTACAATCTACAAAAAAATTAGTTTTAATGTGTATTTCTGGCATTATAAAATATTGTTTTACAATTGACAACCAATGGACCCAAAATTTATTTTATAGATAAGAAGAGTTTTGAAACTCACATTCTCATATTTATATCTTATTGAAAAACTGCAACTTACTATTCAATTTGCTATTCAATTAACTATTCAGTTACTGAAATATTACTCTAAAATTGCTAATCCTGTCTTGAATAACATGAAAAAAATTCTGGTTTCTGAAGAAATTAAAAATTCTGGATTGACTTGAATACTTTGCATACAATAATTTTGGTTTGAAATTCACATAAAGAGTTCATCTGATACCGTCTTTTTAAATATTTGATGAGTTATAGACAGTAATAACTCGATCCCAAGGAACTGGAGGGAAATCTGCAAGAAAAAAAATGAAGTAACATTTAATCTATTTGAATCACAGTACATTGAATTTATGGTTAAGTTTTCATGACACAATAATTATACTAGTGATGTGCTGATATAATCAATTTAAGGAATTATTATTTTTCATATTTTGAATTATAACTAGATAGTAATCCTATATTAAAAAAGAAGGTTTTTGTCTATGTTAGTAAATGTATGTTTGCCTTTGTTTGTTGTTTGTTGATTGTTTGTTGGTGATGGTAGGGAAATCTGTCACACATAATTTTAGATAACGATAGATGAAGACAGGTCCAAGTGCATCTAAACCTAAAATTTTGGCTTGTATTATCTTATTTTATTATCTTTTGGATTTTATTATCTTGAGCAGTTTATGCTTACTCCTTGATTTTCCAAGTTTGCTGATTTTTGACCCACTCATAAAAATATCCAAATTCAATCTTTTTGCTAAACACAGTAAATTTTGTTTTCTTTTCAGTAAAATTTGTTTAGAAATTGCACCTCTATTTTTTCAATGTTTTATGATTTTTATATGTGTTTGTCATTTTTCTGAAGATAAGTATGCCCTATATCTACTTATATTTAATATCTTATCCATCTAATATTTTATTTTGTACCTCTGTACAGAGCAGATTTTCAATAATCAACATTAATAACAACAACAATCAAAAAAATAAAGTGAATTCTTTTTTTTTTAATTAATCATTAAAGAATGTTAAGCCATATGATTTTTTTTTTCCTTCTCTGAAATGGCATAAAATTCCAATTGGGGAGAAGTTCTAGTATCTATATATTAAAACGAAAGGCAGAAAAAGTAATCGTGGTTTTTTTGCGTCTCTACGCATCGTTACTTGCGCCAGTCTCTGAGAGTCTCCTCCTATTGGTTAATCGGAGGAGAGTAGTTACTGTCTGTAAGAGCATTTGCAAAGCGCGTTTGTAAATATGGGATAAGAACGCTGACACTGTTTAATGCAATATAATAATAATGCAATATAATAATTAATTTTTTAACTTTACCTCATCTTATAATGATTGGAATACATTGTTTTTTTCACTTTACGTAAGTTAATTAATTTATTTCCATCTGTATTCTTTTTTTGCAATGTTATTGCCGGCAATCTTAGGCTTAATTGTAGAGATGTTTCGTATGAAATTGAAACATTCAATAAGTTAATGATTAAAGTGTTTATTTACATTCTTGGCCGATAAATCATTTTCTATATTGTAATTTTCAAGTTTATTTATTAGTATGTATAAAAGAAAAGGCTGGAAATCACATTGTTTTTTGTTTTGTGTTTTGATGGTGCGATTTTCGACGGATAGTTTGACTTCATGGATGTAAACAGATTCGCAAATCACTATTTATTTTTTGCTTCAGTTTCTTATTATACTCATGTCAAAAAACGGTGATTTTTTTCCCACTTATAATTTCATTTTTGAGCAAATTCATAACGTTTAGGAAGTATTTACATTACATCTCATAGTCTCGCCGAATAATAGAGAATTGCATATGAAATGAAAATAATCCCAGTTATAAACAGCTTTGTAAATCATTAATATTTATTTAATGTTTCACTTTTTTTTTTGAGTACACTTTTTTTAAAAAGTGTTCCCGTGACAAAATTTGCTGAGTTTTTTGGGGGAGAAGGAGGAGGGAATATTTTGATGAAAATTGCTATTTTTTTTTCTTTTTAATCGCTTGATCTTGATCTCTCAACAATGTTTTTTCAGAAATATGAAGATCATTATAATCAACAAAGAAAAATAAAATTATCAGAAGAGATCCCTCTTTTTGCATAGCTTTCAATCATGATAAAGCACTCTTTATATACCATATTCATTGCTTGCTGGTTTTTTTTATGATTATTTGGCAAAATTTGCATTTTTTGTGGTACCTAGACGATTTGAAAATTACAATATAGAAAATGCTTTATCGGCCAAGAACGTAAATAAACACTTGGAAATAAAATAACTTATGTAAAGTGAAAAAACCAATGTATTTCAATCATTATAAGATAAGTAAAGAAAAAAAATATAATTATCATAGCATTGCATTAAACAGTGATAGCAAAAATGCAGTCTCTCTGTGTTGTTTTCTCACAATCTGTTTACCAATATTTGCGTTTTTTGAAGTACCTAGACAAATTTAAAGTATTTTTTCAAGATCTTTTGATGAAATTCACATCTTTTCTGGTACCAGGAAAAAATTATTTGTTTTCTTAGGGATTTTCGGTGAAATTTGTTATTTTTTTCTCGCTATCTTTCGATGTAATTTGCCGTTTTATCAAATTTATGCTTTTTTAATGATTTTTTTTTTAATTTGTCGTTTTTTTCGTTATTTTCAGAAATTTGTCATATTTTCGCTTTTTTTCTTTGCAAAAATTACCTGTTTTGCGATCTTTTGATGAAATGTGCCTCTTTTTTCATCTTTTGACAAAATGTGTTGTTTTCTCACAATCTGTTTACCAATATTTGCATTTTTTTGAAGTACCTAGACAAATTTAAAGTATTTTCAAGATCTTTTGACGAAATTCACATCTTTTATGGTACCAGGACAAATTTATTTGTTTTCTCAGGGATTTTCGGTGAAATTTGTCGTTTTTTTTCTCGCTATCTTTCGATGTAATTTGCCGTTTTATCGAATTTATGCTTTTTTTGTTAAATTTGTCGGGTTTTTTTCGTTATTTTCAGAAATTTATCATATTTTCGCTTTTTTTTCTTTGAAAAAAATTACCTGTTTTGCAATTTTTTCATCAAATGTGCCTCTTTTTCATCTTTTGACAAAATGTGTTGTTTTCTCACAATCTGTTTACCAATATTTGCGTTTTTTGAAGTACCTAGACAAAGTTAAAGTATTTTCAAGATCTTTTGACGAAATTCACATCTTTATGGTACCAGGACAAAATTATTTGTTTTCTCAGGGATTTTCGGTAAAATTTGTCATTTTTTCTCACTATCTTTCAATGTAATTTGCTGTTTTATCAAATTTATCCTTTTTTCGTGATTTTTGTTTGTGAAATTGTTGTTCTTTGTTATTTTTTTTAGAAATTTGTCATTTTTTTCCACTATTTTTAGCTAAATTTACCTATTTTTGCGATTACCTGGATAAATTGTATGTGCTTTTTGAGATCTTTGGGCGAAATTCACGTCTTTTATGATAACTGGACGAAATTAGTCATCTTGAGGTCTTTCGGTAAAGTTTATCGTTTTTCTCGAGTTCTTTCGATGAAAGTTGTTGTGTTGTCATGATTTTTCAATGTAAATTGCCGTTTATTGAAGATCTTTTTGCAAAATTTATCTTTTTTGTGATTATTTGATAAAATTTGCTTTTTTTTCAATCCTTTGATGAAAATTGTTGTTTACTCACAATCATTTGTCGAAATTTGTTGTTTTCTCACAATATTTTGAATTTTTTTCATAATATGTTTACAAATTTGCCATTTTTTAGGGATTTTTTTTGTCAAAATTTGCCTTTTTTTTAAAAATTTTTCATGAAAATTGCCATTTTTTTAGACGTTTTGGCAAAATTTTTATTTTTGTGCAATACTTTTGCGAAATTTGTTTTATTTGGGATATCTAGACAATTTTTTTTTGCAGTTTTTTGACAAATTTTTTAGAGATCTTTTGAAGAAATTTGTTGTTTTTTGCAATCTGTTGACGATATTTGCTTTTTTTTTTTTGGGGGGGGGGGGAGTATTTTGATGAAATTTTCTAATTTTTGTGATTATTTGCCAGAATTTGTGTTTTTTATGGTACCTAGACAAACTTTGGTACATAGCAAATGATTTCTAGCATTTTTTTTTTAAAAACTTAAACAGTTAAAAAATAATCTTCAAACATTTTCAAGAGTCTGTGACGTGTGTTGCATCGTTGCACCAATTCTGCGCCCGGGATCATGTCATGTTGGTGTTACGTTGGTAAATGGAAAAGCATATTGAAATTTTTAATAAATATTAATCTTTAAAAAAAAAATTTCTTTGAAAATTTTTTTATAGTGGCAAAATACTTTTTTTCTTTGATTCTTTCATATTGTTGCTATCAAGTTTTGATGGGTTTCACCTAGCCAGAATAAATATTATCATTAATTTTTTTAATATGTGAAATTTACATGTATTTTTGATTTATGAAAAGGTAATAGAAAAGTAGTTGAAAATGCAAATGTTTATTTGTTGAATGGGGTGGGTAATGTAACAACAAATTAACCACGGAGAGGATCATTGTTATAGTTGTTGCTAAATGGCAGACTATAAATTCAGTCTTATTTTGCTGCGAAGTAAGTGAAGTATGTATATTTTGTATGAAATGAGTGATGACAGTAATTTATGATTTATTCATGTTATGTACAATTTATTGGTGTTGTATTTGTAAATGAAAAATTATCAAATGAGATTCTAATTCTATGACAGCATGTTTGAATGTAACTCGGCCAATTGCGGGTCATTTGCCTGGATGTAAAATGCAGGTTGTTCTTTTATTTATTGAAATTTTTGCTGAAGATTAGTCGTTAAAAAATCCTTTAATAGCTGGAAAATACCTTTTTCTTTCTTCGGTGCCGTCAAGTTTTGACGGGTTCCATCTAGTTAGTTTCTTATAAATAGCTCCTTTATTGTCAACTATTGCTATGACTGCACACATGGCTTTGTGGTTGGGAACGTTTTTTAAAAAATTGATTCATGGCGCTGTGGAAAAACAGGCTAGCCCAGTAACAGAAGCAGTGCATGGTCGTGGGAGCTGCAAACTATTTTAAGCCTTGCAGATTAATCCACCAGGTTAAAAATAAATGCTGGGCTTAATAAATAGCTGGAATTTACTATAAGTCTTATTAAGGCATTTTTAAAAATCTTTTTATTATATTTTCTTTATAAATGCAAATTTTGCTTATTTTATAGGGTTTTGTTATTTCTTATGATAGTAAGCTTAGTCTAATATTGTTAGGTCACAGATAACTTTTAGTTTGCTGCAAACTGATGCAAAAAATTCTGCTTTTGGTAGTATAGTTGTGTTTAAAATACTCCTGAAAATGTTGAGGTTTTTTCAGGTCCGAATGAGACCAGGCAGAAATTCTAGTATTCTACACATTAAGGATTCCATCTTCCTATGCTTGAGCTTGATACAAATAGAATAAAATTTGATTTCATACATTTTAATGACTATTAGAAGGGATAAGGTGACATTTACACCATCTACTTTGTAAATGGAAAAGGCAAAGCAAAATATTTTTTATCAATGGTATGAATTTGAAATGCTTGGGGTAGAGACATATAGTTAAGTGGGTTTATTTAGGGCTTTGCTTTTTACTCTGTCAGTAGTGTTATTTGTGTCAAGTATATGTTGTGAATAAGTGGTTTTGTACAAAGGATTTAAATCAGGAACAAAAAGTTTATTAATGAATTTTTAGTAAATTTTGATCTATCTAAAGCAGTAGATAGTTGCTGTTTCAGTGCTTAAACTTTAAGACATGTTGTCATAAAACTGACTCTGCCATTTTCAGAAAATTATTTTATTCAATACATTTTTGTTGGTTGTCTTTACAGAAATCTTATCTGTTGTTTTCATTGCCTTTCATTTATAATTGACAGAGGGCATGTACTTGTTTTTCTTATATCAGTTATTCTAATTTAAGGTAACATTCAGATCTGTGCATAAAATTGTTTATTGTGTTGTCTAATTTTCAAAACTTTCAGCTAGTTTAGAGAAAATAATTTCAAACTCTGCATATATATATATGTTTTTCTCTTTTCTAATTCTATTTTGAATGGTCTAACATGTCTTGTTTTTTTTATTAACATAAATTTTGAGGATATCAAGTAATATAGAAATCATTTTTAGGATTTTTCTGATTTCTAATCAGAAATTAATCGTAATTGTTGTGTTTACATGGTATACTTGAGAACGAGCCGTGTATCACAATTTCCATTAATATTTATTATCGTTCCAATATTGTAAACTCCTCTTGTCTTGTTTAAATTTGTTATATATTGGGTTATTCTATTTTCATTGTAGATCTTGAATTGTAGTATTATATGGGGTATATATATGCAAAAATAGGGTTAGTTTGTGCTTCTGTTACTGGTACTATTTGCTGCACGTTACTGTTTATATATATATATATATATATATATATATATATATATATATATATATATATATATATATATTCATTTTTTCAACCATTTATTACTCTGTTCCTTGTTTAATAATTTGGTTTTTGTGTGCTGGTAGCCCCAAATACGTATTATTTTGCTATTTCATGGCTAATACGTGGATGAAACCGCACACTTCATTTGTAGTTCCAGAGCATTTGGGGCCTGATGATTCTGCTTTGGGGCTACCAATTACATTTGCATTCATTTTATTTATTTATTTATTCAGATTTACTCGTTTCACTAATTTATTATTATTATATTCAATTCAATTCTAATTCTTCGTTTTGGTTTATTGTTTTATTGATAAAATCCATTGGTGAGTCTTGTCTACTTTTAATAGTATTATATATGTATATATACTCGCAGCAAAGTGCTTTAATTTTTTTTAATACCTACTGATTATATTTCTTAATGATCTCATACATTTTACAGAAGTGTTTTATAATTTGTATATATATATATATGCATTTTACAAAGCTAGATACTTTATATAGTCATTTATTTTAAAACTATGAAATAAAGTAATTTAGTTTTTAGTATAATTTAAAATTTTGATTTGATTATCTTTTTAAAAGATTAATAAGTCAGATGCTAAATTCTTCTAAGAAAATGTTTAGTGTGTATCTTTTGTTTTATTATTTTCAGAATAGGAAAATTTTGAAATTATTGTGTTTAATTGATGTAGAATCATTTAAATTTTCTGATTGAACATTTTTCTTAAATTATTTTTATTCAAAATTTAGTACAAATTTGTGCTTTTTCCAGTTAATAGCAGCAGGGTTGACATGATTTAAATCAACTGATTTAAATCAAGATTTAAATCACCTAATTTTTTTTTTAAATCATTTGATTTAAATCAATTTTTTGCAACATCACATAAATGCACATATCAAAGGAAAATTTTGGGTAAAAAGTTAGAAAATGTATTAGATAAAGATAGAATTACAAAATTTAAAGCAAGATATGAACAAGCTATTAATGGCTGTCATTTTGCAAGAGTTGTCTCTCTATTTTAAATCGAAATGAAATTTTACAGAGTCATAAGGAAAATAATGAAGGTTTGGCATTCATTAAAGAAAATTGTCCAAATGTTCTCACCACTGTAGCACATTTTCAAGCAAAAAATGGCCCATTCCAAAAATTACCATTGCTCAAGAAAAAAGTTTGATATTATGACAGATTATGATTGGTGGAAGTCTTTTTATGTAATACGGTAAAGAGAGAATCTGCAAAATTGAAATTTAATTTATTTACCAAATAGCAACAGCTGTGGCTTCATCTGCTGGAGCAGAAAGACAATTTTCTTCTAGACTAGTTCATTCAAGTTTGAAATAAATTAATAGACAACAAAGCTTCTAAATTAGTGTTTTTGTTCAACCAATTAAATACCTGATTTATTTCTATTTGCTTAAAAAATATTGGATAATTGTGATTTTTATTCCTTAATAAATAGCTTGCATTAAATGAATATTTAATTTGTTTTTTTTAATTTTACCATTTTCTATTCATTTACAACGTATTTAAATTTATTTCTTATTTAGTGTGCACAATTCAATTACAAAATAATAGAATGGCTTTAGATTAAAGCTTAGATGTTTAATTTTTAAATATCAATCAGTAACTAGAATGTAGTATTTTCTTAAAATTATTTCTGATATTATTTTTATAAATTATAAATAATATTTTTTCTTTTTCAGTTATTTATTATAAAAACTACTCCATGTATTGGAAAAACATAAAAACACAATAATTAAAAATAGGATTCTAAAAAAATCAAATAAATCCTATTTAAATAAAAAAAAAATCTGATTTTTTTTTTTATTTAAAAAAAAATCATGATTTTTTTCCAACCCTGAATAGCAGAGTGCAGATTTAAAATAATTATTATAATAATAATTTCACATAGTTGAGATGAATCTATTTGAGCAGATAACACAATTTTAAAATAATAAGTCATATTAATTAATTAAAGATGATTATCCAAAATCCTTCTAAATTTTGATCTAATTTAAAAATAATTTATTCATGGAAAAGAAAAAAAAAAAAAAAAACATACCATATATTTTTGCGTATAAGCCAAGTATATGAATTTTCAGTGAAAAATTGTCTAAAATCAGAAACCCAAACATGAGCCGATGTTAAACAAACATTATGAAATATACAGCAAATGAAAATTTAGCACTATTGTTTTGCATAGCTAATAGTAAAAAATGCACTCTCCGAAATTTTCAGTATTTTCTAGATATCTTTTGTAGATCTCCAGTGTTTTTATTTCTATTCCTAAACACTTGAACTTTTTATTGATTCATTTAAACTCTATTCGAAATGGACTGAATGGATATCATTTAAGGATGCAGCTGTAACAAATGGCAGAAATTAAAAAAAATATTGACATTATTGCCATCTCTGCATAAGTGAAAGAAGCTTGGCTTGAATTAGCTCTTTCAAAAAACGTTGCATCCATAATGTGATGGATGGAACTGTGAGTGATGACTTGTTGAAGAGAATAGCAATGGTGATAAACTAAATATTGACAATATTAATCCTAATTTCAGCCAATGAGCGAAAGCACTTTTAAGGAGTTACGTGAAAATTCTGATAATGAATAGTTAAATATGATTAGTGATTTATTTCATTATAAAAATAACAGAATATTACAGCATTTTTAAAAAATTTTATGTGTTTTATATTTACCATCCTTTTTATTTTAGAATGTCAAATTTAAAAATTGTGTTAAACTCGTGTATAAACTGGCCCTTCACTTTTGAGCCAAAACAAATTCCAAAAATCTTTTGCATATACACAGAAATATACAGTATTAGCTTTTTCGCCCACTACACTGATCGGTTTCTCTAACAGAATCTTGAATCAAATGAAGTATGTCTAAGTAAAGATTTTAAAGAAATAATATCTAATCAAACATCCATAATTGCTGTCTTATTCATATAATGTTACATTATTTTGCTCAAAGTTGATGATAACGGCATAATAGACAAAATAGCTCTAAAATGATTGAAGTGCCTGAGTTTAACTATTTTTTAGTAAGTGTATTATTTTGAATTTCTCGCTTCTATATAAACCTGCTGCTAAGATATGGCCATATATCTGAGAGGCACTGGAAGTGTGTAATTTGGAATAATGGTCAGAGAGCTTTCCAATGATACATCACATGAAGGATGTAGGCCAAATTTAGAAAATTTGGCCTCCCCCCCCCCCCCCCCCCCCAGTTAAAACCATCATGTCTCCCCGGTATAAACCCTTCCCCTCTTTTTGAAATTTTTATATATTATAGCTAATGTTTATCAAAGGGTGCCGTAAAAAAAAACAGATCTGTAATGATAAAACTCTACTATTTCAAAAAATTTCAAAAACTGCCCGTGGAAGTGGGGGGGGGGGACAAATTGGGGTGCTGGAAGAAAAGTTCATAATGTAAAATAAGGTCTGAGGGCTTTCCGATGATATGTCACATGACAGGTCCAAAAGAGTTTGGAATTTTTGACCCGATCCCTCCCCCCCCCTCCCCCTTAACCTTCTCGGGGGTGGAAATTTTAAAATCTCTGAAACACATCTTAAATTATTTTTTTAATACATTTATTTTCTGCCGCTTCACGCTTCTGCTTAAAACGATTGCTGAGATGGGCCAAATGTTCTAAATTGTTCGACTCCCCCCCCCCCCCTCCCCTTTTAACACACTCAGGAGGGCAATTTCTAAAATCTTTGAAATACGTGTTTAATTGTTATTTTTTAGTAGATTTAATTTCTGTAATTTCATGCTACTACCTTAAACGGCTGCTGATATACAGGATGATATTCCAGAATTTTTGATCCCCTGTTTGCCCCCCTTAGAGGGGCAATTTTCAAAATTCCCATCTTAGTGCCTGCTTACATCATAAGAAGTATATTTTCCCCAATTTTCATGTTTCTGCATTTAGTAGTTTGGGCTGTGCATTGATTATCCGTCAGTCAGAACAAATTATCTTATATATGTATAGATATTGATATGCATGTTTGGTGTTTTTGTCAAATTAGGATATGCATTACTCTTAAATAAAAAGTAAAACTTACTTTCTTTTCTTAGTCGACTTTTCCTTCCTTGAACACATAACATTCCATACACGCTAATTCCTGGTATCCTTGCATATGGTGGTTGTGTATGTAATACTGGCCCTTCCATTATTGCATTTGATGGACATTTACAAACAACCAAGTAATGAGCTTTCCCGGTTCTGACATTCTGTAGTGCTAACAACATCCAATCATGGGGTTGATGGCACTGTTTCACTGAGCTTACATCTTCACAAACTTTTATAAGAGTTTGTGATTTCTGTTGAATAAGATAGATATCAAAATAACTACAAAATTTTAAAACTTAAAATGTTAATGACATGACAATTGCGATAATTTAAAAAAGGATAAATTAGTGTAAATTGTATATTGTATTCAGTTACCTTTTAAATATAAGATTGATTCTGACGTATCTGGCAAAAATTAAAAAGTCAAATCAAGTGTTTAAAAACAAACCAAAATCACATAGGAACATAGGTCCTCAATTTACTTAAGAGTTAAAAATACATGGTGTCTCTAGATGTGACATTTGAAAACTTTTTAGGGATATTTTCTTTCAGGGGTAAATGAAGGAAGCAAAAATTTATTTTCATTTTGTTTGTTGTGCTTAGTCGAGAAGCAATTGTTAGTTTGTTCTCACAATGTTAGTTTTGTTCTCACATATATTTTTAAAATTAGCAAAAATAGTCATTATTGATAAATTGTCTCATTTTGAGAAAATTTCAATAGTAAGACTTCCACAAATTGTTTTTGCGCTTAAAGGGATTTTTTAATGCTGATGTTTTTTTTTTAATGCTGATGTTTCTATTGTAATAAAATATGTCAAATTGCTTTTGAATGACTTTTGGTCTTTTTCTTTTTGTTATTATTCAGACATGTGAAGTACCGTAATTTCAGGTGTATAAGCCGCGAATCAAACAATTCTTTTTGGACCCAGAAATCTTATTCAGTGATTGAAGACAAATATTTACGTCGATCTAAGTAGTTACATTTCTTTCTTAAAAAATTCTGGGTCGAAAAAGAATTGTTTGATCCGCGGCTTATACACCCGAAATTACGGTACTCTGAAATATCAAATTGTTTGAAGAAACAATTGTCCCCTACAGGCTGTCCAAAATGGTGTCTCTGCCTGTCACACTACTAGCCTAACTTGTATATTCATAATTTTAACATTTAAGAAAATGTTTGAAATGGCCATTATCTGTATTAGGGGAACATTGTGCCAAACGTATCACATCTTAGTCTGTGATTAATACTGTGGAAAATGTCACTGGCTGCTTAACTATGTACGTCTAGCACTTTTGCAATATCATCACATTTACACACAAAGCAAAATTATAATAATCATAATAATAATAAAATGAAGTTATAATAAGATTAATATGCCAAATGGGTGGGGAATTTTCCAAAAATCTTACCAGCTAAGGATTTATTTCACCAGCCCGCAAGATGCAACACATAGTTGAAAATAGTTATGACAAAATCACATGTGACTACAGATGAAATTGCTATTACTACAATGCATTTTCGTAATTCTTTTATAATTCGTAATTCTAAGGTAAAACTTAGTACCATGTTTACATTGTAATAATTTGGAAAGTTAAAATATCTAGGTTAAAAAAGTGTTTCTGGAATATATCTATACCCTACAGTTTTTTAAAAACTAAAATTTCATTTGCCTTGTCAGAAAATCTACTCCCCACCAGCGAGCAAAATTCTGTATTTCCTATTTCTGACCATGCCTTTTTTATTCTAAAGTTCTGAATGAAAATTTGGGTTTTGCTTTGAATAAGATATTTATTTTTGACTAAATAAGTAAATTGCGATCTGATAATACAATGTTTTGGGATTTATGTTTATTTACATATGTTTGACCTGATTTGTCCGTTTAATCTTTCTACATATTTTTAAAAAAGAGCTTGTCATTTTTTAATATAGTCATTGCTACCTTACTCAATAGAACAAACAAGAAACAAGCCTAATTTTAATTCTAAATTAAGTGTCTATCTTATTTTCATAAATAATAAAAACAGCATTTTAAACTTAACATCAGTATAATTTAGATAAATCAATAAGTCTTAACTGAGACAATTTATAAGGATTAAAAATATATATTGATTTCATTAAAGAGGATCATTCATACAAGATGAAGCAATTATTACATTATAATCTTACCTGACCATCCCTGTCTGACAGCCTTAATCTTTCTACATATTTTAAAAAAAGAACGTGTCAGTTTTTAATATAGTCATTGCTAACTTGCTCAAAAGAACAAACAAGAAACAAGCCTAATTTTAATTCTAAATGAAGTGTCTTATCTTATTTTCATAAAAAATAAAAACAGCATTTTAAACTTAACATCAGTGTAATTTAGATAAATCAATAAGTCTTAACTGAGACAATTTATAAGGATTAAAAATATATATTGATTTCATTAAAGAGAATCATTCATACAAGATGAAGCAATTATTACATTATAATCTTACCTGACCATCCCTGTCTGACAGAAGATTTATTGTATGGCCATCATTCGGATGCATCCTTGTAGAACATGGACCTCCATGGACCTCTGAACACTTACAAAGTGGTTGTACAAATTTTAGTCTCATGAAAACAGCGTTGCAGACTTGCTGAGAGGCACATTCTGGCATAGGAGTAGAGAAAGGCTTTCTTTTATAAACTCCAAATCGACGATTTGTCTGTGCTGCAGCCTATAAAAATGAGTTATAAAGAATTTTTTTTTTATAATTATTCTATTTCAACTCTATATTATTCTAGTAATTATTATATTCAACTTTATATTATTGTCTTTCTGCAACATTATCAGCAATGATGAATTCAGAGGATGGCAGGAGGAAGGGGGGGTGGGGTGGGGAGATTTGATATTTTATGCTTTCAAAGGTCAAAAGTTCAATTTCACCCCAGAAAGTCTATTATGTATCCTCCGTCCCCGGAGTTCTACAAACCTTTCCGGAAGTGTCTAAATTCAATATTAGAAAGCAGCATAAGATACACAATTTGGAAACGTTTGTAATTCAGACATTCTTTTTTTTTTTACTTTCATTAAATGGTAATAGATGGCACCACTACAAACAAAAACTAGTCGTTGGTGGTGGTGGGGGGGGAGGGGGGGGGGAGTGCACCGTAAAGCTTACCATCATGGATATTCATAATGTAAAATATGAAAATAAAACGTATAAATTATCTATAAAATGTATTGCAATTTAAAAATAAAATTTAAACATATATTTAATTTTTTTTCATTTAATACATAGTAATGCTGTGCTATTGAATTGTGGATACTGGGTAATTCCGTTCATCAATTTAGACAAATTATATAAATCGTCAAACTATTAATAAATTATACAAATTGGCCTGACTTTTATTTTAAATAACGAAAGACCAAATAAATTAGTAAAAAATTAATAAAAATATAAATAAAACGTCGAATTAAAAATATCTTGATGACGTAACAAATAACATTTGATGACAATACAAATATCTCGGTAATTAATTATTCAATTGACTTCATTCTTTATGCAAAATTTATATATATATATATATATATTTTTGTCTTTTATATTTACTCCTTAAAATAAGCAATTCCGAAAAATTTTACAACTCTTTATTAGAATGAATATTTCGAGAGTCCGAAAAAAAATTCTGGGTAATCGACGTTACTGATAATTAGTAAGCTTCTTTCTTTTATTACATACTAAGCATACACCAAATTTCAAATCTCTATCTCAATTTATTCGGGAGATAGAGAGAGAGCAGTACAGACGCACGCACAGACAGATGGCCGGTTTTTCTTTTCTAAACATGTTTTCTGTACAGGGGCGTGCGAAAACTGCACTCGGGGCAAAGTTTCAATTTGCCCCCCCCCCCCCTTCAACACACACACACACAACTTGTAACAGGACAATAATGAAAATAAATGGGAGGCGTATATTCTTGTATTAGTGCAGAAGTTACTGAAATCTTTCAATTATATTGAATAATTAGTTTTAAGTTACGCTTCTTATAAGATATTTCCGAATCTATAGATTTGTTAAGTATTGGTGCCGTTAAATGTGATTATAATCTGTTAATTTCTGCGCCCGGGGCGGCCGTCCCCTCTCGCACGGCGCTGTTTCTAGAATCTCCAGTGTATGAAACGTGTAAATCCTTATTTATTTATTTATTTTTCTTTTAAACGATTACAAGATTTATTCTTGGGGGGGGGGATACATTTCTCCTGTTTACGAAAGGAAGTTTCAGAAAATATTCAATCTAAGCAATCTAATCCTTTGAAGTCTGAATTCTATTTTTTAAGCATTATTATTATTTTTTTTTCATCATTAGCATTGAGTTTTAAATGTGATAGCTTTTTAATAAGAAAAAATTAAAGTAATTTGTTTTCTTTAAATTTATTCCAAAGTTTTCTTCTTTTCTTAGGAAAATTAGTTTAAATTCCATATTACGCTTGTCATTTTTGTGTTTTATGTTATTCATTATGCAATAATATAAAATCAGGAATAAAAATAACTATCTTGATAGTGTTTCCAGTAATGTACAGCAGATGGCGACACCAAGCAAAACATTTTTTTTTTTTTTTTTTTTTTTTTTTTCAAATATTTTTGGATCTTATTGAAGTTCCTGATATTATTATTATTCATCTAAATGCGTTCAAGTTTCAAAATTCTGTAATCTGGAATCGTTCTGGCTATTTCTGTAATCCGATTAATTATTTATTTATTGTATTTTTTTTTTTCTTTTACTGAATCTGTACAAATTAGGATAAAAATTTAATGTATGGCATCATAACACTAGTCTTACTCTCCTAGAATTACTCTACTAATTTATCTCCTTACTCTACTAGAATCTTACTCTCCTTTGGAAATTTGCTATGCTATATGTGCCTTTTTGGCCGTTTTGTGCTTTACGGAAATCTGACCCTGATCACAATAAATTTTCTTCTATTACAAAGGCTTAATGTAGTTATATGTGTTACGTATCCGTTTGGATATTTCTGTGAATTTATTTTTTATGAGGAAGAATTTTAATTTCACGTTGAAGCACCTCACCCTCAATATTCAACCAACCAATTAAAAACGTCTTTTATAATGTGTTTAATAAACAGAAAGCATAAGCAAAGCACTATGCCTGCGCACTGACAATGATATGGCAAATGCTCATTATTAAATTTTAAATGAGTTTTAAGATATATAATCAATGCAAAAATTTATTGCTTGAAATGTAATTCAGTTAATATTTATAACTATATATTATAATTACATCCTTCGTAAGCGCTGCATTAAGTTTTAACACTTTCCAACAAAGTTGAAAAGTGTTTATGTATTCGGTTTATCTGTCCGTCCGCCCACGCTCTAACTCCGGTAAACATCCTCGGATTTTCATACAATTGCTAAACCTTATTTAAGATACCCAAGGTATGTTTGGTATGGTATATGAAGTATGTGGGATTAATAGTTTACTTACAAGGACACCCAAAAGAATTCCATTGTATTATGATCTATGGGGGGAAATCGATTGCAGAGCATTTAAATGACATTACAATTTTGATGATTGAAACTGATATAAATCACTAAATTTTAGTGGTCCGGGACATAAAATTTATTTATATATATATTTGTTCCTTTTCATTTATATGTTTTCTTTTCAAGTGTGAATTCTGTTTTTAAAAATAAACTTTTTATTAGATTTATAAAAATATTTAATTGTATAAATTTACTAATTTTTAGAAAGAAAACTTTGTAATGAATAGAATACCATGTATTATTAGAATCCTATTTTCGAATTATTTTTCAAAAATTTCCGAAGCCAGTTTGAAAAGTATTTAACAGAAAAACTTTGTACAGAGTAATTTTATATATGACAAATCTTCAAAAATTACATTCTGTGATAAATGCATTTAAACCAACACTTCTTGAAATCTTTAACAAAACTTCATTATCCTGGAAAATAAGGTATTACTGTCCATAGCCAAATATGTATTCCAATACTTTTGAACAGCCCTATATTTGATTTGTTGGTTGACATAGACTATATAATGGGGAAATTTAATTTAGCAAGAAAACGCCTAATTGCTTGAAATTTTTCTTTCATGAATTTGTACTAAGAGATGGAAACATACTTGAATACTTTTTTCAGCTTTATAGTTTACCTGGTACCTTTAATACACGAAAGTATTTTGCTAAAATTTAGTTCAAACAAAAATACTTTTTAAACTACTCAAATCACATTTCCAGAAATTATCATCCAAAGGCAATCATGTATCCAGTTCTTTGCGTGACTACATTCTACATTTCTTAGTAAACTGAATCCAATTCAACGTAAAAATGCATACTTATTTAAAAACCACCTTTAAATAAATTACGGTCATATTCGGCAACTTTTCCGTGATCTTTTGTTTATATCTGTGTATCTAATTTGTTTAACTAATAGCATTTATAGTCACCATATAAATCCATATATTTCGTGAAATTTAAAAGCGCATATCATAATTGTATTTCATCCATCCAACTGCCATCATCCATAATAAAACAGTACTTCGGATAGAATATATTTTTTGAAATCTTTTGTGTGTCCCTGTAAATGCTAAACACTTCGTATTATGCATGAAATAACTCATATTAAGCCTCGGTGACATATATCAATTTGATTATACATGGAATCGTTTACTATAATTAAAATATGTCACAAACAATCCCTCCTTTATTATTATGTAGTGGAATTCTTTTGTATGGCCCTGTATATAAATAACAACTATTCTTTTCAGTGTATACTTTAGAAAATGCATATTTTACTGCACTTCGTTAATGCATATAAATTTGAATGAGTTCGACAAAACTTATACCCACTTCGGCCATAATGTAACGTAAAATTTTTGACTGTCCTTGTAAATAAACTAATCATGGTAGAAACTTCATTTTCAATAGGGTTCATGCTAGGGTAAACGTTAATAACATCCAAAAATTTCATGGCAATTAGAGTTTATTTACGAAAGTTAGTGCGCGGACAGACAAACCGAAAGCATAAACATTTTTCAACTTTGTTGGAAAGTATTAAAAAGGTTATGTCTTTTGATCTACTTTTCATACTTATATACGGTTGGAGTTGTTGTATTCTAAAAATTTTATAGCCTTTTTCCAAGTCAAAAAGATTAAAATGTAATCTTTTTAAGAGCGATAATAATAATAATTAAAAAAAAAAGAAAAAAGAGGAAGACCTTATAACTATTAAGCATATCGAAGTCTTAAAATCAAAGTATCTTCTATCATATTGGAATAAATATCCAGCCACGCCTTATTTCTCTTTTCCTTACCACTCCTTTTTTTTTCCCCCTCAGATGATATCTCCATAGTTAACCCTGTAATTTGTACCGCTCAAAATAACATTTCACTTCGTCAGTGTGCCTAACAGCCCATCCTGCTCGCAAAAGCATTTCATTAAAATATAATTCGGGTTCTCTTTTTCTGTTGCATCAAACATTAGATTATAAAATGGTTCCGGTTCCCATTAAGAGCCTGCATCAGTCAAACGGAAACTCAAAATCCTATCACAAACCTATGCGTGTTGCCACCAGGAAGGCGTATCCCGAACCCAAAGATTGACACTTTAAAAGACCAATGATATTTTCCAAGCTTGTAATTAATAAGAAAATGGTCATCTCACGCCACCCTTTACCTCCAGGCGATAAAAAGGGGATAAGATACCCCAAGAAGAAAAAAGTCATTAGCAAATGCTAAAAACTCTCGCACCTTTTCAATACTGATAGCCCGAGGGATATGTGCATTTGGATAGTTTCTTCGAGATAATTTCTGACCAAAACACTCGGATCCATTTTAAAACAAGTCGACATTGACCTTTTTTGTTAGATAGTTTCAAGTGAAATTGAATCATTTATATGTAATTTTAAAAGACAACATACAGATCGTGCTTATTATGTCAGAGATTGCACATTAAACATTTTCCAAAGGATCTCCTCTACATTTTAATATTTTTAAATGATTTTTTTAGCATTGAATAGCTGAGATCATTGAACTGTACAAAGACCGTTTTATATTTTTTCGATTTTGTTACGAGTATTTTATAGTGGCTTACATCAATAGAGCGAAATCCCAAGATAGAAATTTTTAAGATATCTCGTTTGTATTTTAATATTTTTAAATGATTTTTTTAGCATTGAACAGCTGAGATTTTTCGGTATAAAGACCGTTTTGTACTTTTTTGATTTTGTTTACAGGTGTTTTAAAGAGGCTACTTCAGTCAAGTGAAATCCAATGGAAGAAATTTATAAAAATATCTCTTCTACATTTTTATATTTTTAAATTATTTTTTGGCATTCGATATCTTAGATATTTCGGTACAAAGACCGTTTTGTACTTTTTCGACCTTCTTTAAGGGAATTTTAAAAAAGCTACTTCAGTCAAATGAAATCCAATGGAAGAAATTTATAAAAATATCTCTTCTACATTTTAATATTTTTAAATGAATTTTTGTCATTAGATAGCTGAGATCTTTCGGTACAAAGATCGTTTTGTACTTTTTCGACTTTGTTTAGGGAAATTTTAAAAAATCTACTTCAGTCAAGTGAAATCCAGTGGTAGAAATTTATAAAAATATCTCTTCTGCATTTTAATATTTTTAAATTATTTTTTGGCATTCGATATCTCAGATCTATCGGTACAAAGACCGTTTTGTACTTTTTCGACTTTGTTTAGGGGAATTTAAAAAAATCTACTTCAGTCAAGTGAAATCCAGTGGTAGGAATTTATAAAAATATCGCTTCTACATTTTAATATTTTTAAATTATTTTTTGGCATTCGATATCTCAGATCTTTCGGTACAAAGACCGTTTTGTACTTTTTCGACTTTGTTTAGGGGAATTTTAAAAAAGCTATTTCAGTCAAGTGAAATCCAATGGTAGAAATTTATAAAAATATCTCTTCTACATTTTAATATTTTTAAATGATTTATTTGTCATTGGATAGCTTAGATCTTTCTCTACAAAGACCGTTTTGTACTTTTTCGACTTTTTTTAGGGGAATTTTAAAAAAGCTACTTCAGTCAAGTGAAATCCAATGGTAGGAATTTATAAAAATATGTCTTCTACATATTAATATTTTTAAATGATTTTTATGTCATGGGATGGCTGAGATCTTTCTGTACAAAGACCGTTTTTTATATTTTCGACTTTCTCTAGGGGAATTTTAAAAAAGCTACTTCAGTCAAGTGAAATCCAATGCTAGAAATTTCTAAAAATATCTCTTCTACATTTTAATATTTTTAAATGATTTTTTTGTCATGGGATAGCTCAGATCTTTCGGTACAAAGACCGTTTTGTACTTTTTCGACTCTGTTTAGGGGAATTTTAAAAAAGCTACTTCAGTGAAGTGAAATCCAATGGTAGAAATTTATAAAAATATCTCTTCTACATTTTAATATTTGTAAATCATTATTTGGCATTCGATATCTCAGATCTTTTGGTACAAAGACCGTTTTGTACTTTTTTGATTTTGTTTACAGTTGTTTTAAAGAGGCTACTTCAGTCAAATGAAATCCAATGGTAGAAATTTATAAAATATCTCTTCTACATTTTAATATTTAAATGTTTTTTTGTCATTGAATAGCTGAGATCTTTCGGTACAAAGACTTTTTTTTTTTTTTTTTTTTTTTTTTTTTTTTTTTTTTTTTTTTGTTTACAGCTGTTTTAAAGAGGCTACTTCAGTCAAGCGAAATCCTATAGTAAAATTTTATAAATATGTCTTTTCGACATTTAAAGATTTTTAAATGATTTTTTGTCATGGGATAGCTGAGATCTTTAGGTACAAATACCGTTTTGTATTTTTTTAATTTTGTTTACAGGTATTTTAAAGAGGCTACATCAGTCAAGTGAAATCCAATGGTAGAAATTTATAAAAATATCTCTTCTACATTTTAATATTTTTAAATGATTTTTTTTGTCATTGGATAGCTTAGATCTTTCGGTACAAATACCGTTTTGTACTTTTTTAATTTTGTTTACAGATGTTTTAAAAAAGATACTTCAGGCAAGTGAAAGCGAATGGTAGGAATTTATAAATATATCTCTTCTACATTTTAATATTTTTAAATTATTTTTTGGCATTCGATATCTCAGACCTTTCGGTACAAAGACCGTTTTGTACTTTTTCGACCTTCTTTAAGGGAATTTTAAAAAAGCTACTTCAGTCAAATGAAATCCAATGGAAGAAATTTATAAAAATATCTCTTCTACTTTTTAATATTTTTAAATGATTTTTTTGGCATTGGATAGCTGTGATCTTTCGGAACAAAGACTGTTTTGTACTTTTTTGATTTTGTTTACAGGTGTTTTAAAGAAGCTACTTCATTCAAGCAAAATCCTATAGTAGAATTTTATAAATATGTCTTTTTACTTTTAAAGATTTTTAAATGATTTTTTGGCATTCGATGTCTCAGATCTTTCGGTACAAAGACCGTTTTGTATTTTTTCGACTTTGTTTACAGGTGTTTTAAAGAGGCTACTTCATTCAAGTGAAATCCATTGGTAGAAATTTATAAAAATATCTCTTCTACATTTTAATATTTTTAAGTGATTTTTTTGTCATTGGATAGCTGAGATCATTCGGTACAAAGAACGTTTTGTACTTTTTTTAATATGTTTACAGGTGTTTTAAAGAGGCTACTTCAGTCAAGTGAAATCCATTGGTAGAAATTTATAAAAATATCTCTTCTACATTTTAATATTTTTAAATGATTTTTTTGTCATTGGATAGCTAAGATCTTTCGATACAAAGACCGTTTTGTACTTTTTTGGTTTTGTTTACAGATGTTTTAGTATGGCTACTTCAGTCAAGTGAATTCCAATGGTAGGAATTTATAAAAATATCTCGTCTATATTTTAATATTTTTAAATGAGTCTTTTGTCATGGGATAGCTAAGATCTTTCGGTACAAAGACCGTTTTGTACTTTTGCGACTTTGTTTAGGGGAATTTTAAAAAAGCTACTTCAGTCAAGTGAATTCCAATAGTAGAAATTTATAAAAATATCTCGTCTACATTTTAATAGTTTTAAATCATTCTGTTGTCATGGGATAGCTAAGATCTTTCAGTACAAAGACCGTTTTGTACTTTTTTTAAATTTTGTTTACAGGTGTTTTAAAGAGGCTACTTCAGCCAAGTGAATTCCAATGGTAGAAATTTATAAAAATATCTCGTCTACATTTTAATATTTTTAAATGATTCTTTTGTCATGGGATAGCTAAGATCTTTCGGTACAAAGACCGTTTTGTACTTTTTAGACTTTTATTAGGGGAATTTTAAAAAAGCTACTTCTGTCAAGTGAAATCCAATGGTAGAAATTTATAAAAATATCTCTTCTACATTTTAATATTTTTAATTGATTGTTTTGTCATTGGACAACTAAGATCTTCCGGTACAAAGACCGTTTTGTACTTGTACGACTTTGTTTATGGGAATTTTAAAAAAGCTACTTCAGTCAAGAGAATTCCAATAGTAGAAATTTATAAAAATATCTCGTCTACATTTTAATATTTTTAAATGATTCTGTTGTCATTGGATAGCTGAGATCTTTCGGTACAAAGACCGTTTTGTACTTTTTTTTATTTTGTTTACAGGTGTTTTAAAGAGGCTACTTCAGCCAAGTGAATTCCAATGGTAGAAATTTATAAAAATATCTCGTCTACATTTTAATATTTTTAAATGATTTTTTTGTAATTGGATAGCTAAGATCTTTCGTTACAAAGACCGTTTTGTACTTTTACGACATTGTTTAAGGGAATTTTAAAAAAGCTACTTCAGTCAAGTGAATTACAATGGTAGAAATTTATAAAAATACCTCGTCTACATTTTAATAGTTTTAAATCATTCTGTTGTCATGGGATAGCTAAGATCTTTCAGTACAAAGACCGTTTTGTACTTTTTTAAAATTTTGTTTACAGGTGTTTTAAAGAGGCTACATCAGCCAAGTGAATTCCAATGGTAGAAATTTATAAAAATATCTCGTCTACATTTTAATATTTTTAAATGAGTCTTTTGTCATGGGATAGCTAAGATCTTTCGGTACAAAGACCGTTTTGTACTTTTTCGACTTTGCTTAGGGGAATTTTAAAAAAGCTACTTCAGTCAAGTGAAATACAATGGTAGAAATTTATAAAAGTATCTATTCTACAATTTAATATTTTTAAATGTTTTCATCTCATTTGATATTTGAGATCTTTCGGTACAAAGACCGTTTTGTACTTTTTCGACTTTGTTTATGAGAATTTTTAAAAAGCTACTTCAGTAAAGTGAAATCAAATAGTAGAAATTTATAAAATTCTTTCGTCTACATTTTAATATTTTTAAGGGATTTTTTGTCATTGGATAGCTGAGATGTTTCGGTACAAAGACCGTTTTTGCTTTTTTGCTTTTGTTTACAGGTGTTTTAAAGAGGCTACTTCAGTCAAGTGAATTCCATTGGTAGAAATTTATAAAAATATCACTTGTAAATTTTAATATTTTTAAATGATTTTTTGTCATGGGATAGCTGAGTTCTTTCGGTATAAACACCGTTTTGTACTTTTTAGACTTTTATTAGGGGAATTTTAAAAAAGTTACTTCTGTCAAGTGAAATCCAATGGTAGAAATTTATAAAAATATCTCTTCTACATTTTAATATTATTAAATGATTTTTTTGTCATTGGATAGGTAAGATCTTTCGGTACAAAGACCGTTTTGTACTTTTGCGACTTTGTTTAGGGGAATTTTAAAAAAGCTACTTCAGTCAAGTGAATTCCAATAGTAGAAATTTATAAAAATATCTCGTCTACATTTTAATAGTTTTAAATCATTCTGTTGTCATGGGATAGCTAAGATCTTTCAGTACAAAGACCGTTTTGTACTTTTTTTAAATTTTGTTTACAGGTGTTTTAAAGAGGCTACTTCAGCCAAGTGAATTCCAATGGTAGAAATTTATAAAAATATCTCGTCTACATTTTAATATTTTTAAATGATTCTTTTGTCATGGGATAGCTAAGATCTTTCGGTACAAAGACCGTTTTGTACTTTTTAGACTTTTATTAGGGGAATTTTAAAAAAGCTACTTCTGTCAAGTGAAATCCAATGGTAGAAATTTATAAAAATATCTCTTCTACATTTTAATATTTTTAATTGATTGTTTTGTCATTGGACAACTAAGATCTTCCGGTACAAAGACCGTTTTGTACTTGTACGACTTTGTTTATGGGAATTTTAAAAAAGCTACTTCAGTCAAGAGAATTCCAATAGTAGAAATTTATAAAAATATCTCGTCTACATTTTAATATTTTTAAATGATTCTGTTGTCATTGGATAGCTGAGATCTTTCGGTACAAAGACCGTTTTGTACTTTTTTTTTATTTTGTTTACAGGTGTTTTAAAGAGGCTACTTCAGCCAAGTGAATTCCAATGGTAGAAATTTATAAAAATATCTCGTCTACATTTTAATATTTTTAAATGATTTTTTTGTCATTGGATAGCTAAGATCTTTCGTTACAAAGACCGTTTTGTACTTTTACGACATTGTTTAAGGGAATTTTAAAAAAGCTACTTCAGTCAAGTGAATTACAATGGTAGAAATTTATAAAAATACCTCGTCTACATTTTAATAGTTTTAAATCATTCTGTTGTCATGGGATAGCTAAGATCTTTCAGTACAAAGACCGTTTTGTACTTTTTTAAAATTTTGTTTACAGGTGTTTTAAAGAGGCTACTTCAGCCAAGTGAATTCCAATGGTAGAAATTTATAAAAATATCTCGTCTACATTTTAATATTTTTAAATGATTCTTTTGTCATGGGATAGCTAAGATCTTTCGATACAAAGACCGTTTTGTACTTTTTAGACTTTTATTAGGGGAATTTTAAAAAAGCTATTTCAGTCAAGTGAAATTCAATTGCATAAATTTATAAAAATATCTCGTCTACATTTTAATATTTTTAAATGATTCTGTTGTCATTGGATAGCTGAGTTCTTTCGGTACAAAGACCGTTTTGTACTTTTTAGACTTTTATTAGGGGAATTTTAAAAAAGCTACTTCTGTCAAGTGAAATCCAATGGTAGAAATTTATAAAAATATCTCTTCTACATTTTAATATTTTTAATTGATTGTTTTGTCATTGGACAACTAAGATCTTCCGGTACAAAGACCGTTTTGTACTTGTACGACTTTGTTTAGGGGAATTTTAAAAAAGCTACTTCAGTCAAGAGAATTCCAATAGTAGAAATTTATAAAAATATCTCGTCTACATTTTAATATTTTTAAATGATTCTGTTGTCATTGGATAGCTGAGATCTTTCGGTACAAAGACCGTTTTGTACTTTTACGACATTGTTTAAGGGAATTTTAAAAAAGCTACTTCAGTCAAGTGAATTACAATGGTAGAAATTTATAAAAATATCTCGTCTACATTTTAATATTTTTAAATGATTCTGTTGTCATGGGATAGCTAAGATCTTTCGGTACAAAGACCGTTTTGTAATTTTTCGACTTTGTTTACAGGTGTTTTAAAGAGGCTACTTCAGTCAAGTGAAATCCAATGGTAGAAATTTATAAAAATATCTCTTCTACATTTTAATATTTTTAAATTATTTTTTGGCATTCGATATCTCAGATCTTTCGGTACAAAGACCATTTTGTACTTTTTCGTCTTTGTTTAGGGGAATTTTAAAAAAGCTATTTCAGTCAAGTGAAATTCAATTGCATAAATTTATAAAAATATCTCTTCTACATTTTAATATTTTTAAATAATTTTTCTGTCATTGGATAGCTGAGATCTTTCGGTGTGAAGACCGTTTTGTACTTTTTTGGTGTTGTTTACAGGTGTTTAAAGAGGCTACTTCAGTCAAGCGAAATCCTGTAGTAGAAATTTATAAATGTATCTTTTCTACATTTAAATCTTTTTAAATGATTTTTTGGCATTGGATATCTGAGAGCTTGCGGTACAATGACCGTTTTATATTTTTTCGATTTTGCTATGGGGGTTTTAAAGGGGCTTACTTCAATCAAGCGAAATCCTATGAAGTTTTGAAGTTCATATAAATATATATTTTTCTCTTCTACATTTTAATATTTTTAAATGATTTTTTTAGCTTTGAATGTTAGAAATTTATAAAGATATCTCGTCTACAAGTAAATATAAACTGATGATTACCTCAATCAAGTAAAATCCCATGGTAGAAATTTATAAAGATATCTTTAAGATCATTTAAGAGTCATTTCTAAAGATCATTTTAATACTTGTAATTTTTGTTTCATTATATAACTGATATCTTTCTTTACAAAGAACGTTTTATATCTTTTCGACTTTGTCGCGGGTATTTTATAATTACTTACTTCAATAGAGCTAAATCACATTTTAGAAATTTTTAAAGACATCTCGTTTGTATTTTAATTGTCTTTAAACTTTTTTTTCGGGGGGGGGGGGGGCATTAGATATCGGAGATTTCTCTGTACAAAGATCTTTTTACATTTTTTAGATTTTTTACGGGTATTTTAAAGTGGCTTACTTGAATAGAGAGAAATCCCATTATAGAAATTTATAAAGATATCTCGTCAACATATTTATTTTTTAAATGATTTTTTTAGCATTGAATTTCTGAGATATTTCTGAACAAACACCTCTTTATATTTTTTTCGATTTTTTTACGGGTATTTTAAAGGTGTTTACTTCAATGAAGCGAAATCCTATGACAGAAATTTATAGAAATATCTCGTCTATATTTTAATAATTTTTTTTTTATATTGAACAGGTGAAATCTTTCTGTACAAAGACCGTATTACAATTTTTGATTTCGATACAGGTATTTTAAAGTGACTTACTTCAGTCAAGCGAAATCCCATTGTAGAAATTTATAAAAATATCTCGCCTATATTTAAAAAAAAAATTATTTTTTTTTTTCTCTTACATTGAATAGCCTTTACGATTTCATTTATTTTAAAGAAGCTACTGCAGTTAAACGAAACAATGCCTTCGCTTTAAAGCTAATGCTATGAAAGACATTTATAAAAGATTATCGTCTGTGTTTTAATAGTTTTAAGTATTTTTTTTCCTTACTTTGCCTAGTTGATATCGATTTGCACAAAGGCCATTTTCTATTTTTCGATTTATTTTACGGGTATTAAAAAAAAAAAAAAAAAAAAACTTTAATCAAGCGAAACAATTTACTAGCTTATAATAATTCTTTCGACGATAATCCAACGGTCGAAATTTATAAATAAATCTCGTCTGCATTTTAATATTTTTCCCCCTTTAATAGCTCAGAGCGATCTCTTCAAAGGCCTTTTTCTACTTTTTTTAATTTTCTTTACAGGACAGTTTCATTTTCGGAACAGTTTTCAAAAGTGACATTATCCTCATATTTAAAATCTACAATCAGTATCGAAAAAAGTAAAAAGCGGCCTCTATACTAACCATCGTCAGCTATACTATGCAGAAAAAAAAAATAATTAAAAATATGAATGAAAATATGGCATCTTTATAAAAATCTTCCGTAGGTTTAGTATAATTGAGTTTGTCTTTTCGCGTGACTGAAAAAACCGTTATTCTAAAATTTAGATCAGTTAGACTATGACAAGCTTTGGAATATATACGTATTATTTAGTTAAAATAGTACAAGAACTTTAAAAATCATTCGTTTATCTTTCTGAAAGGGAAAAAGAAAGGAAAGACAATTTACATACAATAAAGCATAAATATATCATTTACGGATGTGAATTTTACCGCAACAGAATATATTTGCTAAAGTATTGTAAATTAGTCATAATTTTCGATAGAAGTGTCAAAATAAATATATTTCTATCTTTTAAATTAGTGTTATCCAATTTAATCATGAATTGCATAATAATTACTTTATATTTTAGAGTGGGTATACTGCAAACTTTTATTGATTAAAATAGAAATATTTATGAAATATTTATGAAAAGGAACATTTAAACTAATTCATTAAGAATTGTCTAAAAGAATGATACAAAAAAAAAAAAAAAAAAAAAAAAGATATAGAAAAATTTAATACAAATGTATTTATTCGCGAATATATCTATTCATTTTTAATGTCAGAACCATTGTTATTTTTTTTCTGCCCTTTCTTCTTTTCCCTTTGTCGACTGCAGATGACAAAAAGTTAATTCTGTTATGTTTTATGAATTAACGAATATATCACTTTGATGTTGTACGCAATTAAAGAATCTTTTTTAGAAATTAAACTTCAAATATATGGAAGAAAAATAATAAAAATGGTAAATCTGTTTTTATTCGAAATCAATAATGCTTTTAAAGTACATTTGAGATTAGATGCCCAGTTAAACAAACTTTTTGAAATCAACATGTATTTACATAATTTCTGAAATTCATTTCTGATCGAACTTCTTGCGTGAGATATCATGCATTCAGAAAAGGATGTTTTTATTTTTTCATCCTAAAGCAGTAAACAACATTTTACTAATAGCCACAGGCAAGATTTTACACCTTCGTCCCTGTAAGACTCCCTACAGGGTAAACCCATATCGTCTTTCACCCTAATTACTCTTAAGGCGTCTCCCTTTTAAAGGCGGAGTTAAACACCATTTTCGACTCTTTTAAATCAAAGTGCTTCAACTTTTTATACAAATAGCATAGATTAAATTTTTTTTTAAATCAAAATAAAAAACATTTTCTGAAAGCTAAATAATTAAACTCTGCATGCTGTTTTACCAAATTTTAAAATGTCAAACAGATTTTTCGTAATAAGACATTAAAGGTGAATTTTAAAGACTATAAAATAACGCACTTGTATCGCCTTAAAATTCAAAAAAGAAATAAAATTTCAGAATGACGTGCATACTTTAAACCTACAGGTTTTCAAAACAACAAAAATTATTAAATTTGAGCAAAATGCAAAGGAATGAAAGCGATAAATTTCTTCCATTGAAATAACATTAGCCGTTCTATCTCGGAGCGTTACTGATGTAGGGCCTTAAACGGACTTAAACGATGAACTATTAGAACACCTTTTTCACGTCTATTTCTGCTGGCTTCTTCACTTCCTTGTAGCAATTTATTTGTTGCTTGCATTGTTTTATATTTATGCTGAAAATTTTTCCATTGAATTAAATTAGGATTGGTATTATCTAAGTGCAGTGTTCATATTTATTTTCAGAATTTACTAAAATAATAAATAGATATTTACGCTGTTGGGATTGAAAATATTTCACTTTTAACACTTAAGTTATACTAGTAAATAGCACCCACTCAGTCTAGTACGGGTAAAGCCTCAGTTTAGTACGGGTACTAAGTCTGATTTATAAGAGACTGGATAAAAATTTTGTTTTAAAGAGAGTACGGGATCTAATCCGACCTGAGTTGCAGAAAGTAGGTGATACCATTCTTTTTACATTGAAAATTTAGATTTTTACATTTTAATATATTTCGTTAAATTGTCCAATGCCAATAATAAAAAGCATTTTTTTTACAAAAAATATCTGAAGTATTCAAATAAAGTTTTGAAATTTATTGAAGCTTTATCCTGATATTATTTGCTTGACAGGGAATTAATAACCGAAGAAATCGTCAAAGATCGTTCTTACCTCAGCTTTTTTTATTCTGATCATTTTAGTAATTTAAGCGCGTAGTTTGATTACATTTCTGTTAAATTTGGCTTTATTTTATTTATTTATTTATTGCGGAATATTAATCGTAAAAAAAAGAAGTTTTTTGTGCACTGTTTTAAATTTAAACGAGTTAACTTATCAAAATCGGACTGCACGCAGTAGAGGTAAATATTTAAAAAAAAAGATTAAAAATTGAAATTATTTAAAAAAAAAAAAATATTTTATAAATCATTAAAAGATAAGAAAAAGAAAAGAAAAAGAAAGAAAGAAAGAAAGAAAGAAATTGTAAATTGAGATACGGCTTTCAAACACATTGCATCTGAAAGAACATCCCTCTTTCCTAATTGACAGTGTCAAATTTGAGATTGCGTGATGTTTAAAAAAAAATCCCCCCCCCCCTTAAAAAAATAAAAATTGAGAGAGAGACATATTTTCGTTATAGATGAATTCTATTTTAATAGATTTTATAGTACTAATATTTTCGGTTATTGCTCTTGTTGAAATCTTTAAGGAACAAACCCTCACATTTTTTTTTTTTTTTTTTACTTTCTTCTATCTTCAATAGAAGAAAGTATTGTAATCGACATTTTTTCGACTTTCGGTTTTCGACGGATTTACACGTTTTAGGGGTCAGAAATTCCAAAAAACATGTTTTTAGAAAATGTCTGTCTGTCCGTGTGTCTGTGTGTATGTCGCCATTCTACCATTAAAAAGTGTATGAAGTTATGCATAGAATTGAACCAAATTTTTTGTGAATGTTTTTGGCTGTGGCAAGCAGGTCCTCCTTCAGTTTTGAAATATTCCGCCTGAAGGGGGCGCTGCAATCGCGATGTTTGTGCCATTTTCAATATTGTACCGACCAAAAGTATATGCATATATGAAGTTATGCATCGAATCGAATCAATTTTTTTGTGTAAGTGTAGGATGATTATGGCTAGTTGGTCCTCCCTAAATTTGAAAAAAAAAATTACGCCGGAAGGAGGTGCTGCAATCGCGATTTTTGTACCATTTTCAATATTGTACCGACCAAAAGTATATGAAGTTATGCATCGAATTGAACCAAATTTTTTGTGTAAGTGTATGGCTATGGCTAGTTGGTCCTCCCTGAATTTGAAAAAAATCCGCCGCAAGGGGGCGCTGCAATAGCGAATTTTATGCCATTTTCAATATTGCACCACCTAAAAGTGTATGAAGTTAGTTCTAGAACTGAACTAAATTTTTTGCTTGCGATTATTTTTCGGTAAGGCAAGTAAGGCTTCCAAAAATTATTCAGTTTTTCAGGAGAGGATTTCAGTTCCTACCTGAATTTGAAAAAAAAAAAAAAAAAAAATCTGACTATCATTCTATTGTCCATCATCGGCTCGTGCAGAGATGGAAATTCGTTTTTACTCCGATTAATTCACTGAAGCAGAAATTTAAGATGAAAATCAAAGTTGGTATGGTATTGAATTAAAATTATTAAAGCATTAAAATGAGTAACTATTTTTTTTAAATATTAAAATGTACGTGTGAGATAGAAGAAAGTTTTCTGATTGGCACATCCAACTAGTTTTAATTTATAAATAAGTACTAATTATTTTAAAACATCCATTGAAAAGTGGTATCTAGACTTCGTCACCTGAGAATAATAAAATTCTGTGTTTTTGAAAAAATAAATGACTTATCGATTTAGATAGGTTCTATTTGTATCTATGAAGGCATTTTTTGTATCAAAATGATGTTATATATAGTTTATATATGATCTTACAATCATAATATGACATTAATTTAATGCAGAAATGCCGTCATAGATACAAATACAACCTTTCACTATCGGTAAGCTATTTTTTTTTTTTTTGAAAAACACTGGTAGAACCTTATTATTCTCAGGTGACGACTTGTCATGCACTCTGATTTATTCTTTAAAATTATTTTTAAAAAATCTAAAAAGCGAAAACTTTTAAATATTTAAATCGCCGTGAGATATAATTAAACTTCTTTTGGACAAGTGAAGAGAGACAAAAATTATTCAGTTTTTCAGGAGAGGATTTCATTATTGTTATTATTATTTGAGGGAGCATTTTATTGATTCGTAATTCAGTCTTTGTTTCTATTTTGTATTCTTCATAATAAGCCTAGTTTAGTAATATCTTTTATTACATTGTCTCTTGTACAGCCAATAGCATACAAAAGTTTAGATTTTTTTTTAACTTGTCGTAAATAGCAGCAGATAAAAGATTAATGGATGTTATTGTGTAAATTCAAATGTTTAACAGTGTAATACTGACACAAAATGTGATGCTGTTAGTTTCTTTGTAACCTACATTGTGATCATATATGTTTCATCCAAATTACCGAACCGTCAAATTAAAATTTTCACGTACCAATGGTATTGTCCTTGGAATATTAATTTGCATTTAAGTTTTAGCACGAAGAATAATTTCTAGGGCATGCATCTAAATGTATTTACGTCGAATATCTGAACTTACAGGAGGGGGGGGGGGGGGGCTTAGTTATGCCATTTGTATTTGTTTACATCACGTTCTGTCTCAACACTAGATGTCATAACGTTCGCTCATCCATCATAACCTCGTTTATTTTCATTGTCAACCTAAAACAAAGTAACCGAAGAGTAGTTACTCTTGTATGCACATCTCACTGCTAGTCGAAATGAAATACACTTGTATGATCAATCACGTCTCAGTGGTCGTCAGTTATTATCCATTGTTTATTTTAAAAGAGGAGTATCGTACATAAGAAATCATTGCTTTTCAATTCTTCTATTTGCTTCCAGCTTTAAAATAGGCTGTATGTATTTTGGGAGATGTGGTTGAGGCCGATGAAAAAGCATGATTCTCCCACCTTGAATGACTTTTATGTCTTAATCACGATGTAATTTTCATGTATATATGCATACAATTTTCAGATATGTTAATCCATTTTCTCATGGTTGTTTCCTGGGCCCGACTAATTTCGAGTTTTTTACACATTAACTTATATTATCCACTTGTGCACTTCAGAGTATTTAAAAACAGATAAGGTTAAACACCTTATCATCTATCATGTGGCAAAAAAAAAAAAAAAAAAAAAAAAAAAGAAAAAAGAAAAAGAAAAAAAAAAAAAACGGACACAAAAGAAAACAAATTTAAACAGCAGTAAAATTTGTAGCATCGAGTTGTTTCAAATTTTCCTAATTTGAGCATCTTCTCCAAATCAAACAATCCTTGTCCAATGCTACGTATGATAAGTAAACTGAATGAATGAAAGAAACAATGTGAAACAATAACAGATGTGCGTGTATTACTGTTACTGTGCCCCGACTATTATATAAAAAACTTTTTTTTTTTTTATGAAGTATGAAATTATTAAATTCTAAATTTATTTTGCTTGGTTCTGCTTTTCATTTCATGATTTGCGTTTACTGAGAATTCTGACAGTGTTGAATTCAGACATTTTTCTCCGGAGGGACATAGGTGGCTCCGGGGGGACATTATGGAGTTCCAGGGGGGGGGGGGGGGAATCGTTCTTTTTTACCATTGAAAACATGAAATCTCAAAATTTCCCGGGGGGACATTTCATTGCTCCGGGGAAGGGAGGTGTCCCCATGGGCCACCCCCTGAATTCAACCCTGAATTCTGAACAGTAATCCCTTAACATTCGCGAGCTTTGATTATTCGTGAAATCGAAAATGTTGTACATTTTAACTTTGGCCAATACTTAACTTGGTTATTCGCAAATTTTGTTTTATAAAGAATATTTTTTAACAAAATAAACTCGCATTGTTTTACCTGTTCTCTGAATCACTTAACTCTGGATATTTATTTGTTGTATAGACTAGTGCATTATTGTATGGCCTGATTTGCGATGACTTCAATCCTTGGATTTAGGGAAAATATGGATAAGTAATTTTCTTTATTTTTTAAACAGATTTATTTTAAAATTTTCTGAAATTCAAAATTTTTACTGAAGTCGAAATATTTTCAAAAATTGTCGGGGAAAATATAAAATTCAAAAACAACTTTGAGAAACTAATAGAATGCGATTCTTAGATGAGGAGTCTTAATTTAAAAAAAGAAATCGAGGTTGCGATTTTTTTATATGGAAATTCTGTAAACTAAAGATCTGTTTTCCCAAATGATCGCGTATCATTTACTTTTTTAGCCAACAACTAGCAAATAAATTTTGTACAGTATGTTTATAATTATTAAAATTTATTTAGAGCATGCACTTTTTAATACTTAATAAATATACTTTCTACGTTTCAATTTCTTTTTTCTACTTAAAAAAATCGTAAAATCTAGTCCCTTTTTATGCACAGGAATATAGTCTCAACATGCGCGATTTTGACATTCATGGAGATTTTCGCAAACCTAACCCTCCTGATTGTTAAGGGATTATATGTGTAAGGATGCAAAACAATGTATTTGTTTATTTTGTGGGTAATAAGGGTTCAAAACCCGTCTTAGGTCTCATGATCTTAGTTGCTCCACTTTTCATTAATATAATTCTAAAATTTTATTAAGCCTCGAAATGGATAGAGAAATAACTAAACCGTGGGCTATAAAATAAATTTGTTAATGTTCATACTGTTATTTTTTACTAGCTGACCTGCCCGAAGTTGCCGGGGCTCGTGATGTTATTCAGTTTTCGAATGTGTTATCTGTTTTCTAAATTACTCTTAAATGAAACTCAAATTTCTATGATTTTATATCCTTAAGTCCATTTTCTCAAAATTTATATTTTTTATTAAAAAAATCGCGAAAAGATATTGAATTGAAAGCATGTGCTGTTTTGTATTCTATTTTCTACGTAATTTGATTTTTGGAAACTATGCGTACCAGAAGCGAACAAAACTGCGACGGAACACTCGGGGTTTTTTTCTGAATTCGTAAAAATCGAGATAATCGTTATAATCGAGAAAAAAAAAACATTGTAAATCATGCACGTATGTCAGGAGTCGGGTTCGAACACACGATCTCTTTCTTCGGGAACCAGAGCTTAAATCTGGCGCCTTAGACCGCTCGGCCATTCCGGCCGCACTGTTTTCAGCGAACTTATTCAAACTTTTAATTAGCGAAAAATCACTAACTATTAGTTTTTGCCTAATTACTAAAGAATTACTGAATCAATTTCGATGAAATATGAATCAAAACCATTCTCGAATTCACTGGAACACACACAAAATTTCATTAAAATCTGTCCAGTCGTTTAGGAGGAGTTCAGTGACATACACACGCACAGAAGATTTATATATATAAATATTATATATAAATAATATAAATATAAATATTATAAAATATTATATAAATATATATAAATATTAAATATATATTTTATATATATATATATATATATATATATATATATATATATATATATATATATATATATATATATTTCTAATATTAAAATAGTTCATAGCTGATATATTTTAACATATCAGCTAAAGAAAACAAAGTACTCTAATAGATGTACAATAATTTAGTGTAAATGAATTTTTTTAAATAAACACTACGCATTTTTTAAAATCCCAAAAACTCTTAAATTCTAGGTGTCAAAATTGTGTTATCCAATAATCCTAGACAATGAGAAGTGTATTTTCCCCCTAGTTTTAATTCCCAAATGAAATGATAAATGTTAGTGACATTTAATTATTTAAGCTGAATAAAAGGCGTAATTAACTTATAGGATGGTGTTTGTGTTCTAATTTTATGTACAGTGCAGTTATAATTAAAATTTATGTATTAAAAAGTCTTTGGTGATAGTATTAAAGTTCAAAATGAATCAAAATTTTGATAGTGTTTGTATTTAAACTGAAAGTTAAACTATAAAGAATAAAATAAAAAGAATATTGCCCAGTTAAACTGATGGCATTGAGCTCACAGGCTACGCATACTAATTGTTCATTACAGCCTTATATTTTCAAGGGTTAATTCCGTTCGAAAAAAAAATTAAGAAGGGGAAACTGCTCTCCCCTTTCCCTCTTTTTTATACTTAATCATTGAACCTCCTAAACTATCAAGGACATGCTTTATCATATAAAAGATCTATATCCAAATATCAGAGCAAATCGGATAATTCTTAATAAAAACCCATTTAACATTTATATAATTTAAGAGGAGTTATCCCCCTCTTTTATACTTAACCATTAAACTTCCAAAACTATTCAGAGATTTGAATGAAATCCGACAATTCTGCTTGAAAAACTCATTTATATAAATTAAAGGGAAGGGCATTAGAACCGCCGTTCTCCCTGTTTATACTTATTCAATGAACATCTAATAACAGTCACGGAATTGCCTTATCAGAATTATCCTATATCTAAATTTTGAACGAAAACTGTTAATTCTGCATGAAAAACCCATTTATATCAATTAAGGGGAGGGGCATGAGCCCCCCGTTCCCTCTGTTTATACTTATTCAATGAACACCTAATAACAGTCACGGTATCGCCACATCAGAATGATCCTATATCTAAATTTTGAACGAAAACTGTTAATTCTGCTTGAAAAACCCATTTATATCAATTAAGGGGAGGGGCATGAGCTTCCCGTTCCCCCTGTTTATACTTATTAAATGAACACCTAATAACAGTCACGGTATCGCCTCATCAGAATGATCCTATAACTAAATTTTGAACGAAAACTGTTAATTCTGCTTGAAAAGCCCATTTATATCAATTAAGGGGAGGGGAATGACCCCCCCCCGTTCCCCCTCTTATACATATCGAATGAACTCCAAAAACTAATCAGGGAAGCGCCTACGTACGCACGTACATACATACATACAGAACGGGCGGGCACATAAGCTCTCATGCTTTGATAGCCTGTGAGCTAAAAAGCAGCGGTCTGTGAGACCGGTAACATCAGTTAAAGATTATTATTACAACTACACAAACGTTTCGTTAGTTAGTATTTTGCTTTAGGAGGCTTATTTGAAGGGTAATTTTGCGGTATCGATGTTCAATATCGTATATTTGCATAGTATGTTAATATTCGAACATCCATAAATCCAACCATCCAACGATCTTCCAATATTCTACTTTTTCCATTAAAAGAATGTTACATTTTCATTAAAAAACTATTATTTGATTTTTCTTTCATTGTCTTTTTATATTATGATTTTCATTCTAAGAGGATTATTGTGGCTAAACAGTTTTGTTGTTTTTCAGCGGCTTGTTGATCATTAGTGAACTTTTATGTTTAGATGTTACTTGCGTAAGAGCATTGTTGTGAATTAACTCCCGGATAATAACGGTTCTTGCTAGATTCGCTCAAGCTGTGTTCCGCAGTTTATTACATTGCTCCTGTCATCCGTGACGAATATATTCGTTATTATTGCCTTATTAAAATTCTCCCGTTCATCCGGTTGATAATGTAAGCAAGAAGTGGGAATGATGCTGTAAAGAGTTATGTTAGAATAAAGAAGATTAGAATATTTAGACCTTGGGATATTTAAGAAACTCAGCGTGACACCAATATTTTTTTCTTTCTTAGATAGTTGTTCGAAACTTACGATACTGTACCAAATAATATAAAGGGAGAAGTTATAATTTCTTTGTCTATGCTTGGGGCATCTAGCTGCAAAACCGGCCATTTCCCAAAAACAAAAATGTTTGGGGAAAGCTGATTTTTTACCACACTTAGCCAAAGTAAGATGGAAACCAAAACTGTTTAGTTTTACACTTATTAGGATAGTATATTTGAAAACGCGAAATGAGGTGGCAAGGACACAAGAAGGGAGAGGGTTGTTTAAGTTTTTATTTTGGATTTGGCCATCTTTACAACTTACTTTGGAGTTGGCCGGCTGTGCAACAAACCATAAATTAATTTTCGCTAAATTTAATCTGACATTGGATTTTTATGAGCAGCAAATGCACAAAAATGTTTTGTTCAATTGAATTTTATTTCACAAATCGAAGCATCGAGAAGAAAAGAGAATTGGTAAGCTTTTGAAGAGTGCCCACAGCTTTGATTTGTTTTGATTATTAGTAGGACAATACCTGCAAAATATACTGCGAGAAATTATGAAAATGTATCATAAATTGTCCCAATGTCATGAATCACGAACTTCGAAATGTTGGAAAATCACTGCAATTGTAAACAAACTTACATGAACAGATAGCTGTCGTGTGGTGAATTATTATAGGCATGTTATTACGTTAATAATATATTTTGATGAGCATCATAATGATTAATTAATCAAAATATGTTAATTGTGAGGCTATTATATCATCAATCAATTATGTATCATGTTATCACAGGGGCGGATTACTCTCGAGGCCCACATAGGCTATGACCTAGGGACATACGTTGGATAGGAGAATAAAATTAAGAACTTTAATGCATTTAAAGAATTACGAATTATTTAAAATTTAGCGATAAATGCTAAAAAAATAAAGAAGAATTTGTAACAATTACATTTAAAATATTTTTTTCTGCTTTTTAACACATTAATATAAAATTCTTTCCTATTTTAAGCGTAAAAAAAGCCCTTTCATTCCTTATCTACAATCCTCAAAATACTAAAATTTATGTTAAAAAAATAAATAATAAATGGAAAAATATTTTATTAATTAATTAAATATATTAAAAAATTTGCTTTGTTCCTTTTCCACGTCATGGGTCACTTTACCTCTTTCTTGATTGATTAGGATACACTTCTTCCACAAATTTTTCAGTAGATGGCTAAACCAGAAAACTAAATTATTAGATACTTTGTATGCACCGAGACAGAAAGCAGTCACAGGCGAGGAAAAACACGATAATGTTAATATATTTAACAAGAGAGAAGTTATGGTGGAGAGAAGTAAAAGCGCAATTTAGCGGATATTATGGAGATGGCCGATTTTGAAACTCGCCGACTGTAAGATTTGTGAGCGAATTCTGCCCCTGTCGGATCGGACGACTTTCTCGAAATCCTCCGACGAAGTGATAATTTCTAATTCTGCCCCTATCGTCTCGGAATCCTCTCCGGTTTCACGGGCTTGTTTTCTCGTAATTCCTCCGACTGCTATAGGCAGCCGGAAACCCATTATCTATGTCGGTTTAAGATGGCGGCGTTTATATTAGCAGATCTTCGAAGATCTATGTGAAGATAGAGACTTATTTTTTATTAAATGTATATTCGCATTCTATTATTAGTATTTTTGTTTTCAGTTCTGTTATGTTCATCAGTAGAAGTAATTTTAGCTTCAATTTAATATAAACTAATTGTGATTGTAGCATATTTTTTAATTATTTGAGTTAAAGCTATTTGTATTTTAAAACGTGTATTTAAATATATATATTTATTCATTTATGCTAAAATATAATAATATATATTTTGAGATTAAAACTTATCAGAGTAATACAAAAGTGTAGGTTAGTTGATTGTGTTTATGACGGCCATTTATCAACACGGGGAATATAGATAAAATAATACAATTTGTAAAAATCACCATAAATAAAAATAAAGCAACTCCTTTATTTTTTATTTATGAAGATTTTTACAAAGTGCATTATTTTATTTATTCATTATCGCCTGTGTTTTCGGTACTTTTTCACGAAGAATATAGACATTAAGTGGAGGAGTGCCCTCTGTGGGAGTCTTTCTTTGGGAGCCTAAGCCGTATTTACGCATGGTAAACCAAGGTTCTAAAAATTCCGAACGATAGGCCAACGGGCGCGATTGGGTTCGAGCCTAGCACCTCCCGTCTACCAGTTTCGTTTTTAGAACCTCTCGGCCGCTGATCAGGGAATACATAAGTGTAATTACAAATGGTGTGTGCTTAAAAAACTCCTTTATTTTGATCTAAATAATAAAATATATATAATTGTGAATGTAAAATAATAAAAAGTCAAACATAATTTTCAAATTATGTTTGTCTGATATAGCTCGTATTTTAAAAATTATAATTTAAAGCTTGTATTAAAAAAAAAAAAAAAAAAAAAAAAAAAAATAGCTATAATATATTTTTGAGAAGAATATAACTTGTTGCACTAAATCAAAAAGAGTGCTTACACAAAAATATTAAATACCTCATGAAGTAAAAAAAAAAATAAATAAATAAATAAAAACGCTATCTACATAAGAAAAAAAAAGCATTAGTGTTTATCAAACAAGCAAGTTATAAAAATATGAACAGGGGAATAAAATCAGTTTAAAGTTTTTGTTAAGTATGGGTAATTGCGCTAGATCTATTAACAAAATTAACAATATCTCGCGATATATTTGTAGTAAGGTAAAAATAAGGTATCAAAACAACAGCGCCAACTTTTCAAAGATATTGAGTGGGCTCAAAATTTTTTTAGTAAAATAACGCATATAATTTTCTTATCTTAGTGTGTACATGTGGGAAGAATAAGAGGGGGGGGGGGGGGAGCGAATGATTAAAGATAATTCAAAATTAAATTATGTTTTTCTAAGCAAAATTTTCAAATTATTAGAATTATATTTTATAAATAATTTTATTAAATTATATTCTTCTATGTTTTTGTTGTATTTACTATAAATAACATTGGAATTGCTAATTATTCAAAGTGCATAAAACAATTTTAAGAAAAGCATACACTTTAGTAAAGGTGTTTTATCAATTCAAGACATTAAGGCAGATGGCAAAATATGAACGAAATTTTTTTTCGCGATAAATTTAACTATACAATTTTTCAGCGCTCTTGTAAGTCTAATTTTGTATCCTTACTATTTTTCAAAGAAAAATACTTTGAGAACATTAATAAAAACAAATATCATTTCAGCAATTAAATAATTAAAAAAAATAAACAAATTAAATCAATTAGGTGGGGCGGAGATTTTTCATGAGGAATATATGCCCTAAGTGGAGGAGTGCCTTCTCGGGGGGTCTTTCTTAGGGGATCTAACCCTATTTACGCATGGAAAATCCCGAAAAATCCCGAGCGATTAGGCCGACGGGCGCGATTGGGTTCGAACCTAGCACCACCCGTCGACAAGTTTTGTACTCAGAACCTCTCAGCCACTGTGGGGTAAAACAAAAGCGTAATTACAAAGGGTTTGTGCTTAAAAAATTCCTTTTTTTTGATCGAAACAGTAAAAAAAATATATAATTGTAAATGTAAAATAATTATAACAAGTCTAATTTTCCAATTATATTTGACTGATATAGCTCGTATTTTATAAATTATATTTTAAAGCTTGTATTTAAAAAAAAAAAAAAAAAAAAAAAAAAAAAAAAAACTTTTAGCTAACATATATTTTTGAGAAGTTTATAACTGATTGCACTAAATCAAAAGAGTGCTTATAAATTTTTTTTCTTTAAATAATACCTTGATTTTACTCTAAATATAGAAAAACCATTATTATTTGACTGGCACAACTTGTATTTAAGAAAAGAAAAAAAAAATGCTAAAATATATTATTGAGAAAATTAAAATTTATTAAAATCGAAAAGTATTTTACAAATAGTTTTTGTTTAAATAATATCGGTAGATAAAGGGTTAAATAACAATAAGAATTTTGTAATTATAAGTACAACATATGATGATGCATGCTTTTTCAATTATTGGACTATTATAGCTTGTATTATAAAACTTGAAAAAAAAAGTTCGAATTAAAATTGTTATTTTAATAAAGTATACTCACATTATTATTATTATTATTATTTTAAATGTATATTTGAGAAGATTAAAATCCACTGTATTAGTTCAAAAGAATAATTACAAGTAGTTTTTAATTAAATAATTCCTTGATTTTAATTTTAATATTAATAAAAATTTTATAATTGTAAATGAGTGAAATAAGTTTTAAATTTTTTCGCTGACATATATTTTGTATGTTGAAGCTTATATTCGAAAAAGAGAAAAAAAATCAAATTAAAATATATTTTTTAGAATATTAAAAATTGAGCTAATCTAAAATTATTATTGCAAGATGTTTTATTTTTAATATCTTTTAATTTTTTCTCTAAATAACAATTAAATTTTATAATTGTATCTTAAAACTTCGAAAATTACTTATAACTCATCCCACCTGTTAAAACTTTTTATACTGTTTATAGCGGTATTATATCATTCCCTTACAGGTATTTAATAATACTGCGGTCTTTTTTTTAAAGCAGAGCATATTTTAAGAAATTTTTACTGGGCGACAATAGGTTTGATCTTTTGTCCCAAACAAATTTTGATTAATTCTCTCTTTTCGTATGGTAACATATAACTAAATTATAAGAATATTGAATGACTTCTGTACCTTATTAGTTATATCTATTGTACTTCTATTGCTGATTCATGTAAATATGTAAACTCCGCAATTTATAGGTAGGTAACATAAAAAGAAAGGCTGCATTCATAGCTCATACAAATTGTTAAATGTTATATTAGTAATGGATCAAATATAAAATCCAATCTACCGAATTCGCATGCCTAATTAAAGCATTAAGTGAAAAATTATCATCTAAATTCATATTAAAACGTTAGTCTTTATTAGTTGTACATTTGATTGTTGTTCCTAACTGTAATAAGTCAGACTAATTAGGTAAATAGACACTCGAATAAATTCTGAAAATTAAATTCAATCTAAATCATTAAAAAAATTTTTAGTGAAATAGTACTATAACTATAGTGTCAGATCCAAAGTGAAACTAATCATCAAAACAGATATTTCTCTTGATGTTTTAAAATCATGAAATGAAAAATTACCCTGTTAACATTTTTAATGTTTCCAAAATGCCAAATCAATAATGCTTATAGTGGTTAAATATCTTTTGACTTTTGCAAGTTACTGCACTTTGCAAAGAGTAGAACTAAAGCAGAAAACAGATTTTGCACACTTTCTTTAAAAGAAAGAGAAAGAGAGAGAGAGAGAAAACGCAATTATTACCGTTGACAATGAATTTTTTTTTGACAAGAGGTAATTTTTCGTTAATATTAAAAGAGCTGTTACATGCAAAAATTGGTGATATTACACAGAAATATTTGATAAATACGCTGTTGCAGACAGTTTGAAAATCAAATAATTATTTTAAGAGATATTTACTGTTAAAGTTGGTCAAAATCGTTCTATTAAAAAGTTTTAAAAGAGCGAAAGCTATACATAAGAATTTAATCATTTTTAAAGCATTTTATATTAAAAGTTCCCAGTGTACAGATTGCATTTATTTTTTTTTAATTTGACTCATTTTATGAGGATTAATTTCAATTTTAAATTCAAATTTTCAACATTTCAAGAGATATTTTTTACATATTTTAAAAAAGAAAATTGTTTAAATTGTTGCCAACTATTAAAAGAATGCAAAGAATTCAAGTTCCTTCAAATCAAAAATTTATTGACATGTGATTCTTATAAATAGAAAAAAAATTCAAAATTAAAATTGAGTGAATATTACGTATTATATAAGCAAGAAAATATGGAAAATTGCAGCATAAAAACTACATTTACACGTGAATTTTAAAAGAGATAGAAAACTGTGCAATATTAATCCCTTTGCAACAGGAGATTTTTATGTAATTTTTAGAGACCGGTTTTTAAAAACAGAAATTTGTGCATTATTAAATCAACAAAATACATCGATTAAATAAGGCAAATTTTACAGTAAAATGTTATTGGTGAAGATAATCAAGCATTCTTAAGCCTTTTTGCGCATTAGCTTATAGTATTATTAAAAAATACTGAGAAGCTAAAACCCTGTTGACTAAGTTCATTTTATATTAGCTGATTCTGAAAAGTTTACATTAATCTTATTTATTCAAAGGTGAAAACAGTCATTAACAGTGCTCGTTCGGCCTTATGAATACCCGTTTATAGGGCGATTGCCACTGATTTTATTAAATTATAACTTAATTTTCCATAATTTTTTTTATTTATTTTTACTTATTATTATTATTATTTACAGCAGATCAAGTTAACTAATGTTAATCAAATTAACTCTTTATATAAAATATAGTCAAAATGATTCAACAATAATTGCAATGGATCAAAATTTTTATACGAATGGCTGTCTTATATAAATAGTTGAATTATAGAGGCTAGGAAGATTATTTTGTCTTTTACGTCTAAAAATTTTAAACTTTATTAAATTTTTATGTTTCCAAAATGCAAAATTTTTGTAATGTTTCCAAAATTTTGCAATAATAATAGCAAGCGATATATTTTTTCTTTTTTACAAGTTACTGTCTTAGCTAAATATTTTTAACAAACTCGGCATTCTCATAGATTTTGTTGTCTGGAGGTTTTCTTCTTCTTTCTTTGCTCTCCTAGAATCTTGCAACAATAGGCCTTGGATCATAAAAACATGTTCCAGTTCCATTACGAGCAACGGACATCCACAACTTTACGGCTTCTCTTGATAGTTTGTTGCTAGTCTTTTTGTTGGAATTAAGTATTATATGTATGTATACAACTCTTTCTTTCTTTAAAGTGTCAAATAAACGAATGACTGGATTAATTTGTTAAAAATTGAGTGAGGTGAGAAGTTTTAAGTAGTAATGCAGTCTTGTTGTCGATGAGAAGGAAATAGTTCTTCAGCAGCATACAAAACATTACATCATTAGTAAATTCGGTAATTTATTTTTTATTAAAAAAATTTAAACATCAAGATGGGCTGCACTAACAGTCTCTGTTTTCTTGCTTTTGAGAAAACATCTAGCCTCTTGCAGATGCTCATTTGAACTTCTTCAAATATTTTGGAAATATATTCTTTACAACATCTTATTGCAGTTTTTTCTCCTGCAGACCAGTTTCTCTCGATAGAAACTAGTGAATTGTTAAATATACTTCTGTGAGAATTATCTTCAATATCCAAATTACTCTCTTCCTGAATGCTGTATTTATTTTCGCCGACTGTTCGTCGTATCCACCGGGATGACATCCATCTTTAATACGAATCAAAGCATTCATAAAAATGTTTCTTTGAAAATTCTACATGAATTCTATATCAGGCAGTACAACAAAATACCGCTGTTTTTTGAGTTTTTGAAACTGCTTTATAAGATCCAGACGCAAGTCAGGCGTTCTTGTTCATTACCTTCCTTCTATAATCGAAGGAACACAGGTTGAGATGCTTGTTTAGTTTTGATAAGTCGTGTTGATGATTCATAATGCTTTGCATGAGAGAATGTTTGTGTCATAAGATTTTTAAATATCCCACGAACTTCAAAATATACAGGGAAATAAAAAGTACTTTAGTATTCTGTTCCTTCAATTTTTGCAAGTTCTTCAAAGCGTGTAGCAGAAACTCAGTAAAGTGTAGCTATTCAATTTCCAATGCTGAACTTTGATAACTGATAATTCCAAATGAGACATAGCTAAATCGTACCTGTGAACAGCGCAAAACATCTAAAGCAAGTTTCTATCCAATACGAATCTAAAACCGCTGTTTTTGCCTCTGTTTGCAGTTCTCTCATTTCTAGCGAAGTGTGCCAACTTATTTTTTGCAAACAAATTGTGCGGTAACAAACTTATTATAAACTCTGTAATGCTCAAAAAAACCATCTGCTTGGATAGTAAAACTATCAGCATTTTGTAACCGTGTTTTATTTTACTGCCATGACAAATGTTGCCATTCTTATCTCCGAGTCACAGAATGTCATGTTTCTTTTTTGTTCTATATTAACAAATAAGAAAAAACATGCATTAAACATAGATTAAACTCTTTCCAACATTTCATGAAATCTTTAGTAAAACTTCGTTGTCCTGGGAAATGATGTGTTACTGTCCATAACCAAATATGTATTCCAATGCTTTTGAACAGCCCTGTATTTGATTTGTCGGTTGATATATATACTATATAATGGAGAAATATTGTTTCGCAAAAAACGCCTAGCTTGTTGAAATTTTTCTTTTAGCAATTTACACTAATAGATGGAAACTTATTTCTATATTTTTGTTTAGCCCTGTAGTGTACCTAGTACCTTTATTACACGAAAGTATTTTGCTAAATTGCGTGATCATGTATATCACTTTACCTATATTCTACAAACATTGCATAGTAAACTAAATGCATTTCAACGAAAAAATGCAAAATTCATTTAAAAACCACTTTTAAGCAATTACGCTCATATTCAGTAACCTTTTCGATCTCTTTTGTGTAACTCTGTATATCTAAATTGTGTAACTATTAGCATTTATACACACCATATAATGTGCATACATTTAGTGAAATTTAAAAGCGCATATCGTGATTAAAAATGCATTTCATCCATCGAACAGTCATCATCCATAAATACAGTACTTCCGATAGAAAATACTATTTGAAATCTTTTGTGTGTCCCTGTAAATGCTAATGCACTTCGTATTATGCGTGAAATAACTCATATTAAGTCTCAGCGACGTATATCAATTTCATTAAATATGAAACTGTTTACCATAACTAAAATATGTCGCAAACAATTTCGTCCTTTATTGTTATGTATTAGAATTATTTTGTGTGGCCCTGTATTTTTTTAACTGCATATTTTACAAAATCCATATTTTAGTGCACTCTTCGTGGAGACTAAAAAAATTTGAATATGTTTTACTGGGTGTAATATCTTTAAAATTCATTTGGGACGATTTTTCCCCATAAGCCCTAATGTAACGGAACACTTTTGGCTGTCCCTGTAAATAAACTAATCATGGTAGAAATTTCATTTTCGATAGAGTTCGTACTAGAGTAAACGTCAATAACGTCCAAAAATTTCATATCAATCCGAGTATATTTACGAGAGTTAGACCGTGGACAGACGGCCAGACGGACAAACAAACCGAATGCATTAACACTTTTCAACTTTCTTGGAAGGTGTTAAAAAATTACCGGCAACATCACTTGTCACTGGGCGACAATATCTTGGTACTGGGCGACATTAGTGTCGCCTACTTTCTATGTTATTTTATGCCCTGTTTTAAAGGGCTTGCTACTTGCAAACACACGTGTTTAGATCCCCTGTAAATAAACAAACTACGCGTGTCCTTGGTCGAAACTGGTTCACCTTGAAAGGGGGGGGGGGTTAAAGGTTGCTTGAAATTCCGCTCTCAGGCCAGAATCGCGACGGATTAAAAATCGGTATGGATTACGGGAGCGACTGATTCCGTGTAGTTATATTCCACTTAGGCCAGAATCAGCTCATTGGCCTGTTTTGCAACACTCCGTGATTTTCAAATACATATAAGACAGGGATTTCACTTGCTGTGGCATTGTTTGTTTCCAGACATTAGAAACATTTATATTTTTACTACTAAGAACTTAAAGAATACATTTTTAAATTTTGAGGAGTTGGCCGGTTTTGCTACTAGACGACACACTTGGGGAACGAACAGATTGACAGTATAGGCTACAGAATATACTGTGGACATTATACATCTAAAAAGAAAAAGAAAAAAAGCCTATTTTAATAAAATCTCTCGCGGTTATCGGGTTTTTTTAATCAAATTCTTAGGAACAAAAAAAAACATTGATTGATTAAATGATCTCTGATTTATGTTAAAACAATCCGCTGTTGTCAATTTTATAAATTTTATATAAAGGTGCACCCTTTCACTTTCGTGAAATTTTAGCGATAGTAAACAAGTGTCGCACAGAAACAGCAAACATTTTACGTCCTCATCCTTTCCGCTGAGTTAAAGATAAATATTTGAAAATTGTGTTTTTAAAATCTGCAATATATATGTTTTTATTTTTAGAACTATTTAAATTAAAGAAACAATCTTTGTGTATTTGAACGTTTTAAAATAAAATAAAATAAAAATTTTGTAAAATAATAATTTTCAATGCATGAACGTTTCTAACGGCAACACAGTAATTTTTAACATAAACATGGGCATATGCAGAGGTGAGAAGAGTACTAAATCTTTCAAAAAAGTAAGAATTTTTAAAAATCAGTTAGGAAATGTCAATGTTAAAAGATTGTTTGCGATTGAATTGAGCATTGCAAATAATTTTATTTTAAAATACTTTGTGTTTCTCAGTATTGCATTAAAAGTGTAAAACGTAGTTTTATCTTTCCGTTAAACAACTTTTCATTCTTTAACACTGCTTACTACAACCAATATAAAATTAATACTTTTGGATACATATATGTATATATTAGGAAACTCACCCCCAACCTACCCCCTCTGATTTATTCCCGCCAACCCCCTTCAGACTTCACAGCCTCTAAAAAAAATAGTAGTATGTCCTGCTTAAAAAATACTACCAGGTTACGGAAGATTGAACGATATCATCAACTATAGCAACGGCTATCTTCTGCAATTTGACTGTCATGTTTTATCTTTTGAATGGGGCATTTTTGAATTACCATAACCTCATCCAACACTGTTATAACAACTGATGGCTGTTTTGGGGATTTATTTGTAAGATCAATTGCATACCTGAAAATCAACTTATAAAATGGGTTAGATTAAAAATATCACTAACGACACTATGGATAATAGTCTTCGTTTTGGTTCGAGGTTAAAAAGTTCGAGACTCATCTGTTTGGGACTAGCTTTCAGAACCATGTTATTGAAATTTTACGCTGAAATTTTAGGTTTTGATCGAGTTTTATATATTTTCAGGGACAGATAGCTATAATTTATTCATGAATTCTTTTCTCAATTTTAATAATTATCATACAAATTTTCATGTTATTTTTGCAATGTATAATGTTTTTATTAATTAATCTTGTATAGAGGTGTAAATTTTCCGGAAAAATTGAAGTGGCGGTAAAAAAACCGGTTTTTTACCAGTTTTTTTCGGGGGAAAAAAAACGGAAAAGTTGGAAAAATTGATTTTTCTTAATTGTTACTCCTAAATAAATTATATTTTCTTAGAGAATATAAAATAATAATTTTTTTTTCATTTATTTGTATTGAAAGAAAATTATTTTCACTATATATGACTATATAACAGTTTATATTAAAATCGTTTGTTTTTGGCGAGGAAAAGCTCGCCAAATCGCGTGACGCTATCGTCTTTTCACGCCAAATATTCAAAAGTATTTTATATTTTACAGACTTTCTACTGTAATTCCGCCACTAAATTTAACTGATCCTTTTTTAGAATACATGAGTAGTTTAATCAGCATTTTTTTTTTTTTTTTTTTTTTTTTTTTTCAAAATATTCCGAGTATATCTAGTATAGAAACCTTCCTTGTTAGTTTGCAAGCGAGTGTTGGCGCCTTCGTCATTTCGTTATTTCTTTTTGTTTTCGGTTGTGGGTAAATTTCGCTATGAGATTTATATATGAGGACCCCAGAAGCCAAGGGGTACAAGTGACAAAATTTCGATTTGGAGTAAATTGAGTTTAAAGATAATTGATGTTAAATTGGAACATCGATAACAATTGAGTGGATTGAAATAGGAAATTTCTGCTTGTTGCATTCTGGTCTTTGAACTCTTATTTCAATAAGTGTTAAAAAATAAAGTACAATTTTCTTTAAATGTATAATTAATCAATATTGTTTGTTTTTCGAAAAAAGTGGTTTATTTCTATAACTCAGCAAATAATAAGAAAATCACTTATAATTCTTTACCTGAAATGAAAAAAGCATACTTTTAGGTCGTCTGTGTATTTAGTTTATTTTTTTCAATTTTGTCACTTATACCCCTTGGCTTCTGGGGTCCTCATATATCAAGATGAATTTTTTGTGTTTATTTCAGGAATAGATAAATAAAATTTTCCTAATAGGAAATTTTATTTTACGGACTTCATTTAAAAATTTTATTTTCATATTTTTTCAAATAGACCTCCCATGAATTTGCAACTTATATCATCATATTTTGCACCTTTTTCTATAAAACTTTGCTATTGATAGTATGGGCCAAGGGGCGATATTTAAGGAAATTGCGAATTGTTCTTTATGAATCACCCTGTATTAAAATATAGTGTTTATCGTTTAACGCGAAGACGCTTAACATAAAAAATCGGTTAACATAAAATGATCTAGCTGTCTGGACTGTATAATATACAATTTAATACATTTTTTTTCTTCTTTTAACTCGAAACAAAAACCGTTCAACGCGAAAAAAAAATCGCTTCTCAAAAAATACTTTTCTTTTTTTTTAGGCATTGTTTAATTTGCGGATTTTGACTCCTATTCTTCACAGCCCCCTTTTTTTCCCGACATCTGATGAAATGTTTGAGAGAGTCTTAACTTTTCTTGATTGTCCTGCAATATTAAATGAGTACGTTGCAGTCGATAATGATGTGTCTACAGCACCGATTCTGTCAGACAGAAATTTTGGAGATTCTTCATAGTCCAAATAATTACATCTGTGTGGATTCCGACAATGAATCTGACAACAGAATCAACGATGCAGTTTGTCTCCTCCATTTTAGAATTGCACAAGGTTCGCACATTCCTTGGAATTTCCAAGGACTCTGGCACCAGTATTAAAAATAAGAAAATTTATATTTAATTTTTAAACCACAACATTTGTAATCCTCACCTTAATTAACAGATTGTGCGTTATTTTTCTGCAGTGAAACACTTCGAAAATATTCTTAAAATTTAGTGGTAATTCTGTGCGAACCCTGATTGCAATAAATGATTAAAGATGCAGAGATATTTAGATGCACATTCGAATGGAGATATGAATAAAACAGTGGATAATCTCGTAATACGTGTCGACAATATTTGTTGAAAAAAATAAACGCTTAAAAAAAACTAACCTTTTAACTCTAATTTTATTTTTATGGAAGCAAATTACTAATAGTTTAGCAAAAAATCGAAATAAAATCTGACGACATTGAAAATACAGTGGAACTTCCCTTTAACGAAGTCTCTATTTGACAAAATTTTCTAATTAACTAAATTTTCTGCTGAATCTTGACATTAAACACCATTAACATGTGAATTAATCTTCATACCACGGAAAATATATTCTATGTAACGAAGTTTATTCTACTTTTGTACGTGTACAATACAATATTCAAATGGAAAATTCCTGATGCGGTGGATGTATGAATTTATTTCAACTTATTGGATGAAAAAGAAACTATTTATTTAATAATTTCCATTAAGAAATGCTAAAGGCCTTCGATACAGTAAGAAAGGGATTATAGTTTCAGGAAAATGTTACAAATAAATTGTTCAGATACTTGCAAAAGTGCGAAAATTTTTATGAACAGTGCATTTTTATAAAAAACCTATACAGATGTTACAAACTTTTTAAAAATTAATTCTTTGGAATACCTGGGGGGGGCGGGGGGGGAATGCGCTACGTATATTTTTGATTACATCTCTTAATTGTTATTGTTTTATTAGGCATTATTCTACTCAAATTTTTCTAATTATGTCTACATTGCACAACAAACATTAATGCTCGAATTAAAATGTATTTTTTGAAAAATATTTCCATATTATATGTATTTTATATTTTATGCATGATGCATTTTGTTATACAAATTTCGTAAACTTGAATTGATATTGAATTTGAATTCTATTTAACGAATTTTTTACATAAGGGAGTGTTTACGTGTAACGCTGAGATTTCGTTAAAATAAAAGTTTCACTGTATTGACTTTTTTTTTTTTTTTTTGGGGGGGGGGGGGGAATTTTTAACACAAAATATAACTTTGGTCCCTTCAATTTCGTGTTAAGCATATTTCACTGTAAATTATATTCAAACAAAGTAAAAAAAAAAAAAAAAAAAAAAAAAAAAAAAAAAAAAAGAGTAAAAATAGTTAAACAGTTTTATAAGTATTTTATGACAGTAATTCATATATTTATTACTTTCTAATTTATATTATGATAAAAAATAATTACTATCTGCTGTATGTTTTTGAAAATAACGGATATATTCTTTAAATTTTCGGAAAAACATTTACAAACCCTGTTGGAGCTCTATGTTTTTTTAAAAAAGGAATGCTTTTTTTTTTTTTAATTTACATTAGTTGTTTGCTTATAAGTAAAACATAATTGGCAGTTTTACAAAAAAATTTTAAGCGACTTATTGTTCAGCTTTAATCTTTCACCATATAGGTAATTTTCCTTTCCCCTCCCCCCCTCCCCCCCCCCCCCCTTTATATAAGATCTATTTCAGCCATCAGCTATGTGGATTTTTTTAAAATTTCGCTTCACTTCCCGGGCTGTCTTTCTAGGGACGCTTTTGTAAATAATAAAGTTCTGATCATACTCATGAGCCTGAGAAATTCGATAGCAAGTTTCAAAAACAAAAATGTATATATATATAATCATTAATTGTAAAACAATATATAAGCCATTGAATTTAATTCAAAATTACCACATTGAAACATAAAAAATAAATCAAAATGAATACAATCGAAACTTGCAGAACCAAAGCTGAATTCTCAGGCTTACAAATACTACTAATATATAATTTGATTAACTTATTATGCATCTACTCTGCAGCAAAAAAGATATCTTATTACATGTCGACTTGTACGGAAAGAGCTTTTGAATGGAAAGTATCATAATATCTCTTTTCAATACAGTTCAGGGTTAACATTTCACTGGATAACAACCGACCATTATAGTGCATTGTTTTTGAAACTCACTATCGAATTTCTCAGACTAGAAGCCAAGCGATAGAAATTGATCTCATATCGCATGCACATTAAGTACCTGTGCGTCAACTTCATGCGAAAGTGTTGGACTTGATCACCTCGATCGCGTTTACCTGTCCAAAAAACATCTTGGTGACTAATCAATTTTATGGTCCGTCGCGTTTACAAAGCGCATTCGGAAGTGTCCTAATGATAAAATACCTTGCATAAAACAATGCAGGTCAATTAATCAGACCTGAATTATCGTTGTAATAATAGCTCTGTGAAATTCCATAATCTCCAACGTGTGCTGTATGTAGATAAACTTGTAATAAAAAGTTAATTATTTGAAAACACATGACTCCTTTTATGCTGTTGAAATTGATTTTTTCTTTTGTGCAGTTTGTCACCTGTTTAATTTTTATTAAAGTTGTTAGATAAGCTAAAAATCTGTTTGTTAGAAAGTTATTTTGTGACTCTAAAATTTCAATTCATTCGCGTAATAATTGCTAATGATACATACAAAATTATCAATTAATAATTTTTTTTATTTTTCTCATCCATGTACCATTCATATCCCTGTGTAAAAGTGCGGGTTTCTTGATAGATTAATGTATTATTAAAATAGACTGTAGCGTGTTCTTTAACATCAAGTGTAATAATTATTGTTTAAAATACAGGGGGTGCTGTCTTCAACGAGCTACTCTCTCCAACCCCTGTTCCGACACCGGAGATTCTGTTCCATTTCCTGTTCTGATCCTGTTCAGACACCGTACGCTAATTTGATCGGCTTTAAAAAGATTGCAGAAGATTGAATTAAAAAACCAGTGACGATCTCTCTATAAGCGAGTTTCCGTTCATTTTCCTTTTACTGAGGTATATTTTAAAAATCTTATCGTGACAAAGAGCAAGATATATCCGTAGCCATATAATCAGCAGGCACATATTTTCTACATTCCTTGTAAAATGTCAATACTAATTCAGAATAAAAAACATGTGATTTTATTTTTTAGATTAAAAAAAAAAACCTCGAGTTTAATTTTTAGTACATTTTCGGGTCAATCTTGCCGTTTTTTAAACTAGGCTATGTTTGCTCCTTGATCAAAACATATATTACTGATGAGCATCACCTTTGTTTCGGTTTGTGATTTTATTGCTATATTTACATATGTAATATTCTAATAGCATTATTAACTGGTTGTTCTTCGTTTCTAAATAGCACTGACTTATAATACATATCTGTTTCGGGCAAGAATTATTTGTAGCGCGATTACGTCTGTCTTGTGCTAATGTAAGTAGTAAATAGGAGATAAGGTTTTAGTGTAAACTACTAACAAATATTCTTTGGAGATTATTTAGGCTACATAGCTTGTTTTAAATGGTCTCTTACTCTCTTTTTTTTTATCCTTTTCATTCCGGAATAATAAAATCGTGCGAGTACGACACTATTTAACTGCGCACCTCTTTGGCTAGTCCTCTGATTTCTTTCTTTTTTTTTCAACTTGTTTCATTCCTATTTAAGATTTAATCAAGATTAAATCTGTTGCTGTACGACCCGGTTGCAGATGTATTAGAATTGCTGTGATATTTTCTGGTATTCTACAGTAGTTACGAAATGTCTTCTGCTAAATCTTTAATATGTATGTACTTATCGACAAATACAGGGTGTTTTTTATTTTAATACGCTATTTAGAGTCGCCTGTAGCTCGTTCTAATAACTAAAATGGTGTAAATTTTTACAAATGGACTAAGAAAACCATGGGGGAAAAAGATTCCAACAACAACAAAAAGTTAGCTCCAATCACCATTGATAGAAAAAATTTGCGAGGTACATCGAAAGAAAACATCAGAAACAGACAAAATTAATAATTTGGATTAAATGCAACGTTTTATTCATCATATTCACTTTCCCGAAGAGGAATTCAACCATATTCAACGTGTCCACCGTTCTGTTGCACACAATCTTGCATTCTTTGTGCAACATTTCGACACGTGGAATAGCCCTTACTGCATGTTTTATGTTGTCTTGTAAGTTATTCAGATTCGTTACTTCCCCAAGATAGACTTTTGATTTCAAATAATCCCAGAGCCAAAAATCGCATGGAGTTAAATCTGGAGACCGGGGCGGCCAGACATATTGAAAACAATGACTGATAACTCTTTGGTCTTTGAAATGATGGCGCAACAGCCACTGTGCTTTTCCAACCAATGTGTGGTGGTGCACCATCTTGCATAAAAATTATCTGATCCAGATATTGTCTCTGTTGAAGTTGTGGAACGACAAAATTAGTCAGCATATTACGATATCTTTATGCGTTAATGGTACATATCACTGGTCTTGTCGCAGTAATGTTCTAAAAAAAGAATGGTCCAAGGATGAATTCGGCTCTAAGGAGACGCCAAACAGTGAGCTTTGGTGAATGGAACGGAGTTTCTAGAATTGTATGAAGTTGTTCAGTGGCCCAAATTTTACAGTTTTGAGAATTTACAGACCCACATAAAAAATGGACCTCATCTCCTCGTAAAAATCTCCGCGGGAAAGCATCATCGACTTCCGTTCTTGCAAGAAATGTCTGGATCCATCTGGATCAGAGCAAATGTTAGTCGTTTATCGTAATCATTTGGTTGAAGTTGTTGCAAGCAGGCTTATTTTGTATGGATAGAAGTGGAGAATTCGCCGCAACCTTCCATACTGTGAAACATTTAAATCCACTTCTCGGACAACACCCCGTGCACTGCTATTACAAATAGTAGAGATACTCTATAACCTATCGTTGATCGCAGTTGCAACATCCATTATCATTTTTTCACACACCGTCCTCTGGCTAACCGAACTGCTTGCGAGTCTATTTCTTCGAATTTCAGAATCATTGCTTTCAATGCTTTAACGGATAAAGGTCTTTTGCGCAGTTTATGGTGAGTTCTGAATAAACGAAGAGTGGCTGGTGCATTGCACTTGCACTGGTTACAATAACACAAATTCATAAGTAACGCGCGCTGCAGTAACATGAGATTCATTTTCATCCAGATTTGAAATCGTATTTCGGAGTTTTTCGCGCGGATTTATAGTCTAAACTATTGGCGCTAAAATCGCTTGCGTAAGCAAAAATATTTTCATTTATTGCCCATATTTTATGCTAATTCTAAATTACCACAGCGCCACATTTCCCCCTATCGGTGGTGATTGGAACTATTTTTTTTCTTGTAATTTTTTTTTTTTTTTTTTTTTTTTATTAGTCCCTTTGTAAATTTTAAAGAAGTTTCGTTTAGTATAATGAGCTACAGAGAACTCTAAATAGCGTCAGTTAAAAACACCCTGTGTACTGACTGATGGATAAGAACTTTGATTAGAGTATTGGTTACTCTGAGGTACTTAGCTTGTCTTTTAAATTGAGCATCATTAGATGTTGAAATCGCCATACTTTTTATTTAAGAATATTTTGTTAATCTGTAACCGCTGTTTACGATTTCACGGTCTGCTGTATTTTTCAATTTTCACAAATTTTCAATTTAACTACAGATACTGCTTGAATTTTCCTTTGTTTGGAGCCCTTTCACTAGAGACTTTTGAATAGCTGATTTTAAAATATAACAGTTAAATAAAAACAATAAAATATAAACTGTACATGAAATTTAATACAGAAATAGTATGTAATATTCACTTGGTTTAACTTATTTGTTACAAAAAATTAACATTAAATGTATAATTAACTGAATGAAATATCTTAATATCTATCCCTTCTCGGGCTTAAATAACGTAGGAAATAAATTTTATTTTTCTAATTTCTTCTATAAATTGTTTTTCACCACATAGTATAAAACAAAGTCGCTTTTTCTGTCCCTATATCCCTATGTACGCTTAAATCTTTAAAACTACGCAACGGATTTTGATGCGGTTTTTTTTTAATAGATAGAGTGATTCAAGAGGAAGGTTTATATGTATAATAACATCCATTAAATAATGGAGAAATACTGTTATATTTGAGGTTTTTAATGTGATGTCGTAAATAATTTCATTTTTCCGCTTATACATTGCAAACGCAGGCTGAACCCTACAAGATTTATTGTGTATAAAGACATCCTGTAATTGTTGTAAAAATAAAATAAATAGGTAAAAATGTAAAATTTAAATAAGTAAAAGAGTAGTGTATGAATTACAAATAAATAAAAAATAATACTAATATCCGAATTTCCTTTTATAAGTTTACACTTCACTACATAGTATAAAACAAAGTCGCTTTTTCTGTCCCTATATCCCTATAGTAGTAGGAAAAGGACAGTTTAAGCTCAGCCGGCGGCGGCACTGCGGCACCGTGCCGCCGCCGCACCACGCAGCAACCGTCCCTCCTGCGCCCACCGTGCCGCCGCCGCCCTCCTGCGCCCACCGTGCATCCCTCCTGGCCCCTCCTGCTCCCACCATCTCACCGCCGCCCTCCTGCGCCCCCTAGTGGAAAAAAGGAACATTCTATTATAACAGGATAGGTGAACAACCTTCCCTAATTAAAAATATTATCAATCACATCTCAACATTGAATCATACTATAAGATGAAGATTAAATTTGTATTTGAATTTTAAACAACCGTAATTTTAATGAGTATTATTAATTAAGCGAAACAATTAAAATTTCAGTTTTTAACCATTTTATTTAGATTTCTTCAACTACAAGATGAGATTATCAATTTAACTCAAGAAAGTTAAACATATATTTGAATTTTGCTTCATAGACATCTTAATGAGTAGTATTAATTAAGTAAAAACAATAGAAAATATCCAGTTTTATAGAAAAAGACTGATTTCTTACGATTTTTATCAACTATATGATCAATGTAACGACTTAAAAGTTGGAAGTTAAACATGTATCCTAGTTTTTCAACAGCTATAGCCTTAATGAGTATCGTTAATTAAGTAAAAAAAACAATGGAAAATATCAAGTTTTATGGAAAAAGACTGATTTCTAACGATTTTTATCAACTTAAGAGAGAAAACTTAAACATACATTTCAGTTTTTCAACAGCTATAACCTTAATGAGCATTCATAATTAAGTAAAAAACAATGGAAAATATCGATTTTATAGAAAAAGACTGATTTCTTACGATTTTTATCAACTGCAACATCAGTGTATCGACTTACAAGTTGAAAGTTAAACATGCATTCTAGTTTTTCAACAGCTATAATCTTAATGAGTATCGTTAATTAAGTAAAAAACAATGGAAAATATCAAGTTTTATAGAAAAAGACTGATTTCTTACGATTTTTTCAACTCAAACTTCAGAATATCAATTTGATAGAAAGAAATTTAAGCATGCATTCCAGTTTTGGACAACCATTTCCTTCATGAACATTATTAATTAAGCAAAACAGAAAATATTAAATTTTTAACTGATTTCTTCATATTTTTTATTTATTTATTTATTTTTTAATATAAAATCAGAATACACAACTTAAAATAGAAATTTAAACATATTTTTTAGTTTTTGAACAGTCGTTACCTCAAAGAATTTCGATAATTGAACAATTAACAAAGGAAACTAATGATTTTTTAACGAAAAAAGACGAATTAAACGAATTTGGTTAACTTTTACTCTAATTGGAAATTTCATCGTACTTTATGTATACCAACTAAGTAGAATTTTAATGCATAAACGAATAATTTAAAGAAATCCCCAACACACAAATGTGAACCTGCAGAGCATTTCTTATTACGTCATATCTAAACTAAAACTTTTTTCTGCAACCCCACCATGCATGCATTCCAGGTAGGGGAACATAACAAAGAATCTTGACGTCACAACTTACAAAGGTATACAAATGTTTACGTTCAAGAAAAAGTATCACATAGAGTGAAAAAAAAGAAGAGATTTAAGTTATTTATCCATTCTAGTTTTATAACAGTTACTACAACATCTCCAAATCAAAATTTGGAAGTCATAATGAGTATAATTAATTAAGCAAAATAATAGAAATATTAGTTTTTCAGAGGGGAAAAGACGAATTTAAACAAATTTTATTAGTTTTACACTAGTTTAATAATAATTTTAAGGAGGAAAAAGACGAATTTAAACTTTTTTTTTTTTAGTTTTACACTATTTTTTCTCATCTCCAACATGGATATATCAATTTTAACAGAAGAATTAAACGTATATTATAGTTTTTAACAACAAAATCTTAACAAGTATCATTAATTAAACAAAAATAAATATCAGTTTTAAAGAAAAGACGAATTTGAATAATTTTACACTAGTATTTTCAAAAGCAACATGGAAATATCAATACTTATTCACATATTTCACTTATTCACTGTATTCAATACTATATTTAATAAATTTGGATACACTTTAAGAATTTCCTAATCTATAATTAAATATTAGCTGTATATTTAATGTTACCCATGTTTTCAACATTAGTTCATAATCGTGAATTTTGTATTTTAAATACCATGTATTCAGGTTCAGATTATTTTCACTTGAAATCATACAGAATTTTTTAACAGAGTTTGTTTTTGAAATCATTGAAGCAACTGTATTTAATATTTTTAACACCAATTTTCTAAGATTTTCTAACATTTTCCGATTATACATTCTTCAGAAGTACATTTCTAAATGCTACAATCACTTTACATATCGAAAAGATATCATTGAAGCAACTGTATTTAATATTTTTAATACCAATTTTCTAAGATTTTTTAACATTTTCCGGTTATACATTCCTCAAAAGTTATTATTACGTATTCTAAACAATAGCAAATATTAATTTTAAGAATAAAAAGACGAATTTAAACAAATTTTATTAGTTTTACACTATTTTTTCCTCACCTCCAACACGGATATATCAATTTTAACAGAAGAATTAAACGTATATTTTAGTTTTTAACAACAAAAATGTAATAAGTATCATTAATTAAACAAAAATAAATACCAATTTTCAAGAAAAGACAATTTTTTACACAAATTTTCAACTTTGAAATACATCGCTTACATATATTGTTACAGTATATTACTAAACTTAAACTTTTTAAAAAGTTTGAATGTCTTTACAAAGGGTTCATACTTATATTTTTCACGTCTTGACTGCATTCGAAATCTTACAACAAAAGTATACTTTTATTATTATTATTATTATTATTATTATTATTCTAGAAAACCTAAAAAATCGTTTCTTGCTGCTTTAGACACTTGACATATTAAAACTACTCTACCCATATAATTAATCAAATTAGGACATGATTCATCTTACACTTCAAAATTTCTGAATTTTTACAATACTTATTTTCATCAAACTTTATTCTTGATCCTATATATTTTAATAGCACAGAATTTTCACATCTGTTTTTATCTACTTATCAGAAAATTATTAAAACACCCAACAACATTTTTCAAATATGAATATTATCTTTACAATTTAATGATGCAAAACATACACGAATACAAAGTTTAATTTTTACAAACATTTCATATTTCAAACCAAACTATTCGAAATTTTCACAACGTAAGAGCAAACATTAGACGAACTTTTTAACATTAATATTGCTTAGATCTTTTCATCATAACTTTTAACTATGATAATTATCCATTTTTAGGTTGATTGTCGAAAAACTGTAACTGAAATTACATAAACTTAATGTAAAAAACCATGTTCTCACACAATTTCTTGAAATTCAACAAAGAATTGACTATTACTCCAATACTTATCTACTTCAATCTCGACTCTCGATAGTATATAGATATTACATCATTACATACTTACAACTCTTTTCAAACGTTTATCAGAAAATCAAGCCAATCAAAGTCTAGTAGTTATCACACCTGTTCCTCAGAAATATTACTATCATATGAAACAGTAAAGAAAATTAATAGATATTTAATATTTAATAACTTCATACGTGAAATTACTGTCGAATGAGAATACTAATAATCAATAAAATCAACTGTTGGACAAAAAAATAGTACAGATTACCGAAAATTCAAAACATTTTTTCTACAAAAATTACAAAAATTAACAAATGAATGACCAGTTAGAGAAATAATTAAAAAAAATAATGAACATATTTACAAATTTATTAAAATCACACCTTTTTCTGGATTACAAACCACAATTTCTTGAAAAATTTAACACCGAATTTGTAAGATTTTAATCCTAGTATTACATACACTCAATAAATATTCAAAATTAACAAAAAAATAATTTTTTTAGTCTCATCAATAAGCAGAAATTCTATATTAAAAGAATATTTTCATAGTAGTACTTATAAAAATGAGAGTTTACAAACTGATTTTCATAATTTTATCACATTTAAACTTAATTTTTATACATAAAACATTATTTAATCAAATTTTATACTTTCTAATTCAGTAAAATTCAATACTTTTTTAGTTTTTAAACCAATACCACAATATTTATTTACATCAAACTTGATTCTTTACCTTTTATATTTCCACATTACACAAGTGAGTTAAATACTAACTTGGAACGGGAGTTGAAGTCAATTGATTCAATTCGATTTTCATCGTATACGCATTTCCCCTACACGAAATTTCTTACTTCTATAATCATCTAATGTATTAAAACTAATCTACTCGTATTTTTAATCAATTCATCAGATGTTTCATCTCGCACTTCTGAATTATCATCCACCAAGTTGCTTAAAATATAAATACTATCTTTAAAGTTTTAATGTAGTATACATGACTAATCTTGAGTTTCCATCTATACTATTAATCAAATTATCATATGTTTCATCTTACAGTTCAACGATTTCTGAATTATCGTCCATCTAGTTGTTTAAAATATTAATAAAATGTTTATAGTTTTTGATTATACATAGTATGTATGAATACAATCTTTAATTTTTAACAGTTCATATTTCAAATAACCTATTTTCGAAACCAAACTATGTGAATTTTACCACAATACTTATCATCATACAGAGATTTGTGTTTCATACTTTTTCTAAAAATTATCAGATATGTACTCCTCAGAGGAATTTCTATCATATGAATAAATGAAAAAAAAATTAATTTATATTAAACGTACAGCGAAATTTGATTGCAATATATATGTATTTAATAAAAATAAATAAATGAGCGATTATTTATACATTAAACCTTTACTAAATATATATTTCTTGCGTTATAAAGATGTTTCAACAAGATGAACCAAAACAGCAGCAAACTTCAGAAATTAATGATCTGAATGATTCATCCCTAGCACATGTAGCGTTAATGAATAATACATATGTAAGTACTTATATGAAAAATACTAGAATTCGTATATGAATCGTAATTAGAGTAAATATAAAATGATTTGTCTTACTGCCTACACTTTAACAAATGCCTTTTTACCTATATTGTTGAAAAGAATCCTAATTGTTTGCATTTTATTTCTATTACAGATGTGTTCTATTTGCTACAAACATTTCTTAAGTAAATCGAATTTAACAGAACATACAAAAATCCATACAGGTGAAAAACCTTACACTTGGGAAGATTACCAAATGCTGTTTTCAAGAAGGCGTGAATCAAAAGTGCACACATCATCATATAAAGCATCGTCAGTTATATGTAAACTTAGTGAGGATATTCAAAAAATATTCAGACGTTTGAAGAATTTAGACATAAAGGAAGATATTTAGACTATATATCCATCATATTTTCATAACACTTACCACAATATCTCAAACTTAAAATTTGGAAGACATACACACTGCTGAAAAGTAATTTTGTTACCCGTGATTCTTCTAACCAGCATGAATGTATAGATATTATTTTGCAATGTATCCTTTAAATGCTCACATTAAATATTCCTTTATATACATATATCGTTGTGTTTATTTTTTAAAAACCTATTACATTAATAAAATAGGTTACACACACGTACATACACATAACATTTTAAGTGAAACAACACTCTCACAACTTAAAAAATGCATAAGAACATACAAAAATAAGCAGATGTATGAAAAAATATGCAAATTTACAAAATAATTTCACTGTTTTCTAGAAATACCAACAAAAAAATATTTAAAGTATAAAAAAATTACAAAAGTGAAAAGAAAAAACACAAATGTAAAACAAAAATCACAAAGTGAAAAACTCACAACAAAGTTTTTGAAAAAAAAAATTTACAACAAAAATTTTTTTACAAAAACCAAAACTTCAAAAATATTTTTCCAAAAAAATTTTTTTTCAAAAACATTTTTTACAAAAAAATTTTTTTTTCAAAATAAGTTTTTACAAAAGTAAAAAATAAAAAATCACAACGTTAAAAATATGAAAAATTTTAGTTAAAAAAAGTGTAAAAAAAATTGCAAAAAAAATTGCAAAAATTTCAAAAAAAGTTACGAAAAAAGTATCAAAATTTTTGTTCTTTTTAATAGTAAATACAATGGTTTCACCATTGCATACTGTATTAAAAAGAACAAAAATTTTGATAACTTTTTTGATAACTTTTTTGAAATTTTTGCAATTTTTTTTGCAATTTTTTTTACACTTTTTTTAACTAAAATTTTTCATATTTTTAACGTTGTGATTTTTTATTTTTTACTTTTGTAAAAACTTATTTTGAAAAAAAAATTTTTTGTAAAAAATGTTTTTGAAAAAAAATTTTTTTGGAAAAATATTTTTGAAGTTTTGGTTTTTGTAAAAAAATTTTTGTTGTAAATTTTTTTTTCAAAAACTTTGTTGTGAGTTTTTCACTTTGTGATTTTTGTTTTACATTTGTGTTTTTTCTTTTCACTTTTGTAATTTTTTTATACTTTAAATATTTTTTTGTTGGTATTTCTAGAAAACAGTGAAATTATTTTGTAAATTTGCATATTTTTTCATACATCTGCTTATTTTTGTATGTTCTTATGCATTTTTTAAGTTGTGAGAGTGTTGTTTCACTTAAAATGTTATGTGTATGTACGTGTGTGTAACCTATTTTATTAATGTAATAGGTTTTTAAAAAATAAACACAACGATATATGTATATAAAGGAATATTTAATGTGAGCATTTAAAGGATACATTGCAAAATAATATCTATACATTCATGCTGGTTAGAAGAATCACGGGTAACAAAATTACTTTTCAGCAGTGTGTATGTCTTCCAAATTTTAAGTTTGAGATATTGTGGTAAGTGTTATGAAAATATGATGGATATATAGTCTAAATATCTTCCTTTATGTCTAAATTCTTCAAACGTCTGAATATTTTTTGAATATCCTCACTAAGTTTACATATAACTGACGATGCTTTATATGATGATGTGTGCACTTTTGATTCACGCCTTCTTGAAAACAGCATTTGGTAATCTTCCCAAGTGTAAGGTTTTTCACCTGTATGGATTTTTGTATGTTCTGTTAAATTCGATTTACTTAAGAAATGTTTGTAGCAAATAGAACACATCTGTAATAGAAATAAAATGCAAACAATTAGGATTCTTTTCAACAATATAGGTAAAAAGGCATTTGTTAAAGTGTAGGCAGTAAGACAAATCATTTTATATTTACTCTAATTACGATTCATATACGAATTCTAGTATTTTTCATATAAGTACTTACATATGTATTATTCATTAACGCTACATGTGCTAGGGATGAATCATTCAGATCATTAATTTCTGAAGTTTGCTGCTGTTTTGGTTCATCTTGTTGAAACATCTTTATAACGCAAGAAATATATATTTAGTAAAGGTTTAATGTATAAATAATCGCTCATTTATTTATTTTTATTAAATACATATATTTGCAATCAAATTTCGCTGTACGTTTAATATAAATTAATTTTTTTTTCATTTATTCATATGATAGAAATTCCTCTGAGGAGTACATATCTGATAATTTTTAGAAAAAGTATGAAACACAAATCTCTGTATGATGATAAGTATTGTGGTAAAATTCACATAGTTTGGTTTCGAAAATAGGTTATTTGAAATATGAACTGTTAAAAATTAAAGATTGTATTCATACATACTATGTATAATCAAAAACTATAAACATTTTATTAATATTTTAAACAACTAGATGGACGATAATTCAGAAATCGTTGAACTGTAAGATGAAACATATGATAATTTGATTAATAGTATAGATGGAAACTCAAGATTAGTCATGTATACTACATTAAAACTTTAAAGATAGTATTTATATTTTAAGCAACTTGGTGGATGATAATTCAGAAGTGCGAGATGAAACATCTGATGAATTGATTAAAAATACGAGTAGATTAGTTTTAATACATTAGATGATTATAGAAGTAAGAAATTTCGTGTAGGGGAAATGCGTATACGATGAAAATCGAATTGAATCAATTGACTTCAACTCCCGTTCCAAGTTAGTATTTAACTCACTTGTGTAATGTGGAAATATAAAAGGTAAAGAATCAAGTTTGATGTAAATAAATATTGTGGTATTGGTTTAAAAACTAAAAAAGTATTGAATTTTACTGAATTAGAAAGTATAAAATTTGATTAAATAATGTTTTATGTATAAAAATTAAGTTTAAATGTGATAAAATTATGAAAATCAGTTTGTAAACTCTCATTTTTATAAGTACTACTATGAAAATATTCTTTTAATATAGAATTTCTGCTTATTGATGAGACTAAAAAAATTATTTTTTTGTTAATTTTGAATATTTATTGAGTGTATGTAATACTAGGATTAAAATCTTACAAATTCGGTGTTAAATTTTTCAAGAAATTGTGGTTTGTAATCCAGAAAAAGGTGTGATTTTAATAAATTTGTAAATATGTTCATTATTTTTTTTAATTATTTCTCTAACTGGTCATTCATTTGTTAATTTTTGTAATTTTTGTAGAAAAAATGTTTTGAATTTTCGGTAATCTGTACTATTTTTTTGTCCAACAGTTGATTTTATTGATTATTAGTATTCTCATTCGACAGTAATTTCACGTATGAAGTTATTAAATATTAAATATCTATTAATTTTCTTTACTGTTTCATATGATAGTAATATTTCTGAGGAACAGGTGTGATAACTACTAGACTTTGATTGGCTTGATTTTCTGATAAACGTTTGAAAAGAGTTGTAAGTATGTAATGATGTAATATCTATATACTATCGAGAGTCGAGATTGAAGTAGATAAGTATTGGAGTAATAGTCAATTCTTTGTTGAATTTCAAGAAATTGTGTGAGAACATGGTTTTTTACATTAAGTTTATGTAATTTCAGTTACAGTTTTTCGACAATCAACCTAAAAATGGATAATTATCATAGTTAAAAGTTATGATGAAAAGATCTAAGCAATATTAATGTTAAAAAGTTCGTCTAATGTTTGCTCTTACGTTGTGAAAATTTCGAATAGTTTGGTTTGAAATATGAAATGTTTGTAAAAATTAAACTTTGTATTCGTGTATGTTTTGCATCATTAAATTGTAAAGATAATATTCATATTTGAAAAATGTTGTTGGGTGTTTTAATAATTTTCTGATAAGTAGATAAAAACAGATGTGAAAATTCTGTGCTATTAAAATATATAGGATCAAGAATAAAGTTTGATGAAAATAAGTATTGTAAAAATTCAGAAATTTTGAAGTGTAAGATGAATCATGTCCTAATTTGATTAATTATATGGGTAGAGTAGTTTTAATATGTCAAGTGTCTAAAGCAGCAAGAAACGATTTTTTAGGTTTTCTAGAATAATAATAATAATAATAATAATAATAAAAGTATACTTTTGTTGTAAGATTTCGAATGCAGTCAAGACGTGAAAAATATAAGTATGAACCCTTTGTAAAGACATTCAAACTTTTTAAAAAGTTTAAGTTTAGTAATATACTGTAACAATATATGTAAGCGATGTATTTCAAAGTTGAAAATTTGTGTAAAAAATTGTCTTTTCTTGAAAATTGGTATTTATTTTTGTTTAATTAATGATACTTATTACATTTTTGTTGTTAAAAACTAAAATATACGTTTAATTCTTCTGTTAAAATTGATATATCCGTGTTGGAGGTGAGAAAAAATAGTGTAAAACTAATAAAATTTGTTTAAATTCGTCTTTTTATTCTTAAAATTAATATTTGCTATTGTTTAGAATACGTAATAATAACTTTTGAGGAATGTATAACCGGAAAATGTTAAAAAATCTTAGAAAATTGGTATTAAAAATATTAAATACAGTTGCTTCAATGATATCTTTTCGATATGTAAAGTGATTGTAGCATTTAGAAATGTACTTCTGAAGAATGTATAATCGGAAAATGTTAGAAAATCTTAGAAAATTGGTGTTAAAAATATTAAATACAGTTGCTTCAATGATTTCAAAAACAAACTCTGTTAAAAAATTCTGTATGATTTCAAGTGAAAATAATCTGAACCTGAATACATGGTATTTAAAATACAAAATTCACGATTATGAACTAATGTTGAAAACATGGGTAACATTAAATATACAGCTAATATTTAATTATAGATTAGGAAATTCTTAAAGTGTATCCAAATTTATTAAATATAGTATTGAATACAGTGAATAAGTGAAATATGTGAATAAGTATTGATATTTCCATGTTGCTTTTGAAAATACTAGTGTAAAATTATTCAAATTCGTCTTTTCTTTAAAACTGATATTTATTTTTGTTTAATTAATGATACTTGTTAAGATTTTGTTGTTAAAAACTATAATATACGTTTAATTCTTCTGTTAAAATTGATATATCCATGTTGGAGATGAGAAAAAATAGTGTAAAACTAAAAAAAAAAAAGTTTAAATTCGTCTTTTTCCTCCTTAAAATTATTATTAAACTAGTGTAAAACTAATAAAATTTGTTTAAATTCGTCTTTTCCCCTCTGAAAAACTAATATTTCTATTATTTTGCTTAATTAATTATACTCATTATGACTTCCAAATTTTAATTTGGAGATGTTGTAGTAACTGTTATAAAACTAGAATGGATAAATAACTTAAATCTCTTCTTTTTTTTCACTCTATGTGATACTTTTTCTTGAACGTAAACATTTGTATACCTTTGTAAGTTGTGACGTCAAGATTCTTTGTTATGTTCCCCTACCTGGAATGCATGCATGGTGGGGTTGCAGAAAAAAGTTTTAGTTTAGATATGACGTAATAAGAAATGCTCTGCAGGTTCACATTTGTGTGTTGGGGATTTCTTTAAATTATTCGTTTATGCATTAAAATTCTACTTAGTTGGTATACATAAAGTACGATGAAATTTCCAATTAGAGTAAAAGTTAACCAAATTCGTTTAATTCGTCTTTTTTCGTTAAAAAATCATTAGTTTCCTTTGTTAATTGTTCAATTATCGAAATTCTTTGAGGTAACGACTGTTCAAAAACTAAAAAATATGTTTAAATTTCTATTTTAAGTTGTGTATTCTGATTTTATATTAAAAAATAAATAAATAAATAAAAAATATGAAGAAATCAGTTAAAAATTTAATATTTTCTGTTTTGCTTAATTAATAATGTTCATGAAGGAAATGGTTGTCCAAAACTGGAATGCATGCTTAAATTTCTTTCTATCAAATTGATATTCTGAAGTTTGAGTTGAAAAAATCGTAAGAAATCAGTCTTTTTCTATAAAACTTGATATTTTCCATTGTTTTTTACTTAATTAACGATACTCATTAAGATTATAGCTGTTGAAAAACTAGAATGCATGTTTAACTTTCAACTTGTAAGTCGATACACTGATGTTGCAGTTGATAAAAATCGTAAGAAATCAGTCTTTTTCTATAAAATCGATATTTTCCATTGTTTTTTACTTAATTATGAATGCTCATTAAGGTTATAGCTGTTGAAAAACTGAAATGTATGTTTAAGTTTTCTCTCTTAAGTTGATAAAAATCGTTAGAAATCAGTCTTTTTCCATAAAACTTGATATTTTCCATTGTTTTTTTTACTTAATTAACGATACTCATTAAGGCTATAGCTGTTGAAAAACTAGGATACATGTTTAACTTCCAACTTTTAAGTCGTTACATTGATCATATAGTTGATAAAAATCGTAAGAAATCAGTCTTTTTCTATAAAACTGGATATTTTCTATTGTTTTTACTTAATTAATACTACTCATTAAGATGTCTATGAAGCAAAATTCAAATATATGTTTAACTTTCTTGAGTTAAATTGATAATCTCATCTTGTAGTTGAAGAAATCTAAATAAAATGGTTAAAAACTGAAATTTTAATTGTTTCGCTTAATTAATAATACTCATTAAAATTACGGTTGTTTAAAATTCAAATACAAATTTAATCTTCATCTTATAGTATGATTCAATGTTGAGATGTGATTGATAATATTTTTAATTAGGGAAGGTTGTTCACCTATCCTGTTATAATAGAATGTTCCTTTTTTCCACTAGGGGGCGCAGGAGGGCGGCGGTGAGATGGTGGGAGCAGGAGGGGCCAGGAGGGATGCACGGTGGGCGCAGGAGGGCGGCGGCGGCACGGTGGGCGCAGGAGGGACGGTTGCTGCGTGGTGCGGCGGCGGCACGGTGCCGCAGTGCCGCCGCCGGCTGAGCTTAAACTGTCCTTTTCCTACTACTCCCTATGTACGCTTAAATCTTTAAAACTACGCAACGGATTTTGATGCGGTGTTTTTTAATAGATAGGGTGATTCAAGAGGAAGGTTTATTATGTATAATAACATCCATTAAATAGTGGAGAAATCACTACTTAGTATAAAACAAAGTCGCTTTTTCTGTCCCTATATCCCTATGTACGCTTAAATTTTTAAAACTACGCAACGGATTTTGATGCGGTGTTTTTTAATAGATAGGGTGATTCAAGAGGAAGGTTTATATGTATAATAACATCCATTAAATAGTGGAGAAATCACTACATAGTATAAAACAAAGTCGCTTTTTCTGTCCCTATATCCCTATGTACGCTTAAATCTTTAAAACTACGCAACGGATTTTGATGCGGTCTTTTTTAATAGATAGGGTGATTCAAGAGGAAGGTTTATATGTATAATAACATCCATTAAATAGTGGAGAAATCACTACATATTATAAAACAAAGTCGCTTTTTCTGTCTCTATATCCCTATGTACGCTGAAATCTTTAAAACTACGCAACGGATTTTGATGCGGTGTTTTTTAATAGATAGAGTGATTCAAGAGGAAGGTTTATATGTATAATAACATCCATTAAATAGTGGAGAAATACTGTTATATTTGAGGTTTTTAATGTGATGTCGTAAATAATTTCATTTTTTCCGCTTATACATTGCAAACGCAGGCTGAACCCTACAAGATTTATTGTGTATAAAGACATCCTGTAATTGTTGTAAAAATAAAATAAATAGGTAAAAATGTAAAAAGTAAATAAATAAAAATGTAGTGTATGAATTACAAATAAATAAAAAATAATGCTAATATCCGAATTTTCTTTTATAAGTTTACACTTTTTTAATAACTCCACCCACAAAGAAGAGAGTATGAGTATGTGTGTAAAAATTTATAACTTGAATTTTTTTTAATACCCGTACAAAGCCCTGCTATAATCTATATCCATAAAACAAAGTTGTGTTAGTTACACCATCTATAACTTAAGAACGGATGGATCGATTTTTATGAAACTTTGTATGGAGTTATCTGGCACCTTAGATTAACATACAGGCTACATTTTTACCCGACTACTTAAAAGGAGAGTAATGGTTTTAGTAGTTGAATTTAATGGGATGAAGTGGTAGTAACAATTTGCGGTGTCATTAGTGACACGGAACTCCCGAAGCAAAGCGAGGGCGGGCCGCTAGTATTTAATAATTCACTTTTATATCTTATCAGAATTATATGGCAACTATAATTTGCGATCCGTGCTTTACTCAGTATACACATCAAGACACATTGCCGCTATAATTGTATTTTTATGCGTGAAGATTTCGCTATAGTACTCCAATTTGATATTTGGCAATTTTTGAAGTTAAGTATTTGAAAAAGGCATAATCATTAGATTTAAAATTTATATTAAAAAAAAAAATAAATAAATAAATAAATACAATTTTTATCTTTCTAACGCAGTTTGTCTGACAATTTTATGACAAATAGTTTTCGAGCTTATTTTGTCAGTAAATTCAAATGTTTCATTTTCTGAGATAATCTGTGTCGATCAGGGGAAAAGCAGTTGTCAGCAGCGCTTAGCTTTTTTTTATTTATTATTAATTTTTTTTTCTTAAAAAAAATGGGTTTTAAGTAATGAAAATAAAGTTAATAAGAAGTATGTGTAATTATAATGATTTTAGTATGTCCACTGCTGTATTATAGCGTCATTTTGAATAATTTAATCTTAATTAGAAGTTTATGCTGCACTTCTTTCTTTCTCCCCCCCCCCCAAAAAAAAAAAAAATTAAATAAATAAATAAATAAATAAAAGTGCTGCTGTTTCCTGTTTAAACAAAACTGTGTAAAAAATTGGTTGCCTGTAAAGTCGGTATACGGGCGAAAGTTTTACGTGACAACGACTTTGAGTTGTAAAATAATTTTAATGTGAATATTCATTCGTATAGTAGGAAGAAGGATGAAATAATAGTAACAATTTAAAACATTTATTTATACAAAGAATTATATTTAAAACATTAATTTATACAAAGAATCTCGCACTGAATTTCATATTAACAAAATTTTATTTTTACCTTTACACATACATACGTATTTATATACAAATATACATACAATAACTTGCAATACACTATGTTTGTTAAACACATTTTACTTCATGTTTATTGATGTCAAATGTTGAATTTTGTAAACAGCATATTAAAGAATTTTTCAATGAGCAGAATATAACTAAAGTAAAATGGCTTTCACTAATGACATATCATTAGTTTTCCATAATATACCACCGAATTACGAAATAAACTACACTTATTTTCTTTGTACTTTATACTAATAACTAATACATAACGTATTTCGTCTTAGTTTGATACTATCTAAAATTCCTATTAAGCACCGCCCCTTCCTTGCAGCGAATTCACATTCACGTTCAGAAAATGGTCCCACAAGTGACCGGAAAAAGTTAAGAGAAAAGTGAGCGCGTATCGTGAGCGGAGCGTAACGTAACGTAACGCAGTTTCTTGAAGTGTCTCCCGGCAAACCAATTTACAAGACGTTGTCACGTCAATAAAATAAAGATGTTGAAAAAAATCCGTAGCCTTAGCAAGTTTGTATGTTAAAAATCACTAGCAGGGGAGACCGAGCTTAGCTCGGTCAAAATTAACTTTGTGTTCAACTCGATATAGTATTTTCACTGTATCATTAACTCTGTATTATTAGTGTAAAACATGTTTATAATAGTATTATTTAGAAAAACAATCAATAAGAAAACTATGTTTTTATGCGCATGTTTATAAATTTTACTTTATTTTAAAATTTACAACGAAAAGACATCGATCTAAATCACTTTTTTAGCTCGACTCTGATTGGTTTAACCATGCATCTGGAATCCTCTTAAGAATGTATAAAAAAATTCTTTACATTCAAAAAGACAATATTTTTTGCTAGATATAGCCATATTTGGAGGCATTCTTTCATTTGGCTCCAAATACGTGTTTTGGTTTTCATAATTTTTATAGTCGATTTTTTGGCCATATGTCGCCAATATTTTGTCAAATATCACCAAGTTATTGGCTGTTGCCATATTCACGTGACCCTGACCCGTATTACCCAAAATGACCACTAATCAAATTTGATCAAGCATGTGACATAGCTCAATCGTCTTCAGGTAATCAAAAACAGTAGAATATAAAATTGAATCAAAATCGTTTAAGCCATTTTTTAGATAAAATTAGCTTGGCAGCATTCAGCAATGAAGCGAAATGACCCACTAATATAATTTTGTTTAACATGCGACTCAGCACAATAGTCTTCTCGTGACAAAAAACGTTTTGTTTCAAAATTTAGGTAAAATTGATTGAGTCAGTATTATATATAATTAGAATGACCCTAGCTCATTAAGACCCAAAATGACCCACTAATCGAATTTTCGCGAGCATGTGTCCAAGCCAAATGGTTTTCTCTTGCTCAAAAACGATATAATACAAAGTATAGTCAAAATGTTGAGTACCATTTTCTATATAAAATTAGCATGACCCATCATGACCAACAAATGACCCTTATAATCGAAATCTCTCGAACGTGTGGCCTAGCTCATTAGTTTTAGCATGCCGAAAAACATTCGATACAAAATTTAGATAAAATCGATTGAGCCGTTTTTTAGATATAGTTAGTTTGACCCTGACCCTTTATGATCCAAAATGACCCATTGATCGAATTTTCTCAAAAATCTGTCATAACCCAATGATTTTCTTGTGCCCGAGAACGATAAAATACAACATTTAGTCAAAATTGCGCGAAACGTTGTCTAGATAAAATTAGAATGACCCAAAAGTTGCCCACTAATCGAAATTTCTTGAACATGTGACCCACCCCAATGATTTTCTCATGCCAAAAATATGTTGTACACAAAATTTCGTTAAAATCGACCCACCCATTCTTTAGATATAGCTTGATCTTGACCCATTAAGACCCACAAATGACCCTTATATTCGAAAGCTCTCGAATATGTGACTTAGTCCATTAGTTTTCTCGTTTCTAAAAATTATTACATACAGAATTTCGTTAAAATTGATCCTGCCGTTCTTTAATTATATATAGCTTGACCCAGACCCTTTATGATCCAAAATGACCCATTAATCGAAATTTTTCGAACATGTAACCTAGTCCAATGATTTTATCGTGCCAAAAAATTTTTGCATACAAAATTTCGTTAAAATCGATCCACCTGTTCTTTAGATATAGCTTGACCATGACCCATTATGGCCCATCATGACCCACAAATGACCCTCATAGTCGAAATCTCTCAAACATGTGATTTAGCCCACTAGTTTTCTCATGTCAAAAAACTGTTACATACAAAATTTCATTAAAATCGATCCTTCCGTTTTTTAAGTATAAATAGCTTGACTCAGACCCTTTATGACCCAAAATGACCGAGTAATCGAAATTTCTCGAACATGAGACCTAGCCCAAAAGTTTTTTCGTGCCAAAAAAAATGCTGTATACAAAATTTCGCTAAAATCGATCCACCTGTTCTTTAGATATAGCTTGACCATGACGCATTATGACCCATCATAACTCACAAATGACTCTTATAATCGAAATCTCTCGATCGTGTGACTTAGCCCATTAGCTTTCTCATGTCAAAAAACTGTTACAGGCAAAATTTCGATTAAATTGATTCTGCCGTTCTTTAAATATATATAGCTTGACCCAGACCCTTATTGACCCAATATGGCCCATTAAAATTTTTTCTCGAACATATAACCAAGCCCAATGGTTTTCTCGTGCCCAAAAACCATAGAATGCAATTTTTAGTCAAAATTGCGTCAGAAAATCTCTAGATAAAAATAGCATGACCCACAATGACCCCAAAAATGACCCACTAACCGAATTTTCTCGAACATGTTACCTAACCCAATGGTCTTCTTGTAATCCAAAACGATAAAATATAAAATTTGGTCAAAATCGTTAGAGCCGTTTTTTAGATAAAAATGGCTTGACCCATAATGACCCAAAAATGACCCACTAATCGAAATTTTTCGAACATGTGACCCAGCCCAATAGTTTTCTCGTGCCAAAAAACGGTTGGATACAAAATTGCCTTAAAATCCATCCAGCCGTTCTCTAGATATAAATAGCTTGATCCTGACCCATTGTGACCCAAAATGACCCAGTAATCGAATTTTCTCGAACATGTGACCTAGCCCAATGGTCTTCTAGTGGCCGAAAATGGTAAAATCCAAATTTCTGCGGCCCCACCAGTGGCCGAGAGGTTCGGACCTCTCAACTGGTAGACGGCAGGTGCTGGGTTCAAACCCAATCGCGGCTGTCGGCCTAACCGTTCGGAGTTTTCCGTGGTTTTCTTCAAACCTTGCGTAAATACGGGTTAGGTTCCCTTAGAAAGACCCCCACGGAGGGCACTTCCCCTGGTCCTATATCCCATTAGCGTAAATAATCGGACGACAAAAATCAACCAACCAACCAACCAACCAACCAAATTTCTGCGAAAATCGTTAGAGCCGTTTTTGAGATAAAATTTACACACCCAGACACACACACACACACACAATTTTTGCTTGCATTATAGTATAAGACTAGCAGGGGAGACCGAGCTTAGCTCGGTCAAAATTAACTTTGTGTTCAACTCGATATAGTATTTTCACTGTATCATTAACTCTATTAATCTATTATCTAACTATTTTACATGTTTTATTACTGTAAAACATGTTTATAATAGTATTATTTAGAAAAACAATCAATAAGAAAACTATGTTTTTATGCGCATGTTTATAAATTTTACTTTATTTTAAAATTTACAACGAAAGGACATCGATCTAAATCACTTTTTTAGCTCGACTCTGATTGGTTTAACCATGCATCTCGAATCCTCTTAAGAATGTATAAAAAAATTCTTCACATTCTGAAAGAGAATATTTTTTGCTAGATATAGCCAAATTTGGAGGCATTCTTTCATTTGGCTCCAAATACGTGTTTTGGTTTTCGTAATTCTTATAGTCGATTTTTTGCCCATATCTCGCCAATATTTTGTCAAATATCACCAAGTTATTGGCTCTTGCCATATTCTCGTGACCCTGACCCGTATTACCCAAAATGAGCCACGAAACAAATTTGATCAAACATGTGACTTAGCTCAATGGTCTTCAGGTAATTAAAAACAATAGAATGTAAAATTGAATCAAAATCGTTTAAGCCATTTCTTAGGTAAAATTAGCTTGGCAGCATTCAGCAATGAAGCGAAATGACCCACTAATATAATTTTGTTAAACATGTGACTCAGCCCAATAGTCTTCTCGTGACAAAAAACGTTTTGTTTCAAAATTTAGGTAAAATTGATTGAGTCGTTGTTATATATAATTAGAATGACCCTAGCTCATTAAGACCCAAAATTACCCACTAATCGAATTTTCGCGAACATGTGTTCAAGCCAAATGGTTTTCTCTTGCTCAAAAACGATATAATACAAAGTATAGTCAAAATGGTGAGTACCATTTTCTATATAAAATTAGCATGACCCATCATGACCAACAAATGACCCTTATAATCGAAATCTCTCGAACGTGTGGCCTAGCTCATTAGTTTTAGCATGCCGAAATATTTTAGATACAAAATTTAGATAAAATCGATTGAGCCGTATTTTAGATATAGTTAGTTTGACCCTGACCCCTTATGATCAAAAATGACCCATTGATCGAATTTTCTCAAAAATCTGTCATAACCCAATGATTTTCTTGTGCCCAAAAACGATAAAATACAAAATTTGGTCAAAATTGCGCGAAACGTTGTCTAGATAAAATTAGAATGACCCAAAAGTGGCCCACTAATCGAAATTTCTCGAACATGTGACCTACCCCAATGATTTTCTCATGCCAAAAATATGTTGTATACAAAATTTCGTTAAAATCGACCCACCCATTCTTTAGATATAGCTTGACCTTGACCCATTAAGACCCGCAAATGACCCTTATAATCGAAAGCTCTCGAATATGTGACTTAGTCCATTAGTTTTCTCGTTTTTAAAAATTGTTACATACAGAATTTCGTTAAAATTGATCCTGCCGTTCTTTAATTATAAATAGCTTGACCCAGACCCTTTATGATCCAAAATGACACATTAATCGAAATTTTTCGAACATGTAAGCTAGTCTAATGATTTTATCGTGCCAAAAAAATGTTGTATACAAAATTTCATTAAAATCGATCCACCTGCTCTTTAGATATAGCTTGACTATGACCCATTATGACCCACAAATGACTCTCATTGTCGAAATCTCTCAAACATGTGATTTAGCCCATTAGTTTTCTCATGTCAAAAAACTGTTACATACAAAATTTCGTTATAATCCATCACACCGTTCTTTAAATATAAATAGCTTGACCCAGACTCTTAATGACCCAATATGACCCATTAAAATTTTTTCTCGAACATGTAACCTAGCCCAATGTTTTTCTCGTGCCCGAAAACCAAGAATGCAATTTTTAGTGAAAATTGCGTGAGAAAATCTCTAGATAAAAATAGCATGACCCACAATGACTCCAAAAATGACCCACTAACCGAATTTTCTCGAAGATGTTACTTAACCCAATGGTCTTCTTGTAATCCAAAACGATACAATATAAAATTTGGTCAAAATCGTTAGAGCCGTTTTTTAGATAAAAATGGCTTGACCCATAATGATTCAAAAATGACCCACTAATCGAAATTTTTCGAACATGTGACCCAGCCCAATAGTTTTGTTGTGCCAAAAAACGATTGGATAGAAAATTTCCTTAAAATCGATCCAGCCGTTCTCTAGATATAAATAGCTGATCTTGACCCATTATGACCCAAAATGACCCAATAATCGAATTTTCTCGAACATGTGACCTAGCCCAATGGTCTTCTCGTGCCCGAAAATGGTAAAATCCAAATTTCTGCGAAAATCGTTAGAGCCGTTTTTGAGATAAAATTTACACACCCAGACACACACACACACACACAATTTTTGCTCGCATTATAGTATAAGATAAAAGCACAGCATCTCAAAATGTTATGCATTCTTCAGTATCTAGACACACGGCAGTGTGTCAGCCAAGTTCAAAAAGTAAAAGTCGACACACCGGCCGTGGGTTATATTACCCGAACCATTTCGGGCCACTTTTGACCCCTCAATAACTTAAATTCTATTTGACCTACACAATTGCAATTTTTTGTGTCGTGTAAGACCATCTTCTAATTTTCTAATCCTATAAATTTTTAAAAAAATCTTTTACCGTTCACGAGAAATTGACGTCTGAAAACCACTGTTTTTCCCACTGACTCACTCACTCACTCATAGAAATGTTTGACTACTTCCAGGTGACTTAGGAAATTGAAATTTGGTGTGGAGGTAGGTTATTGGATCTATAAATAGGAAAAAATGAGAAATCACCATTAATTATACATTAATGGTTGTTAGAAGATGAATTATTGGATTACAATGGCGGTTTATGAGAATTTCACAAAATACCAGAAATAGTGCCAAGTTGGCGTCACTTTTGGCGAGTATCGGGACTAATCTCTGAAACTACCGAACCGATTTCAAAAGTAATGGAACCAAAATGATGGTATTCGCCCCGGTTCAAACGCAGACTATATCTTATGTCTGTGCCACTAACCAAAAGAGGGTTCAGAAGCAAAAAACACTCTAAAAATGGGATTTTTGTTTTAGTGAAGAGCCTAGAAGCAAAAAATTTGTCATGTTAATTATTTATAAGATATGAATGATCACTAATGACATTTGCTAAAAAATACCAAATTTAAAAGGGGTGGAAATTCGCGAAGAGCATTCTGAAAACGTTCTGAATAGCGATTTTAAAACAATCTCAGCAAACAACAAACCGATTTTAAAAGTAATGATATCAAAATGAGGATGATAGTTCTTGCTCCAACATAGGCTATATCTTATGTCGATGCCACTAACCCAAAGGGGGTAAAAGAACAAAAACGTTCTAAAGATGCGATGTCTGTATGTTAAGGGACTAGAATTATAAAGTTTGGCATTTTAGAGTTCACGGGAATTTCGCGAAATATCAGAAATAGCGCCAAGTTGGCGTCTTTTTTGGCGAGTATCGGAGCTAATTTCTGAAACTATGAACCGATTCCAAAATTAATAGTACCAAAATGATGGTATTCACCCCGGTTCAAGTATATGCTATATTTTATGTATATACCATTAACCATAAGAGAGTGAAGAAGCAAAAAACATTCTAAAAATGAGATTTTTGTTTTACTAATAAGCATAGAAGCACAAAATTCGGCATGTTACTTATTTATAAGATAAAAATGATCTCTAAGGGAATTTGCTAAAAAATAAAGAATTCAAAAAGGGTGAAAATGCACGAAAAGCATTCTAAAACTGTTCTGAATTGGGATTTTTAAGCAATCTCAGCAAACAACCATCTGATCTTAAAAGTAATGATCTTAAAATGATGGTGACATTCCTTGCTCCAATATAGGCTATATCTTAATGTCAATGCCACTAATCCAAAAGAATTAAAAGAGCAAAAAAAATTCTAAAAATGCGATGTCTGTATGTTAAGGGCTTAGAAACATCAAATTTGGCATGTTCATTACTTATAAGATATAAATGATCACTAAGAACATTTGTTAACAAATACAAAATTTAAAAGGGGTAAAAATGCGCGAAAAGCGTTCTATAAACGTTCTAAATAGCAATATCAGCAATATTGGAAAGTTAGCGAACCGATTAAAAATAAAATAAGCTTTTTAAGAAAAAAATATCAACCGACTTCAAAAAAGCGCTAAAAAGAATTAAATAATTCTTTAAAGTTCTCTAAGGCCAAAACGTTATCCAATAAGCACACATCGGATATCAGATACCGGCATAAAAAACGGTTAAATTTAATATGTATAATTTAATGTCCACCAAACATAGATTTTAGAGATAATATTATTTTACAAGAGAGGAATTGACATATTTATGATTTATTTTATGAATATATACATATAAAAAGTAATGAATTACATTTTTAAGTTGGTGCCAAACAATCACAATCGATAATGATTATCCCCATTTTAATTATGGCACTAGGTATAATTTAGCTACAATTCTTAATATACATCAAATAGAGTTTGGCACCAACTTCAAAAAGTAATTCATTACTTTTTATATGTATATATTCATAAAATAAATCATAAATATGTCAATTCATCTCTTGTAAAATAATATTATCTCTAAAATCTATGTTTGGTGGACATTAAATTATACATATTAAATTTAACCGTTTTTTATGCCGGTATCTGATATCCGATGTGTGCTTATTGGATAACGTTTTGGCCTTAGAGAACTTTAAAGAATTATTTAATTCTTTTTAGCGCTTTTTTGAAGTCGGTTGATATTTTTTTCTTAAAAAGCTTATTTTATTTCCTACTTTTTAGTTATGCATACCGTAATACATAATTATGTGTACTGGCACACGATAGCTCTTTGCAATGCAATATTAATGTACGCACTTTGCTAAGTTCTGATGTATTCAGTTTACTTGTCACTGTTTGATTGTCAACTTTTCTGAAACCACTTACAATATCGGTTAGTATCGTTGTGAATCTTAAGATTTTTTTTGTATGGTAACTTCTTCAGACAAGATCTGCCACTTCGAAAAGCTACCGCATTTATGAAATCTTAGTCTGCATCGAATCCTACGGTCATCGAAAGTGGCTTTCAAAAGGTGACAATCCATCAAGTAAAGTGTCCTTATACATAAGAGCGCGACATAGTGCTTCCATATATGAGCAAAATGACTTCATATATTAATGTATAGTAAAATGCTTTTCTAGTGTAGTCAGTCAAAAGTACTCCCCCTTCAATCAGAAAAAGGAAAAAGAAAGATTTTAGCAAAAATCGCACTAAGCTTCAATCGATAAAGAGCAACACTCTAATACCTATACAGGTAGTAATGGCATCAGAAATGAGCAGTGGCAATTCGACGAGGAATCTGAAACTCATAACCGATACCTGGCTGCCTCTATAAGAGAGTGACAGCATTTCATTCCCAAATATTTCTTTTACAGACGCTTTTGTCCCAACTACACTGTTAAAAATTTGAAACTTTTGCTGTACACTGTTAAAAATCTGCTGCATTTTGCTGCAACGCACTCCCCTGCTTGTATAGAAAACGGTTACTTGGCCGTGAAATGGCGCTTTCTCATTGGTTGGAATAGAGATATTATATACAAGTGGTGGAGGGCGTTGCAGCAAAATGCAGCAGATTTTTAACAGTGTACACTGTTAAAAATCTGCTGCATTTTTTTGCTACGCACTCCAGCGCTTGTATAGAAAACGGTTACTTGACTGTATTAAGGAGCATTCTCAAAGGTCGCAGTAGAGACATTATATACAAGCGGCGGAGTGCGTTGCAACAAAATGCAGCAGATTTTTAACAGTGTATCATCACTTCACCACTTATATAGAAAAAGATTAGTTAAATGCATTATGAAGGATTCTCATTGATAAAAGTAAAGATATTCTATAAAAGCGATGGAGTGATGATGCAGCAAAAGTTGCAAATTTTTAACAGTGCATTGCATTGCCAGGCATTTTTTCATTATGGAATTTGATGATGATGATTTCCTGGAAGAATTAGATTGTACTCGTATGAGAAGTTAACAAGGTTGACGAAAATTGCCCGCTCAACAAGATGCTTGGTGACTCGTTTTTGTCCAGAATCGTTTCAACCAATTATATACTGTGCTACATGTGTCATATTCATATCGAGGGAACCTACACTGTAAAAAATTTGATAATTTTGCTATATCATCACTCTATTGCTTTTATAGAAAACGATTACTTCACCCAATTACGAAGTATTCTCATGGGTCAAAAGAGAGATATTCTACAAAAGCAGGGCAGTGACGATGCAGCAAAAGGGTCACATTCTTTACAGTGACACTGTAATCGGAAATGAGCGGTGGCGTATTCGATGAGTAATCTGAAACTCATTACCTACATCTGGCTGCCTCTATAAGAGAGTGACAGCATTTGATTCGGAAATATTTCTTTTTACAAACGCTTTGGTCCCAATTACACTATAAAAACTTTGAGCCTTTTGCTGCATCATCAGTCCACCGCTTTTATAGAAAACGATTACTTCACTGTGTTACGGAGCATTCTTATTGGTCATAAAGACATATTCAATAAAAGTTGTTGTGTGACGCTGCAGCAAATGGGTCAAATTTTTAACAATGTATCATGGAGCATTCTCATGCGTCAAAGGAGAGATATTCTATAAAAGCGGGGGAGTGACGATACAACAAAAGGATCAAAATTTTTACAGTGTACACTGTAAAAAATTTGGCCCTTTTGCTGCATCGTCAATCCACCGCCTTTATAGAAAACGATTACTTCGGCCTATCGTGCAGAATATTCATGGGTCAAGAGAGAGATATTCTTTAAAAACGGGGGAGTGATTATGCAGCAAAAGGGTCAATTTTTTTACAGTGTACACTGTTAATAAATGTGAACCTTGTTCAGTTAGGATTTCACATTTTGAAAAGATCGTGTGTCTATGTAAGTGTAACTTAAAAACATGAAATATGAACGTTTCTAATTGGTCGATTGCTTCTAAAAGATATCGAATTTTAATGTTTTAATTTTTTTAAAAGTTCTAATCAACAGATTTTTATGAAATTTGAATGGGACCACATGAGTCCCATACGCTTTCAAACAAAAAAAGAATTATCAAAATCGGTTTATATTTACGAAAGTTATGCGTGAACAACAAATACATACAGGTCGAAATCATAACCTCCTCCTTGAAGTCGGTTAAAAAATAAAAAGGAAGTTATTATCAAAATCACACCATGATTCAACATGCGTCTGTATGAAAGTAGTAATATTTGAAGTTAAGAATGTTCTTTGATAAACGCGGTTTTCCAAACTACAGAAAATTTAAGAATTTTTATTCCAGAACTTGGCGGTAGTCGCCTGAACGAATTTGTTTTATGGGTGAAAGAAGTTAACTCGCTTAACTTTAATGGTAAGCTTATCAAAATTTTTCGTCATTTATATTTGTCCAAATGTAAATCTAGCACATAGCAATGTACTTTAATCACTTTGTGAATCCGGCATAACAAGCACCCTGATTTACAGACACTCTTGCTTTAGCGTGTAAGGCTCTTTAGAGATGAATTTTCAGCTTTTCGATATCGAATTCTCATGTCTGGATCGATGTGGATCTTTCACTTTGGTGGATACGAGAATTGTTCCAGCTAAGATTTCGTACTTTGAAAAAAAAACTAGCATCTCTGCAACAGTGGTTAGGATCGAGAATGATTGTTCGCTGTTAAGCAAAACAAGATTGACCAATCATAAGCCTTTATTTTTAAGAACTTTTCATTGTTCGAAGGAGAGAGTCTGGATTACATGGAGTGAAAATTTGCTATCGACACTGTAAAAAATTTGACCCTTTTGCTGCATAGTTACTCCATCTCTTTTATAGAATTTCTTTGTTTTGACCAATGAGAATGCTCCATAATAGAGCGAAGTAATCGTTTCCTATAAAAGCGATGGAGTGACGATGCAGCAAAAGGGTTCAATTTTTTACAATGCAAGCAGTGCTAAAAATTTGTATCCTTTAAATGTGCAACGATACTACTGAATTCCAAAGTGTCGATCACAGCGACATCTGCGGCATTTTCGTGATACATTATCTAGACTCGCAATAATTCTTGCATTTTTAGCGCAAAATTTATGTGAATCCTGGCCCTCGTCCAGTTAGGATTTTGCACTTTGAACACTGTTAAAAATTTGAAACTTTTACTTTATCGTCTATCCATCGCTTTTATAGAAAATGATTACTTCATTGTATTATGGTGAATTCTCATTGGTCAAAATGGAGATATTCCATAAAAGCGGTGGAGTGATGATGCAGCAAAAACTTCAAACTTTTAACAGTGAAAATATTGTGTGTCTATGTAAGTGTAATATGAAAGCATGCAAAAGGAACACTTCTAATTGGTCGATTGCTTCAAAATGAGTTTGAAATTTAAAGTTTTTATTTTTAAAAAAGTTCTAATTATCGGATTTTTATGAAATTCGAATGGGACCACATAGGCCTCATACGCTTTCAAACAAAAAAAGAATTATCAAAATCGGTTCATATTTGCAAAAGTTATGGGTGAACAACAAATACATACAGGTCGAAATCATAACCTCCTCTTTGAAGTCGGTTAAAAAAAAAAAAAAAAAGAAAAAAAAAGTCAAAATGATGGTGGCAGTCCTTGCTCTAACAACAGTATTGGATAAATTGCCAGATTACAATGGGAGTCTATGAGAACTTGGCGAAATACCAGAAATAGCGCCAAGTTAGTATCACTTTTGGCGGGTAATTTTTGTCGTCAATTTGGCGATATATCGCCAAGTTGGAGACAAACTTTTTTGGTCGTCGAGATAATCAAGTAGTACCCAATCACATAAAAGAAACATCCTTATTAGTGGAATTTAATGGAACATAAGCAATCCTAATGTTAAAAGTTTTAAATTTGATTCAAAGAAACAGTGAATAAACGCAGGAAAAAGCTGTAAGATTAATTAATATTAAATAAAACTAATTTAATATTAAGCCAATTTATTTCAAAAAGGAAACAAATACCGACTTATTTGACAAAAAATAATGATATCCTATCAAAAACATGAATGTGAAAAAATGCCAAGTTCGTTAAAGATTTCGCTAATAAAAGAAGTGATTTGACAAAAAATAATGATATCCTATCAAAAACATGAATGTGAAAGAATGCCAAGTTTGTAAAAGGTTTCGCTAATGAAAGAAGTGAGATCTAACTGCAAATCAAGTTCTTTCGAAGCTCCTTAAATCATAGCTCCTGTCATGCATAATATTCTTCACTTGCTTAAAATGAGTTGGTATGTTACTTGTTATTCAATAGAGCGACTTGGCAAGTTTTCAGCCCCTAACTTTAATGTTTGAGTAAGTACTTAATGTTTGAGTACCTAACTTTAATGTTTGAGTAAAATTTAATCTAGAATCTGATTGGGAAAGATCTAGTCATTCAAATGTTCGAATAACTACATTGAAGTTAAGGTATCGATAAATTAATTAAGTGATCAACTTTAAGTTCTGATCAATTAAATACAGAAATTTGAATAACAGAAAACTTGTAAGTCGCTCTATTGAATAACAAGTAACATACCAACTCATTTTAAGCAATTGAAGAATATTATGCATGACAGGAGCTATGATTTAAGGAGCTTCGAAAGAACTTGGTTTGCAGTTAGATCTCACTTCTTTCATTAGCGAAACCTTTTACAAACTTGGCATTCTTTCACATTCATGTTTTTGATAGGATATCATTATTTTTTGTCAAATCACTTCTTTTATTAGCGAAATCTTTAACGAACTTGGCATTTTTTCACATTCATGTTTTTGATAGGATTCTGTTTACCCAGTGTGTCATTTCAGATATTAAAAAATACCCGCACGCGTTGTTATTTATACTCGTAACACGTAATGGATATTTTATCGATTTTACAATCTAACTTGGACAGAATTGAGCTCTTGGTTTTCAGTTAATTCCCGCAGGTGTGACCAACACTGTGTTTCGATGTTATCTATTTGTATATGTCAGCTTCTAGTAATTTTCACGTCTGTCAAATGATTATATGTCTGAATATCATTGTCTTTTTGATTTCATTATTGTTCTTTAACTTACTAAGGTCTCCATACTCAGAATATTTTGAATAAAATACTAATTAAACTACTAATGCATGTAATAAAATATCAGTCAAATTTAGCGGCGGAATTACAGTAAAAAGTCTGTAAAAATATAAAACAGTTTTGAATATTTGACATGAAAAGACGAAAGCGTCTCTCGATTTCGCTAGCAGCACATTTCCTCGCCAAAACCAAACGGTTTTAATGTAACTGAAAATTGTTTATCAATAGATTTTTAGAATGCGTGTAAATGGTATTTAATGAATTTAGATTTAAAGAATGAAGGAATTTAATACATAAATTTTCTTTTTATATTATATATTTAAGTTACTTGTTGCTGCAGTTATTTAATTTTATCACTGTAAAAATAATTTCATGTATAAAAAAAATGTTTTCATATATTTAAGCTTATTCCAAAATAAAGACCAGATGAAGAATGCTGCAATAATACATTTTAATATCGAAGAAGTTTTTGTTTCCATAGAAACAAAGTTGAATCGATAGTGCTCAATTGAACTTCTGATATTGAAACGATTTTAATTATTATTTTTTTAATTATTATTATTCATAAAATTTCATAGTTAATTTTCACAATATATATATCACAATAAATATATATATATATATATATATGTATTACAGTTAAAACAAATTAAAACTGACAAAATTAAAGTTATTTAAATATTTAAAAAATATTTAAAAAGTTATTTAAATATAAATTATGAAATTGATTATAAAAAAATTAATTGCAATCTACTTTTTTTTTTCATAGATATAGATTTATTTAATAATGCTTTAGAGAAATACAAAATTTCCAGGGGTGATTCTCGTCCGAAAATTCCGAATTTTCCTAAAATTTAAGGCCTCCTCTTCCGAAGATTTGAAATTGGGTTATCAGTTCCGCATAGTTGCCAACTTGTACGGTTTTGCGCGCGGAAAAAACAATTACGTAGAAATGCAAATTAAACGGCAAATGAAAGGATCGCCGAAATAGCATACATTTCGTCAATATTTCGTGGAAAAACGACAATTTCGTCAATGTTTTGTAAACGAACTTTGTCAAAAGATCGATAAAAAACGTGAATTTCCTGTGCGGATCGCGGAAAAAACGACAATTTCACCAAATATCGCAGATAAATCGCTGATTTCTTCTGAAGACCGCGGTAAAACGCCGATTTCGTCTAAAAATTGCGGATATAACGCCGATTTCGTTAAAAGATCGCGGGAAAAAACGCCGTTTTCGATAAAAGATCGCTTAAAAATATTTTGTCAAAAGAATATTTGAAAAAATACGCCGATTTCATCAAAAGATTGCGGGAATAAAATGCAGTTTTCGAGGAAAAAATCGCGTAAAAAAGCAAATTTTGTCTAAAGATCGTCGAAAAAACGATGATTTCACTTAAAAGAACATGGGAAAACGCCGATTTCGTCAAAAGATCGCGGAAAAACCGCCGATTTCGTCAAAAGATCGCAATAAATCGCCGATTTTGCTAAAATATTGCTGATTTCGTCTGAAGATAGCGGGAAAACGCCGATTTTGTCCGGGGATCGCTGGAGGGGGGGGAGTCACGACCCCCCCCCCCCGATTTCCGAAAAAAAAATCATCCAGAATCACCCCTGAAAATTTCATTTTTTTCTCAAGTAGTTTCCAAATTATGCTTAAAAAACTGCAAAATGATGGTTTAAGGGTCCGTTTTGGAATAGAAGTGACATGATATTTTGAAATTTCTCGTGCTATCCTGTAATCTAGCAATCTTCTATAATTGCTTGTGGGACGCCTCAGATGCCTTGATCAAAAAAAGGGCTCTCTCAATCAACAATAGAGTATCGAACTTTAGTTTGAATACATCTCCTAAAATATGTTATTTTTAAAATAATTAATTTCTCGAAAACTAATCGTAATATTTGCAATTTTTTTTTCTATTTGAAGAGTGTAGAGCTTATTTATGCTGTCCGAGTTAGATACTGCTATTGGGGGGGGGGGGGGTATTTTAATTTGCAGAAGTAGATGGCCCCCTAAGCAAATGTTATATGCATCATTTAAAAGTAAACTTTATTTCCAATCGTTCGGTTCCAGTAACTTTTTTCCACGACAATTTTTTGAGCAGTTAGTAGGGAGTGTTTACTTTCTTTTCCACGATTGTACAAAAAATTTTACTTTGCTCAGTGATTGAATAATGCTTTTGAAATGCAATAAAGTAAACATAACTTACGTTGTAAGTTTATGGAAATTTGTAGAACCAAAATACAGTTATCAAGCTCTAAATACTTTGGCACTACAAATAAACAAATAAAGTGTGTGGTTTCACATATATTTGCAATGTGCAGACTTGCCAAGTCTCCCCGATTTCGGCTGGAGACTTTTGATTTTCAGGTGTTCTCCATACTCCTGACTTTTGACATATTTCACCAGATTCTCCACATTTTTAAAATATTCTGTATTTTACAATCAGATGTGCAGTGATTCAGTGATAAAAACTCTAATACAGATGTAATTGTTTTTTAGTATGATTGATCAGTAGTATTTTATGCGATAAATTATATTCAGATTCTTTATAAACAACGGATCTTTAAGATTTGATTCTGTTACTATTGTCGTGTATTGAATTATTAATAATTTGTCTAAAGACTTATTTATGATTTTTACTATAGTTTTACATAAGTTTAGAAGTAACAAAACATCCCCCTTTTTATAATATTCAGTCAAATTAAAAATATGTTGAAAAATCCTAAATATCGTATGCTTAAATGTGTTCTACTTGAAATGAGTATATCTATATATTTAAAACACCTGGCTGTTTTTTTAGTCATCAGCCCTGAGTTTTCTACTGGCCCGATTTTGATAATTATTTTTTTAAATGAAAGTTGTTCGTGTGTAGATGTGCCCATTCTGGCTAATTTTTAATTTATTTCCATTTTTATATTTTATTTTTAATTTTAAAAGCTTTTTCGTGACATTTCCTCAAAACAGTGGCAACAGGTTAAGCTTTTCTCACTATAATAGAAATTTATTTTTCTTTATTACTTTCCACCAATCAGCAGAATGTAACTGATGTCATATTAGAAAAAAAAGAAAAAAAAGAATAAAGTCTGTGATTTGCCGGTATTGCGATTTTTCTATTTTACATAATATCAAAAATTAATTACAATCATTTCGTTGTATTAAGTTATTATTTAAAATAAAAATAAAACGTTTTCCTCATTTCAATAACAAACACAAAATTTTTATTCTTTTTAATAACAAAGATATCGTTTTTCTTTTCGTTGTTATGACAATAAAACTAATTTTGACAAGTTCATGGAGACTACAAACCAATAAATGAATTAAATTTATTGCAAGTGCTGTAAATGTGTAATGGGTTGGTTATGCAGTTTTAGTAACTCCCTATTTCTGTTATAATTAAAATGTTTTGTTGATATTATAATACGAGGTGGAACCCGCCGAAATCGAAGAAAGAAAATCTTTAAGAAAGAACAGTTTCATTGACTTATAAGATATCGTTTTTCTTTTCGTTGTCATGACAATAAAACTAATTATGACAAGTTCATGGAGACTACAAATTAATAAATTAAATTTATTGCAAGTGCTGTAAATGTGTAATGGGTTGGTTATGCAGTTTTAGTAACTCCCTGTTTCTGTAATAATTAAAATATTTTGTTGATATTACAAATACGAGGTGGAACCCGTCGAAATTCTACGAAAGAAAATATTTTTAAAAGAACAGTTTCATTGACTTATAATAAATCTAGAAAATTAGTTACGGTAAAAAATACATTTTATATTGGTCAGTCTAACTTTCAAACAATATTATTTTAATTTATATTTATATCATTAATAAAATAATATAAAACACAATTATCCAAATTATTAAACTAAATATAACCTAGATTCACTGGATTTTTAACAGACTATTTAAAATAGTATACGCATTTTAATTTCCATTTTTTTTAATTTTGAGAGAAAGTGCAGTTGCCACAATTACAAAATTGGTACTAAACAAAGAACAAAACAAAGCATAGTTCAAAACTGAATTAAGTTTTCGACTCTTTGGTCAGAATTTAAAATATTTAAATTGTTAAAAAATATCCAATTAAGACCAGAAGAATCGGAATTTTCGGAATTTTTGCTTAAAATAGGTAATGGAGAAATTCTTGCATGAATGAAGAATTCTCTGGAGACTCAAATAAAGTATGTTTACCACCGTCTATTATAGCAGAAAATGACACCGTATCCCAATTTTTTTGAAAAGGATTTTCATTTTCAGATAGTATTACCAAATTGGCTAAAGTTTCAATTCCAGCCCCGAAAAACGATCATTGCAGTGAAATTAACCATAAAGTTATTAACCTTATACCTTGCACATGCAGAACATACATGAGTAGAAATAATTTAATAACTGAAGGTGAAAAAGAAATCCTCCAATTTCCAACGGAATTTTTAAATAGCTTAGAATTAAGTGGATTGCCTCCACACATTCTCACATTAAAAATCGAAGCAATTCTACTATTATTAAGAAACTTAAGTCCTCACGAAAGTCTTTTAAAAGGGACCAGGTAAATTGTACGAAAAATGTACGAAAATCTTTTGGATCTAGCAGTTACTATTGGCGAGGTAGTTGCAAAAAAAGTTTTGATTCCTAGAATGGATTTAATGCCATCAGATACAACTCTTCCCTTTTCATTTAGAAGGTTTTCATTGTTCGTGTTGCGTTTTGCATGACAATTAATAAAGCACAAGGGTAAACAATGGATTCTGTTGATTTTTATTTACCTCAGCCAGTATTTAATCACGGCATATGTTGCGATGTCTCGAGTACGTTCATTTAAAAATTTGACAGTGCAAACAATTCCAAAAAGCAACACAACAACTAATGTCGTATGTAAAGAAATACTTTAACTCGAAAAGAAAAGTTAAATCTTAACTCAAAAAGAAAATAAAAAACCTATCATTGAACCAATATGAAAACTGATTTTCTATTTATTATAGATAAAACTGAATAAAATTTATATTTTCTTCTAAGTACACTTTTCTTTTATGTCATTCATTTTAATTATTCATAAGCTTTAAATGTAACTTACTTATCTAATATATATTCTTTTCCGTCGAATTTCGACGGGTGCAGCTAGTATTTTCCTTATTTGAGTAAGAGTGATATATTTCTTTTTAATTTTCAGTAATTATCAAGTCCAGTTGAAATTTAAATTTTCACTAAAGATGTTTACATTTTAAAATTAATAAGTTTTCATTGACAGAAATATTTCCTGATTTTTAGCTTTCAGAACATGGCAAGTCTGAATGTGGTATCTCAAAATATTGTAGTGATGTAAAGAATTAATTCGTCTGGAAGGTCGTATGACTATTTATGTCTCGAGGCCCTTTTTCCCAGCTCCGACTTACAAACTCATATTTAAACTTGCAATGTTTTTAATTTAATTTTTGGGTATTTAAGTATTAAGTGCATACTTTAAAACTTTTAACACATACACCACAAATAGTTTTAATTATCCATATTTAATCATTATCGAGTGCATTTACGTATAATTTTATTGTAACATTAAAAAAATCACTAATAATACTGGAACATACAAAATTCTAACTGTTCTTTTCAAAAAAGTTTTTAAAAGTAGGCATGAAAGAGTTCCTCCTAAAGGAGGAATTCCACCTTTTTTAAAGGGATTTTGGACATTCTTTGGATTAATGCAAAAATGCAAAGACAATTTTAGAAAGATATTTGGGGGAGGGGGGGTGAAAAATTTTGTAATCTGACATTTTGTCTATTCAAATCCTTGGATTTTGTTCTTGAATTGCTGTGAAAAAGAGACACAAAAAGAAATGTGAGCTAATATCATATAAACATCTGAAAGTCATGTAAATAAAGATGTTCAAAATGTTTTTCAAGAATGATTTTTTTTTTTTTTTTTTTTTTTTTTTTTTTTTTTTTTTTTTTTTTTTTTTTTAAGATTTTAAAAATTCAAAGTGAAAGGAAATTTTTTGGAATAAAATATTTTGTACTATTTATACAACACTTTAGGATAATTTCTGGGATATCTTTTTCGAGATGTATGTCTGAAATAAAGAGTAGTTTTAATACTTTCTGTGTTATTAAAATAAAAAACCAATAATATCTGCAGTTACATTTAATTTGATTGTATATGTAGCTGTTAACATGACACTTCAATTATACGAGTCTGGTGCCGCTGTATAGATGAATAAAATTTTCCACCTTTTTTCTCATTGCCTACTTTCATGCCTGTAAAAGTGATCGCTCACAAACACTAATTTATTCATCTAGAAATAATCAAATGAAGTTTCAAGGACTTATATTTTCAAGTTTGACAAAAACTATATTTTGAGGTTTTATCATGGCCATACTTTGCTTTTTATTATAATTTTCTTATAAAACATAATTGTGTGGGAAATAAAATTTCTCAAACATTAAATTTTTTCATGTAACGGGCCATGTATGCAGTTGATTACTGTGTGCTTATTTGGTAGTTCGGCACTACTTAGAGGGGCTGTGCATATATAAGTTATCATTTTAGGGGGGAGGGGGGGGTGGAACATGATATCATAAGATATCTCAAGGGGGAGGAGGGTTTGTCTTTTGACATCGATGTGATTTTTGATCCGATAAAAGTGTTCTCTTTTTATTCGTAACGTGGTTTTGGTACAAAATAACATGTTATATTTTTTAACCTGTTATCTATTTTTATGAAAATAATCAAATTCTGAAATATGGCATACCTCAATGTTTAACATTCCTATTCATCTTCATATGTAAATGCATATAAAATTACAGTTTGAGAAACCGTATGTGAAGTATATTTGAAATGAAGCTTGTGTTTACTAAATAAATAAAAGAGAAAGAATGCTGTCCATTTGGTTTTGTTGATAAGAATTTCTATCTGCTCCTCCGTACGGGACAAGTGCAACAAGACTTTATTGCTGTTGAATGCATTATGCAGCAAAAAGCTATTATAAAATACTTTTAAGTAGTAAATATTTCTTTTAAGCGTTTGAATAAAGCGATATTTTATTGACTTTTATTCATTGGAATCAATAAAAGTATGCAAAATATAAATTTAACCAATTTTGTATATTAACTTTAAAAAAAAAAGTGCACTTTGATAACGATATTATTACCGTTTTTACGGGGGGGGGGGGGGGGGGGTTAGGTAGTTCGAGAGATGATAACGTATGATATCGAAAGGGTTAAATTGCAGGATTTTTTGAAAACTTTTTTTTTTTTTTCTGTAGTTTTTATTTGGCCAGTTGTAAGGATTTCCTTTAAGAGTTTCGATGTTTTGTTTTGCTTACTTTTTTGACTGTTCGTGTAAATTTTATAAGAATCTCGTGAATTTTATAGGAATGAGAACCGGGAGACAGCACAAGCAATCACCTCATCGAATTCACGGATGAAAATCTAAGATTAATAAAATCTCGATTCGCATATTAAATCCAATCGGTCTGCCAAGTCATATTTTGGGGGAAACACCAAACAACACGAGTTTAGCGGTTGACTCATAGGTTTACCATTATGTTTTCCTGCTCTCAATCCTCCATGCTTTCATATTTTTGAGTGCAAGAAAGCACAATGGAAAACCTACGAGTCAACTTCTCTGTGCTGCCACCTCCCAGTCTAAATGCTTTTTAGCCCTGGGCTCAAATAGATTCAAAAGCAGACACAAAAGTAACATATTTCATTGGTCTAAGAACAAAATTTAATGTTTTTCCTCTACACGTTTTCAGAAGTTGTATAATAAGAGAGATGTCGTTTTTGTTCCGGATTAAACATTCTTTTTTATGAATTAAAAAATAATAATCATGATTATTATTTTTTATAAACTGTCATCAAAAATGATTCTGCTCAAATGTTTTCTATGCTATCATTTTTTAATTTTTAAATATATATGATATGAGAAAGTAATGGCATAGAAAGATAAATTTCTGGTCTGTTCTTTCCTTTCTTATCCCCCCCCCCTCTATCTTCTTGTTATGAGTTTATTAACAATGTTTGAAAAAGACGGAAGTTAACATACTTATACTGGAAATAAGACTTTAATATCTTTTTTATACCTATCTTAGTTCTTCGATAATATGAAATTGATATAGTGAAATTAGAAAAAATACAGTGGATATGTATAAAATAAGAACTGTCAATCTTAATCAAACGGTGACAACTAAATAAGTGTATTTAGTATATAATAATTTTTGGGTATGCCATTTGTCGCTTGAGATGTTAATATATTCAACCAAACATTGTTGACAGAAAATGAATATATTAAAGTTCTTTTTGGTGACCTATGTCGGGTGAAAATATGCTCCTTTTCTGTGGGATAGATTTAAAGGGGTAAATAAAAAAATAAATAAAAATGAAGTGATTATTTCACCTAACTGTTTGTTCGCTTATGTGTGACGAACTGATTGAAGTATAAGTAACAAAATCTTATTCTAATAAAAAAGTTACAGAAACCTATTGTCCTCCTTGTTTACGAGAATTTCTTCCCAACTTAAGAGCTGTTTTTTTCTGTACACGATTTTTTTATTTATTTTTTATTACCGAGGTAATTGTTCCTCAGGACATTCCGAAATACCTTTGAAGTGTGAAGATTCGCGGATCGTCACTGTAACTGAATATTTTGTTTTTATATATTTCTTTTCTTTTCAGGAAGTTGCTGAAGCAATTCTTTATTGTTTTAAGAAAATGCTTCTTATCTGCGGTTTTATTGTATCTTTCCGTGTTTTTTAAGAACGTTTCGGGCGTCATTTCTTTTATTATGACACGTTAATCGAAATGATTTTTTAAACCTTTTCTTGTCATTTGGGGTTAATTTGCAACAATTAAATGCGCATAATAGAATACTGAGTAAATATTTATAATGTTTTGGTTTATTATTATTCACCATTATGGTTGTAATAGTTAATAATAACTTTCTTAATAAAGCTAAACTATTAACGGTAGAAAATTTCAGTTTTAAATAAATCTACTGCATACACAGGAAATTATATAACTTTTTGTCTCAGAAAATGTCAGTTGTATTTTTAATACTTTTCAACTTAACTTATTGTGTGTATTTGTAAAAATTGTCTTTATTTTTTATAAGCACATATAAAATTCATATTTTTTCACACTTGTTACGTTTTTCTAAAATTTAAATTCTATTTTCTTTTCTTTTCCCTTTTACCCATTATGCATAGCATAGGGTAAGTCTTGCAATAGTTTCGAAAATCGAAAAAAAAAAAAAAAATTGACAGATTTACACGTTTCAGAAACTGGAGATTACGAAACACATATTTTTAGAAAAAAAAAATGCCGTTCGTTTGTTTGTCTGTCTGTAAACGCTCTATCTCCGAAAGAAATTGAGATAGAAACTTGAAATTTGGTGTGTATTTAGTATGTAATAATGTCAAGAAGCCTATTTAATATCAGTAACCTCAATTATCCGGAACTATTTTTTTCGAACTCTCGAAGGTACATAAAAACTTATTTTTTTATTTTTATTTTAAGGAATGGATGTAAAAGAAAATAACAAAATAAAAATTTTGCGTAAAGAATGAAGTCGATCGGATAAATAGTTGCCGAGATATTTGTAATGCTATTTTCCATGCTCTTCGATCTTTCATGACCCTGTATTATATTCAAATTTCAAATCAAAGATATATTTTAATTGGATATGAGACGCTTAATCTGACGCAGTAAACTGTTAATTAATATGATTATTATTTTTGGAGTTTAAGGATGTTTCTTTTACACAATTCGGTATTACTTGAGTAGCTTGGCGTTTTATATAATTTGTCGAAATTCGTTCATCAGCAATTCATTAATAGAGCATTACTACAGTGTTAAAAATATTTAAATATTATTTTAAAATGGCGATGCAGTTTATAAATAGTTTACTCATGTTTTATTTTCATATTTTATGTTATGCATGTCCATGATGGGTAAGTATTACGGTGCCCCCCAACGACTAGTTTTTTCTTTTATGACGGAAATTTCCCGGATCATTTATTTAGGATTTATCTTTATTTTTAGAAATGTTTCTTAACTACGGTTTTATTAATCTTTTCGTAATTTATTGTTTACTTCAGACCTGGTTTATTTTAATATGTACGCTTAAAAATGATTTTTTCTTTCTTCTATCTTTAATAGAAGAAACTATTTTAATGGAAATTTTTTTGACTTCTGGTTTTCCACGGATTAACACGTTTTAGGGGTCAGAGATTCCAAAAAACATATTTTTACAAAATGTGTGTGTGTGTCCGTATGTCGCCATTTTACTATCGAAAGTGTATGAATATATATATAGAATTGAACCAATTTTTTTGTGTGTTTTGGGCTGTGGCAAGCAGGCCCTCATTGAATTTTGAAATATTTCGCCGAAAGGGGCGCTGTAATAGCGATTTTTGTATTATTTTTTGCGTGAATGTTTGGGTATGGCTAATAAGTCCTTTATGAATTTGAAAAAAATTCTTCGGAAGGGGGCGTTTCAATAGTGATTTTTGTGCCATTTTCAGTATTGTGCCACCGAAAAATGTATGAAGTTATGTATAGAACCAATTTTTAGTGTAAGTGTTTGGCTATGGCAAGCAGGTCATCCCGGAATTTGAAAAAAAATATATATTGAAGGGGGCTATAAAAACTATTTCCTTTATTATACCATCGAAAAATGCGTAGAGTTATGTGCAGAAATAAATCAAGCTTTTTTTTGTATGTTTTCGACTATGGTCAGCAGATCTTCCCTGAATTTGGAAATATTCCGTGGGGAAGGAACATTGCGATAGCGCTTTTTGTATAATTTCTCGATTCTTCGTCGTTTTATTGTCCATCGATTCGTGCAGAGACGACTATTAGAAATTTTGCTGTTGATAATGGAATAAGGAAGAACTATTGATTTTAATAACTATCATTATCCACATTAATTCATTTTTACTCCTAATAATTGACTGAAGCAAAAATTTAAGATGAAAATCAAAGTTGGTATAGCATGGATTAATAATATTAAAGTATTAGCATGTGTACCTACTATTTGAAATATTAAGATGTGTGTATGAGATAAAACAAAGTTTTGGGATTAGCATATCCAACTAGTTTTCTTATCATTTCTGGAGGACTGATTCATTAGGATTTTGCTGCAATCAGATCCATGGAATAAAATATTAATTAAATAATATCCCATTCTAAGTCATAATGTCTCAGGTGTATTTGGTTTCCTATACAAATTACAAATTCTCGTTAATTGCCATGTAAATTTAAGTTGAAATTTTTATATTAATATTTGTTCTACGCAATTTTGATTATATTTCTGCCGTGTTGAATTTGTTTTTAGCTCACAGACTATGAAAGCCTGGGAGCTTATAAGAGCCCGCCTGTTCTGTACGTATGTACGTACGTAACGTGATAACTCATAATAAAATTATCAGATTTGCTTAAAATTTGGATAGAGGTTTTTTGTGATAAAGTGCTTCATCATTAGTTTTGAGAGATCATTGGATAGTATAAGGCGTTGAAACGGGGGACTATATCCTCCTTCCTTATTTAGATAAATGTGTTTTTTATGCGAATTATCAGATTCTATTCAAATTTTAGCTATAGTTTGGTAACGGGGTGCTAATCCCACCTCTTAATTTAGATAAATGTGTTTTTCATGCTGGATTGTCAGATTCCATTCAAATTTTAGGTATAGGATCATTCTCATGAGGCGCCTCCGTGATTAGTTTAGGTGTTCTTTGTTAGTTTATGAAGGAGAGGGGGGGATATGGGGTAATCTACCCTCCTTAAATTAAATAAATGGGTTTTTTGCGCAGAATTTACTCATTTGCTTTAAATTTTGGATGTGGGCTCATACTGATAAGACGCTTTCCTGATTAGTTTATCTTTCATATTTATAAAACAAATATGAAAGTGTTCCTCCTAAAGGAAGAATTTCACCTTTTTAAAAGCAATTTTGGGCGCTCTCTGGATTGATGCAAAAATGCAGAGAAAGTATTGGAGGATTGGGAGGGGGGGGGGGGGGTTGAAAAAATTAATCAGGCATTTTGTTTTCTCAGATTCTTGGAGCTTGTTTCTGAATTGCTGTGCAACTAGTCATCAAATCGAAGGCAAACTTTGAGCATAAGCATCTGATAGTATTGCAAATGAAGTTCTTCAAATCAAAGTTGCTTAAAAGGGAAAGGAACTTTCCATAAAGTTTTGTTTGGAATAGTATATTTTGTTCTATTTATTCAATAAATTCCCACTGTGTTGTACATTGGGTTAATTTCAGTGATGAACCAGTCAAACCATTAAATAATATTTATTTTGAAAAATTAGTTTCTGTATTCTTTATCAGGTATATTTGGATTTATAGTTTTGACAAATTGTACTAAACTCATTGTACTAAACAATTTTCTTTTTCGATTTAATGAGTCTATTCATTTATTATTTTATACATAAACTTACAAATAGAAAATAATAATCATATGTATATATGATTGTTATATATATATGAGATATCTTTTTCTCACTTTCATGCCTGATAAAAGGGGGACGGGCATTTAACTTTCTTTAAATGAGATAATGTTTTTACGCAGAATTATCCTATTTGCTTTAAATTTTGGATATAACTTTTTTCTGATAAGGTGAATCCCTGAATAGTTTTGGGGATTTAATAGTTAATTTTAAAGGAAAAACCCCACTTAAATTAAATAAATGGGTTTTATGCAGAATTATCCTATTTGCTTTGAAATTTGAATATAGGTTCATTGTAGTTTTATTCGTATTTCTGATTAGTTTTGGGTATTCAATGATTAAATATAAATGGGTAGTGGAATATGGGGGCTAATCCCTCTACCGCTTGATTTGTTTTTCGAGGGGCATTCTTCCTTGAAAAAACAAGGCTGTAATATGCAATTAGTGTAAATATTCTGTGAGCTCAATGTCATCAGTTTAACTGGTCAATATTTTTTTATTATATTTCCTTATATTTGAATTCTATAAAATGTATCGAAATTAATATCTGCGAGTTAAACAGTGTCTGAAAATCTTTTTCAAAATGAAATAGATATTTTTTGTCCTTTTTGGAAAAATATTTTTTATGAACTATATAGTGGGATTTTTATTTTATTTCAGTATATGATACATAATTTTCATATTTTAGTGTATTTTTTCATGCTGAATCGAATGGTACTAAGCAAATTATTTTAAACCCAGTAGTTCGTGAGATACTTCAAATTTTCCTAATTTGACGATTCTTCGGCGCAAAAACCTCAAAATTTTCAATCCTTATCTATCTATATAAAAGAAAGTCTGGATTTCATATTAATCATAGCACAAAAAAATCTACCAAACCAACAATCTTGAAATTTCGGGTAAAAATACTTCTTATAACATCGAGCGCCGCTAAGAAGGGATTTTCGAAAATTCCACTCCTAAGGGGGTTAAAAAAAAGAACGAACTTTTAAAAAATTCCTTAAAAATCGGATTTTTTAGTTATTTTTCAACTCATAACATATTTTCTATTATACTCATATACGTATTATGTTACGGGGATGTTTGAAATCAGATGTACCCTATCACAAAAGGTGGCTTTATTTTTAAAGTTCCGCTGAATGAATTTTTATGTGATTAAAAGTGTTAACACGTTGACCGTTACTTCATTCATCGGTGACTAACATTGAACTTTCCGTTTAGATGACTGACTTTTCACCGATGACAGGCAGTCTAAAATATGATATAAAACTAAAAATTAATATGATATGAAAATTTCGTTTGATTCAATGTTTCTTTAGAAAAACTGACCAGCGTAGCGGGCGAAGTCTGCTAGTATATATATATATATATATATTATCAATTCAACACGAAAAATTGCAGCACCATTGGCGCTTAAGCAGCTCATATGTAATGCTACAAGTTATATTTCACATTATGAAATGAAAGTTCAAAATTTCAAGGATAGAGTGTATGTCAAAAAGGTAAACAATTAACGATAAACAATTAAAAAACTATAAACAAGATACAGGCAAGAAAAAACAGTCTGTTCTTCTTCAGAGGGAGGACAGACGAGACTTAACCCCACCCCCCTCTTTAAAAATAGAAATGTTTCAGGTTTCTGAACGCCCACCAAACCTGCATTCAAAAATAATATATAACAAAAAAAAAAAAAAAAAAAAAAAAAATATTAATGAACAAAGCAAACAAAAACAATTGATGAACAAGAAAACAAATTACTGAAACATAACCAATAATATAAAAAACATAAAAAGTAAAATAACCTTTACTATGCAAAAAATCTCTGCAATAACTTATAAACTATTTTTACTTTCTTCTATCTTACAAGAAGAAAGTATTGGATTCATGAAAATTTTCGACTTCCGGTTTTCGACGGATTTATACGTTTTAGGAGGTCCTGAACACGTTTTGACTATTTTTAGACAATGTCTGTCTGTGAGTCTGTCCGTCTGTCTGTCTGTCTGTCTGTCTGTGTGTCTGTCTGTATGTGACAAAAAATTTGTGGGCGCTCTATCTCAAGAACTAATGCTCGAAATTTAATAAAATTTTATATTCAGTTAGACCTTGATATGAATTAGTGCCTATTGGTTTTTGGTGAAAATTGGCCGGCAGGTGGCGCTGCTATACTACGTTTTTCATGATTTTCAAGATTGCTATATCTCAAGAACTAAAGCACAGAATTTCATCAAACTTCAGATTTTGTGAGACCTTGATATACATAGACGCTGATTAAGTTTTGGTGAAAATTGGCCGGCAGGTGGCGCTGCTATACTACGTTTTTCATGATTTTCATGATAGTTATATCTCAAGAACTAATGCACAGAATTTCACCAAACTTCAGATTCCACGATACCTCCAGATACATAGCCGCCGATAAGGTTTTCATGTGAACTGCCCTATAGGTGGCGCTGCTATGCTACATTTTGCACGATTTTTGCGATAGCTGTATCTCAAGAACTAATGCAGAGAACTTCATCAAATTTCAGATTCTGTTACACTAGAATATATAACATAATTAGACGCAGATTACATTTTGGTATAAACCTCACAACAGGTGGCGCTGCTATGCTACGTTTTTCACGATTTTCACGATAGCTATATCTCAAGAACTAATTCACAGAATTTAACCAAACTTCAGATTCCGGGAGACCTTGAGATATATGGACGCTGATTAGGGTTTTGTGTGAATTGCCCAATAGGTGGCGCTGCCATGCTACATCTTGCACGTTTTTTGCGATAGCTATATCTCAAGAACTAATGCAGAGAACTTCATGAAATTTCAGATTCTGGTACACTATAATATATAACATAATTAGACGCTGATTACATTTTGGTATAAATCTCACAACAGGAGGAAGAAACAGGATAGACTCACAACAGGATAGAAGAAAGTTTTGTGATGGCCACAACATACTAGTTAAAAATGAATGCAGTATTTAGTAAGCCTCCTCCCTTACCTAAAACAAAACATTAAAATTATGAACATTCATACCTGTTTCAAACTCCTGCCTGTAAAAACAACAAATTAACTAGAATGCTCCCTCCGAGTCCAAATTGCATATAACTGTTCATAATTTTAATGTTTTGTTTTAGGTAAGGAAGGAGGCTTACCAAATACTGAATTCATTTTTAGAAATAGTTTATAAGTTATTGCAGAGATTTTTTGCATAGTAAAGGTTATTTTACTTTTTATATTTTTTATATTATTGGTTATGTTTCAGTAATTTGTTTTCTTGTTCATCAATTGTTTTTTGTTTGCTTTGTTCATTAATTTTTTTTTTTTTTTTTTTTTTTTTTTTTTTGTTATATATTATTTTTGAATGCAGGTTTGGTGGGCGTTCAGAAACCTGAAACATTTCTATTTTTGAAGAGGGGGGTGGGGGTTAAGTCTCGTCTGTCCTCCCTCTGAAGAAGAACAGATTGTTTTTTCTTGCCTGTATCTTGTTTATAGTTTTTTAATTGTTTATCGTTAATTGTTTACCTTTTTGACATACACTCTATCCTTGAAATTTTGAACTTTCATTTCATAATGTGAAATATATATATATTGGATGTATTTATAAAAGTATTTATATATATATTTATTTATTTATTTGAATTATTATTTTCTAAATTTCACAACTCTCAATTTCATGTAACTAACAAAAAATTACCTGTCGAAGATTCATTCTACAGGCATAGGTAGATTACGAAGTTAAATATTAATTTCACTAACAAAAACTAAATCAAGATTAGAGATCAAATCAAGTTTAACAATTTTATCGGACCGCTTTTGAGGAATTTTTATTTTCATTTTTCTGTAAGAATTGGTTTTATCAGAATCATGTTAATATATATTTCCTTCAATCACTATTTTTTCCATCTCTTGAGAATATTTATGTTAATATCATCCATTAGTAGCGTTCATTTGTTCTGACTTCTCAACTGGTAGACGACAGGTGCTGGGTTCGAACCCAATCGCGGCTGTCGTCCTAACCGTTCGGAGTTTTAGTGGTTTTCTTCGAACCTAGCGTAAATGTGGGTTAGGTTCCCTTAAAAAGACCCCCACGAAGGGCACCCCCCAGGGCCTATATCCCTAGGGTAGAAAATCGGCCGACACAAAATGAACCAACTAAACCAGTAGCGTTCTTCTTGTGAAAAATTTGTTAAAACAAAAGTTATAGAGAATGTTAAGAAGATACATATAATAAATTTAAAACTTGTGTAGTGATTATTGCATTAAATAATCCACGCACTATATTTTAAATTCTGAAATTCTGACATTCTTTTCAGTGAGATTCTTTTCACTTTTTATATTGAAAGCTTGTCAATATCAAAGTTGTAGATAATATTAAGAAAATTTATAATAAATTTAAGCAGTTTTTAATATCTGTCGAATTGACGAAATTGTGATTTTTTTTCTGAAAACTATTTTATTTGAAAACCCTCTAGAAGTAATGATAATTTTAAAATAATTATGTGCAGTAAAGCATCGTTTATACGACGATCTTATACGACGTTTACATTTAAACGACGTTTTAATGTGGTCCCAATTCGTTCCTATTTATTTCAATGTAAAAATATATCTTTTATACGACGCCCAAAATCGTTTATACGTCGATTTTTCGATTTTGTATAGGTTTATTTTTGTTCATTTTTCTTGTGTATTTTAAGAACGAGTGGAATTTTGCAGCTATGGATGACACCAAAGAGCATGTTTAAATGCACTCCACATTATAAAAATGTGGGCTGCTGTTCGATTAGTCTGAAAAATCAGCTTACGTGAAACAGATTACACTGGGAGGGGTCATTCTTTTTTTCGAGGATGGTCACCATTCCCGACCTGTTTTAAATTGCAAATAGACTATCCTTCTAACTGTTATCAGTATTATCGACTTTTAGTTTGCTACGCGGGGTTTTTGTCTTTGACTTTAAATGGAAAGGAAATGATGTACTGCAAATGAGGAACCTTTCGGTGAAACATAAACATAAGTGAAACATAAATAAAGGTACGCAAATTTAATTTGCTTACTAACTCCCCCCTCCCCCCCCCCTTTTTTTTGTTTAATTTACAAATTTATGCAAATCAGCACGTTAAACATTAAAATTAAGTGAAAACAACATTAATTCTAGTTTTAGATGTGAAAATCGATTATACGTCGTTATCGTTTATACGATGTTTTTCGGTAGTCCCTTCGGCGTCGTATAAACGATGCTCCACTGTATATATATGATTATTAAGAAATTTTGGAATTTTACTGTTTCTAGAAAAAACCTTTCCTATTTCCACCCCACCAGCCTTCGTTTAATTTTATATATTAATTTGGAAAAGATTTCTTTTGGATTATAGAAATTATCGTGTCCACAGATAAATGTTTATGTTACTATGTACAGACAAATGTTTATATATATATATACAGGGTGTTTCGCTACCAGACCGACAAACTTTGAGGGGTGATAGTAGACATGAAGACAAACATTATTAAATAGGAAACCATGGGGCGCAAACGTCTTCTGTAGGAGCTAGGGGCCATTAAAGTTTAAGGTCCAAAAATTCAAACGATGATAAAAAACGGAAAAAAGGGTCGATTCGTTTGCGGTTTTCGCTAAAATCATTCTTTATAACACGATTTAAAAAAAAAAATATATATATAAAGGTTACATTCAAAAATTGCCGATAGAGGGCGCTTTAGACTTTAGAGTGAGGAGCAATTACTTTTTACCGTTATTTTGTGCATGGGATTAAAATTATTTTAATGTTTAGACTTTAACTTAAATTTTAATCCCAAAATCGAAAACATTGGGATCAAGTAACTGGCGAAAATTTAACTGCGAATAGAGGGGCGGATTTTAAACATTCATAAACACTATACAAACTGATCGATTTTGTTGCGGTTTGCGTGTAGTTCATTCCCTTGGTAATCATTTTATTCCAAATGACTTATAGCTCTTGTGTATCCATTTTTTTATAGAGGGCGCTTCCGACACATATCCGACATTTCAATGGCATTACTCCTGTGTGTTTTACTACCAGAACAACATACTTCCAGGAAGTGTTAGAGATGCAAAGCGACTCGGAATCACATAGGAATGTAACATTGAAAATGCCTTTTTAGCGAGCTGTGGTTAAAAGAAGCAGAGAAAAAAACAACAGAAACAGGTAGTGAAACAGCAACACGTTAATGTGGCAGAAAGCAGTTTAGTTAAAGGTTTTACTACAAAAGGTATCCGAAATTACGACCAGAAGTAGTCGGGCATGCTTGACAGCAGCGTCGCATGCAATTCCTTACGCTTTGAAAGATTCCTGGCATCTCGGATAGCTTTCTGGCAGCTACAGAAATTCGAGCTGACAGGTCTTCCACTGACGGTACAGGAGTCTCATACATCCAACTTTTCATTTGATCCCAGCAGAAGAAGTCCATACAGATTCAGATTCAGATTGAGCCAGGTGGTGCGGGGGGGCTACCAATTGGTTTGAGCTCAACTAGCCCCACCCAGCAAAGTTTATTTAAAAAATACAGAACAATTATACAGTAATAAAATAAAGGTAGGTAACATAAAGTAATTGATGAAGTAGGTGCGACGATCTGGCAGGCCAAAGAACCCGGCTACCACTACCTATCCACCGCTGTCCACATGTTACGTTGAGGTGTTTGCAAACATCATTGGTAAAATGCGGAGAAGCTCCATCGTGCTATAGAGTTGCGCAACGAAAGAGGAACATGTGCTTTTACCAGAAGTTCCGACAGAACGTGTTGTAGAAATATCAAATGGCTTTTTTCTCTACTTCTTTTAACCCTAACTTGTAAAAAAGATATTTTTGACGTTACATTATATTATGATTCCGAGTCGTCTTTGCATCTCTAACACTTCCTGGAAGTATGTTGTTCTGGTAGTAAAACACCCTGGAGTAATGCCATTGAAATTTCGGAGATGTGTCGAAAGCGCCCTCTAACAAAAAATGGGGACACCAATGTTGTATGTCATTTTGAATAAAATATTTACCATGGGAATGACCTACACGCAAACCGCAATAAAATCGATTAGTTTGTCGAATGTTTATGAGCGTTCAAAATTTCCTCCTCTGTTCACAGTTCAATTTTCGCTAGTTACCCGATAACAATGTTTCCGATTTTGGGCTTAAAATTTAAGTTAAAGTCTAAACTTTAGAATAATTTCAAACCCCTGCACAAAATAAAGGTAAAAAGTAGTTGTTTGTTACTCTAAAGTCTAAAGCGCCCTCTATCGACAATTTTTGAACATAACCTTTAAAATTTTTTTACAAATAAAACGTGATATAAAGAATGATTTTAGCGAAAACCGCAAACGAATCCACCCTTTTTTCCGTTTTTTATAATCGTTTGAAGTTTTGGACCTTAAACTTTAATGGCCCCTGGCTCCCACGGAAGACGTTTGCGCACCTGGTTTCCTATTTAATAATGTTTGTCTTCATGTCTACCCTCAAAGTTTGTCAGTCTGGTAGCGAAACACCCTGTATATATATATATATGTATAACCATTAACTGTATTACAATATAAACCATTTGAATTTAATAGAAAAAAAAACATATTGAACATGAGGAAAAAATTAAATAAATAAAATGAATACAAAAGGAATTTGTGGAACTAATATTGATCTGTGCATATGATAAAAAATTCCATGTCTTTATGATGATATAACTATGACACTATCTCAGTTTTGGTCAAAGTATAAATCCATTGCAGTGTAAATACCCTTTTCCCCATTCCAAAAGAAAATTGAGAAATTCAAAATAGGCAAAATGCTATCTGAATCGATTTCCGATTTTTACATGGTGCCGACAGAACTAATTCCAGATAATGAAGATAAGCAAAAGATTTTATTGAATTAGTTTTTATAGGATCTTTTGGATAAGTTAACGAGTTTTAATATAATAAATAATAAACTTCAATCCCCCCCCCCCCCCCCCCCACACACACACACACATACACTCTACCTTTTATATTTGATTCTTTTAAGCCATCTAGGAAAAGTCGTCAGTTCTCCTTACCTCTCTCCAAATAAATAAATGAATAAAATAGTAATCAAGAATTAGTTCTGTCGGCACCACATAAAAATCGGAAATCGATCCAGACAGCATTTTGCCTATTTTGAATTCTTTTGAATTTCTGAATTTTCTTTTGGAATGGGGGAAAAGGGTAATTACACTGCAGTGCGTTTATACTTTTACCAACACTGAGATAATGTCATAGTTATATCATCATAGAGACATGGAATGTGTCAATAAAATTTTTAAATCCAAGAATATTCGTGCCTTTTATCTGCAACGTACATGAGTTGTTATTGTTATTGTCAGGTAAATTTTTGTGTGCATTTATATTTTAAATGCCAGCATTAAAAAGTTGAGAAAAACTAACTAAAATTTAAAATATTGTATAACATTTCTTTTTTTATTTTACACTTTTTACAATTGAAGTGTTTTCCTTTTAGTTTTATACTTATTGTTATCTACGAATATATTAAGATAAAATATTCTCATTAGTTGATAAATTTCTTGAAAAAATTATTATAAATATTTCATATTTTCAACTGAATATTCGTTGTATTTTACTCTCTTTAAGAATTTTGAATTTAATTGTTTTTAAGAACTATTTAATAACATTTATGGTTGTTAAAAATGGTATTTTTCTATTTAGAAATGTTCCATATCATTATCGTAGTTCTAATTATTTACTTTAATTTTATATTATTACTAGCGGCCCGCCCTCGCTTTGCTTCGGGGAGAGCAAGTCGCCAGTCCCGTGTCACTACTGACACCGCAAACTTTTATGACAACTTCATCCCATTAAATTCAACTACTAAAAGTATTGCCATCCTTTTAGGTAGTCAGGTAAAAAGTAGCCTATATGTTAATCTAAGGTGTCAGATACCTCCATACAAAATTTCATAAAAATCGATCCATCCGTTCTTGAGTTATAAATGGTGTAACTGACACGACTTTGTTTTATGGATATAGATTATAGCAGCCCGACACGGCTTCACACGGATATTTAAAAAAAGAAATCAAATTATAAATTTTTACACACATACTCATATTCTCTTCTTTGTGCGTGGAGTTACTAAAAAAGTGTAAAATTATAAAAGAAAATTCGGATATTAGTATTATTTTTCATTTATTTGTAATAATGTTAGTAAAAAGTTTTACACCTACAAAACAAAAGTCATTAAATTTATTGTATCAGAGCTTCCCTGTAAACGATATTCGGATGTTGTTTTATTTTGTGGCAGCAAAATAAATTGATTTACAGGAGCTCCGACCCGCGATAGGTCAACATACAGTTGGCCATGAGTAAAACATTCTTTTCGTAGGTCGATCCCTACTAATTCGAAGGTTTGACTTTGGGACTTATTAATAGTTAATGCGAAAGATGTTTTTACAGGACATTATCTCATTTACTTTTTGTTACATACCTTTATTTACTGTATAATTGTTCTGTAATTTTTAAAAAAAATAAACATTCTGGGTGAGGCTTGTTGAGCTCAAACCAATTAGTAGGCCTCCCCATCTGGCTAAATCTGAATCTGTTTTTACAGGAAATTAAAGCCGTTTAAATGGGATTGGTAGATCAGTTGGGATCATCGGTATCTTTGGTATATGAGCTAGTTGACCAGCTGCTGGGCCGGTGATAATGGTTGCTACAATTAAATTGTCCTTCAGGCATAGTCCATATCAATTCAGGCAGCCAAAGAAAAAATCTTACCTTCATAGTCTCAGAAGTTCTTTGATTGAACATATGTTAAAATTCAGGAAAAAATAAAATTCCCGTAATTTTTGGTTTTCCCCAAAAAAATTTCTGGACCGAGATACAGGGTGCCAAAGATGGCATCCCGAGCACCTTTTCCCGTTTGCGATTTTCGAAAAAAAGTTTAAAGTGCTCTATCTCTGAAACGATGTAAGATATTTCGTTGCAATTTATTTTATTTTAAAGATAATATTTTTCTGCTTAAAAAGATATACTTCATTTTGAAATATGTATTTAATTATTTTTACAGCAGCCTTCGAAAAAAAATTTTTTTTAATCGAAAATAATTTTTTTCTCAAAAATGCCAATCTCAAAAATTTTGATTTTTTTACTGTTAGTCAATACCATTGAGTACTACCTTCACTGTAAAGGAGAACTTCCACTTTTGAGTTTAACAAGTTTTAGAATCATTTCAAGAATTTAGAGAATTTTACAGGAACTGCATGTCAAAAGTTCCAGTAAAAGTCTCTCAATTTTTGTTTATTTGTATCATATGTAGCCTATTACATACCCTAAACAAGTTAGAAATCACACGTCAAACATGGTAAATGGGGTGCATTCATACTATGACTAGTTTCCTAAATATTTAGATCTTGGTACAATAAGTATTACATTCTTGTGAAAACTGGCATGAATGCAAAATTTATTATGTTTCTATATATTAAATTCAGTAATACGGAAGTAATATGAATCCATCTTAAGAAGAATGTAATCACCAGGGCAACCTAGAATCATTACCTATCATGGGATATTTAATTATGTATGATAGAATTTAATAGAATGAACAATCATCTATTAATATCATAGTGATGGGTATATTCATCTATTAATATCATAGTACCTATATTGCACAAACTTTGAACAGCAAGCAAGAAGAAATTTCATTTATCCAACCAAGATCTCTGAAATAATTGCAAAATATTCAGATTCACAATTTATAAAAAGGAAATTTTGTTGCCTGTGTATATTACTGTGAGTGATGGATTGCAAAGGTAAATGATATCAGTTGTTTATGAAATTATCGTTAACTTTATACTCCCACATGGATCGGCAGTTGGATATAGATTTCCACCTGCAAGACAGCACCACCACCACCAGTGTTCACTTCCTATTCACAATGTTTTAAGGATTATGGAAGCCCCAGACCCTATTAGTTAAATAGGAAGGCATCACTAAATATCAAAGAAAGATACAGATACTGTTCAACAAATTATAAAGTCTATGAATTTCTTATTTCAGTTCTAAGCAGAGTGCACTGGAAGTAATATGTTTTGAAACTTATACATATATTTTGTAAACTTTAGTGCATGCTTTATTTTTTCTTTTGTAAGCTATTTTTAAAGCTGTCAGTTTCTTATACTTATTAAGAAATAAAATCCTATGTCAAACAAGACTAAGATTTTGATTTCCTAAGACCAGTATGTGATTGTCATACAAGAACTGGTAAAATATATGGCAAAATTTTACATGTTTTTCGATAACTTATAAAAATCAAAAGTGGAAGTTTTTCGAAATAAGGAAGGCAGTAAGTACTCAATGGTATTAATCGACAGCAAAAAAATAAATTTAGGATTGGCATTTTTGATTTCTTTTAATTAAAAAAAAAATCAAAAGGCTGCATCAGAAAATATGAATACATTTTTTCAAAATTTAATATATCATTTCAAACAAAAAAAATGTTACCTTCAAATGTCATGAAAGTCAAATTAAAACTTTGAAAAAAAGACACGCATAAATGTTTTATTCATCCTGTTAAATCCTATCACGCATAATTAATTCAAACATATCCCATGATAGGTAATGATTCTAGGTTGCCCTGGTGATTACATTCTTTTTAAGATGGATTCATATTACTTCTGTATTACTGAATTTAATATATAGAAACATAATAAATTTTGCATTCATGCCAGTTTTCACAAGAATGTAATACTTATTGTACCAAGATCTAAATATTTATGAAACTAGTCATAGTATGAATGCACCTCATTTACCATGTTTGACGTGTGATTTCTAACTTGTTTAGGATATGTAATAGGCTACATTTGATACAAATAAACAAAAATTGGGAGACTTTTACTGGAACTTTTGACATGCAGTTCCTGTAAAATTCTCTAAATTCTTGAAATGATTCTAAAACTTGTTAAACTCAAAAGTGGAAGTTCTCCTTTACAGTGAAGGTAGTACTCAATGGTATTGACTAACAGTAAAAAAATCAAAATTTTTGAGATTGGCATTTTTGAGAAAAAAATTATTTTCGATTAAAAAAAATTTTTTTTAGAAAGCTGCTGTAAAAAAAATTAAATACATATTTCAAAATGAAGTATATCTTTTTAAGCAGAAAAATATTATCTTTAAAATAAAATAAACTGCAACGAAATATCTTGCATCGTTTCAGAGATAGAGCACTTTAAACTTTTTTTCGAAAATCCCAAACGGGAAAAGGTGCTCGGGATGCCATCTTTGGCACCCTGTATCTCGGTCCAGAAATTTTTTTGGGGAAAACCAAAAATTACGGGAATTTTATTTTTTCCTGAATTTTAACATATGTTCAATCAAAGAACTTCTGAGACTATGAAGGTAACCCCCCTGCCTGAATCGACATGGATTCGGCCTTCAGTTTCTTTATAAGTAGCCTCGTCCCATTGCACATGTTCGGAGGGCTTAAATTTCTCAAAAGCATGATTGGAATTCCAATTTTTAACGTCAGTTCATGTGGTGGCAGTCCAGAAGGGTTTAGTGAATTTAAAAATTCACGTGGATAATGGACTGCCTCTTCGGTATTAGTCACGGTGTCGATTGATTTGAAATTTTTTACTTGGCCGGGATTGCTTATTTTGTTGACACTATCATTCCTAGGTGACACTATTGCCCTAGAACACAACCAATGAAAGTCTTTTTCGAGTAAATTCTCAATGTCAGAGTATACTGCATCTATTAAAAATTCTAAACTATGGACTATTTGGCCTAGAGACTCATCCAGAAGGATATTTCAATTTCTGCTTAAATTTGGAGTGGGGAAAATTCCTTCCCCAAGTTTAAGCAGTCGCTGTGGAAAATCACTATCTGTGATTCCATGAAGATGAGCTCTCATATTTGTCCGTAATTTTATATTTTCGATCGAAGTCTATAAGGGCGACGATTTTAAGCACGCTTTGATGATATCTGCTCACGTACATCTGTTAATAACAGAAAGAGTCTGTCGGAAATCTTCAGCAAATACAAAAGTAATCCCGTCCATGAGAGCAGAGGAGTTTCTAAGATATTTTAAGGTTCTGTCCACGGCATCTATATCTGCTCTATGGCTCATGGTGTATTCATCCCACATAACTAATGAGGCTTCTTGTAATAGTTTACCCAGAGGCCCATTTTTGCGAATAAAACATATCGATTGTTGCTCAAGATTTACGGTTAGTGGAAGTTTAAAAATTGAATGTGCAGTTTTTCCGTCCTTTTGTAGGGTTGCAGCGATTCCTGACGAAGCAACTGCTATCGCTATCTTCCCTGATTGTCTTATCTTAGCATGTATTAAATTTGCAATAAAACTCTTTCCAGTGCTATCTGTCGCATCCAAAAAAAATTTTGTTTTTGTTGTTATTCACGCTATCGACTATAATGACAAAAGCATATCTTTGATCTGGGACTAATTTTGGCATATTTTCATTAACAAAAGCGGTCAAATTATTTGTGTTATAGTTCGGTGCCATTGTTTTTGTCACATTTTTTTCTGTACGAACTGAAGACGGCAATCCAAAATCACTTAGGTTTTAATCATTTAGTTGCAACGGTGAAAGAATTTTTCAAATCCGTCAAGTACTTTCTGAGCCTATTCAATTTAAACAAACAAACAATTACATCTTTCCTCTTTATAATATTGGTATAGATGTCACGTCATTATTTACCAATTTTTATTAGTTACATATATCCATGCCTCTTGTTCTTTTAACAAATGCTTAAAAATTCCTATATTATTTAAACTATGACGTAATATTTTTCCAAATCAAATATTTTATTAATAATTCAATTCTTTCTCGTTCACTTTACTTCTATATGTCCAATTTTTCAAAGATAACCTCTTATTCACGTAACCGATATTCGTGCGTCTTATATAATAAAATACTTTTTTTTTCAAGTATGACGTCATAGTTATTTTCCTTTGAATTCTTTTTATTTTAATTTTTCACGTGGATACTGTTCAACTGAAAATTAATTACCAAGAAGAAATATTATTATTCCAGATTTTTATTTCTTGGCAACGGGAAAGAAAAATGGTTATTTTTTATCGGAAAATTTTTAATTGATTCTGTATGAAAAATAATGAAATTTTGAATTCTTAAGGAAAATATTTGAATAAATCAATTAAAAATTAGCCTATGTTCATCGGAAATAGTGTAGCTTTCCAACGGTGAAAGAATTTTTCAAATTCGTCAGGTAGTTTCGGAGCCTATTCAATTCAAACAAACAAACAAACAATCAAATCTTTCCTCTTTATAATATTAGTATAGATCACTTAAGAAAGCATTACAAAAACATCTTATTAAATTAATATATTTTTATATAAAGTTGTAATTTTTTATAGTTATCTTAAACGTGGATGAGCTAAGTAAACAGTATAAAATATTGTTATGTAAAGAAGGGAAACTATTATTACTATTATATTATTATCATTAATATTAAGAATTATCTTAATTCATTTTGAAAAAAGTTAAATGAAATGTATGTTTAATCTGATATTTTAAAATTTCAGAAAATAAGCATTAATTTTTATGCTTGACCTATTAAGTTTTAATCATTATATCATATGATGTTTATATTAAATTGTAACTATTTACAAACTAACTCATGAATTATGACAATTCATATTAAAAATTAAATATGAAAATATGAAAAAAAAAGTATTTAAGTTAGTATTAAATGTATAAGTATTTTTTTATTATTTTGTCGTCTTAAATTAGTAAAGTAGAGTGTTCCATGATGCATTTAATAAATCACGATAAAATTCAAGAAAAATTTAAAGGGATCTTAACAAAATTTTTGCATTGCTGTCTTGTTTATTCTTGATAATACTCTTACAATCTTTCTTACTTAATAAACAAAGTTATTTATGTTGATTACTTTAAAATAATGTAGTATCAGTATTAAATGAATTTGCTAGAACTTAAATTCTTACTATTTTTCTCTTGTTTTTATTTTTCTTTTGCAAATTGAATTTCTTTTTAAATTTTCTTTTTTATTCAATTTTTTTAATTAAATTATATCGTTTTTCTTTAAAATTTAAATACAAGTGAAGTTTTCTCTTTTATCACTTCGTAAAGCAATCTGTTCTTTAATAACTCGCCTAGTCAACTTTTTTAAAATTATCTTTAAATGTTTTAATAATTTACTTAGGTATATATAAAAATTTTACTTAACTCTTTACTACATTAGTGGATTTTTTATACATTTTTCCCTTTTTGTCTTTGTGACAAATTAATTGTTATATTAATTTTTTTTTTAATAGGATTGCTTTACATTTTATGTTCTTGCATTTATACTTATTCATTCATTCGTATATGTTTAGTAAAAATTTGTTATTACTATACATGTTTTTTTCATTTTCGACATTTTTATTTATTTTATATTAACACATACATTTCTATTTATGTTAAATATTTGATAAAAGAGTAGTCATTCATTTAAATTAGATAGTTACTATTGTTCAAAATCAATGTATTGAATGTTTTGTTTATACATTTATTTAATCAGTTGGTAATTTTTTTAAGTTTGATGTCTATATTGCATATTATTAGAATTTATTGATAAAATATTTTAAGAAGATGTAGTTTCGCAAATTGCACCACTTATTATTATTTAATTGTTGTTTTTCGTTTAATTTACTCATTTTTTCTGCATGTTGTTTTCTTTGTTAAAAATCCCTCTTACCTTACTTCCGCAACTAATTTCATTAGTAATTAGATGTATTTTTTACTTAAAAAATGCTGTTGATTTTGTTAAATATTTGTGTAGGTAACATTTTAGAATTAATATATACATATACAAATTTTCAATTGTCATTAAATAATGACTAAATTCTAAATTATTCTTTTTGGGATGACAAATATTTTATTGCTTCTGAACAATTTTAAAGTATTATAGTTAAGTATTTTTATATAACCTCTACATATTCTTCAAGTGAATTTTCTCCTAAAAATTTGAGAAATGCTTTAAGTATTTATATAGATGATTTTTAGCATTAATGTATATATATACACACATACACAGGGCCTGATTACCGCGTAGGCCAAGTAGGGCGTAGTCTTAGGCCCAGTGCTGTTGGGGGCCCAAATTGAATGAAATGATTTAGAAAAAAAAAAAATCTTAAAATTGCATTTTCCGCAATTCTTCTCTCAAAAACCAAAATATAATTTGGTTAATTTTGCAACCGTTTCATAATATCTAATAATTACCCCCTTTCTCCCCTTTGATGTGAGTGAGCTGTTAAAAGATGCTGAGCCTTGGGCTCTACACAACCTTAATGGAGTTCTGCACATATAAACTTCATTAAGTAATAATTTATTAAATAATAATTAAGTATTAAACTATTCTGTGTGATATTGAGTTTAACAATTGAAGTAGTTCAGAACAATCTTAAATTACTGTAGTTATATGCTTTTTTTTTGTCCTTTACTTTTATTTTTTGAGTATTTTGAAAAAAATATGTAATTCCGAAATATTTTAGAAATCGAAATCTGACAAAACATACTGCACTAATTGTTGTACTTAATAAATAACAATAACAATAATAATGATAACGAATCAGATAACTTACCCTTCCAGAATATGTATGCCGTTCTTCATTGATAGAGTTTATGCTGTAATCTTTTGTATATTCAGTTGTTGTAGGGTCTTCCCCACCATTTACAATTTGCAAAAATGTAAAAAATCCAAGTATAAGAGATTCTATCCACATGTTTATTATTTATTTTCTTCTAAGTTCTGTTGAATATGTATATTTTCTTTCTTTTCTCTTCTTATTTTCTTTACTAAATTTCGTAAGAAAATAGTAAGTTTTTTATAGCTGTGGTTTCATTCTTTTGGCGGTATTTTGTTGAGTTTTAAAAGCACCATATCATTTGAAAATACTTTTTATCTATTACAATGCCACTTTCATTTAGCACTTCTGCTACACACCATCCTATCTCTCTCCACAGATGCGGCTTGTGCTCTCTCTCTTCCTATTCTGTTTCATCTCCATACCGTACGACAGATGATGTCTTGGAAGATTCGGAATTCTCCAACCAATCAGTGACGGATTTCGCCATGGATAGCCAACGGGGCGCATCCTTCTTTTCTGTTGTCCTGGTCAGACATGATTATTCTCCGAAGGAGATGTGCTACTAACCCATCAGAGCAAATCTACTCCAAGATCTTGACGAGAGAGGATCGGGAGAAGAAAAAAAAATTATATCGCTTTTGCTACTCTAATCATGCTTTTGCCGCGTTGTTTTGTTATAATGAAGCTCTATATATTTTGTTATCACTAGAATCGTTTTTTCCCCCTTATTATTTTGTGTACTTCCGAATTTATTATGATGGATTTGATTTGGATTCAGTCCCTGTCCTCGGATGACCAAGAGAAAAGAAAAATCAAACAGAATGAGTAACAGATTTCTATCATCCTCCAATATATTTTTTTTCTAAAATACAATCTAGCTCATGTCTGGTCATATTTGCGGTGGAGGAGAGGGTAGAAAAGAAAGGCAACGCACTCCATTCGCTTATAGAAAAACCAACACCCCCAACGAAACTGGCTTCTATTCGGAAATTACATACAACTTACATACAGAATATAAAAAAAGGGTCAAAACATATTCCATGTTCGAATTTCTCTCTTAAAAGAACCCCAACGGGATTGAAATATTTCTTTAAACTTTTTAATAAAATATTAAGGCCTCAAAAAGTTTCTTATATCCGGGCTTTTTTAAGGAGAAGGTCAAACTTGGTTCCAATAACATAAAATCCGATGAAACGGTATAATCCCTAGCAAATACTCCATAAACCGGATTATTTGATTCCATTCTACCGAAATTTTGCCAATGTACTGCTCCATCTTGATAATTATCGTCCCCAAAGTCTGAAAATGTTTGTAAAAATAATATGAAATTTAGATAGGTTTTTCATTCAGCACTGTGTCGTGTTCAAATCCACAAGTTGGATGGAGTGCCTTTTTCTGATATACAATATCAAATCGTTTTCTACGTTTATCGAGTCAGTTCACAATGATGTAATTTTAAACAGGACTGTTAATTTTATATATTTTTTATTCAACAATATCAAATTTTAGGTTTTTTTTTTTTTTTTTTTTTTTTTTTTTTTAATTAAGCCAGATTGAAGTGTTACTAAACATGCTTGGGAAGTAGGAGAGGAACGGAGTCCCTTCCCCCAATACTTCATGATAAATTATGAACAGTTCCGTTCCATAGTAATAAATTGTTTTAAATTTAATTATTGATTGCACACGCATTCGTGTGTTATGGTGCCCAGTTAAATATTGCTGGCACATATATTCGTATATCATAATAACTAATATCTTAAAAAGCTGTAATTATTGCTGTTTTTGTAAAATATTTACGAGAATAGTTAAATGATTTTAAAACTTTTATGAAAATATTGCAATTTTTATATAAACAATGTAAAATATGTAGTGTAATCCTATCCATAAATTAAAAGGATGTTTTGATTACGGAATTTTCTTGTTACGACTTTTAGTGCGAGAAAAGTTGCATCTATATAAAAGGTTGAGAAAATAATGATTTAAAAAAATATTTATTTGTGCTATCGTAATGGAATAGAGCAATGTATTTTGCATGAGAAGTAAAATCGACTTTTATTAATCTACAAATAAAATTCATTTTACAATAAATTTTCTTTAGTGGTACTCAAAAAAATTAAAAATAAATTTACGAAGGATAAAAATTGCCTTTTTAGGAAAAACAAAGTTTTAATTTTTGCTTTCTGATCTTTTTACTCCGCTTATGAAATATTAGAATTTATTTTAAAGTAGTCCGAACATGATTATTCCTTCGCTATTTCAAAAGTTTACAATTAAGCAGTGATTTATCCCTTTCCGCACACTGTGCCCAGTTTGGGATACCTAATTTTAATTTCAAAATTGCAAATGGTACCAATAATATTTTAATAAAATTTTGCATTTACAATAAAAGCTTAAATTAAGGAGTTCTCAATTTCTAAAAAAGTCATAGGTAAATTCCGGTGTCAGTGGATAATTTCTCATTTTACTAACAAAATTTGCCCGTGCCGAATAGGGTTAAAACATTCGTTTTGTATTTTTTTATTATTTAGAAGGTTAGTTTACATTCTTTTTAAGATTTTTCAACAATAATCAAATTCTAATAAAAAGCTTTTTCTTATTTACGAACGCTTTAGCTATTAACATAGAATTATTTTAAGATATTTTTTATTTCTTTACAATTCGAAATTTTAATAATATGTATATCTTTTAAACTTTATCTAAAACCGATAAATTATAATTTCTGTAACCTCAGTTGCTCTGATTGAGCTCTTCGTTGAGCGTGCAGGGCTATTCTCCCGCCCCCACCGTTTGGTTGATGGGAGATGTATTTAGGTAGATGTATTTTTCCTGTTTCAATGATTTATTCTTTCAACTAGCAATGAATAATGTACATTGGAAATGGTCAAGTGATGATTGGCCAAGCGAATAACTTTGAAAGTATGTCTTCTCCTGCCCTAACAAACGACTGCGCCTCGCAACAATAGTAGATCACCTCTTGTTTGCTAATGGCTTTACAAGGTGCCAAACCTACTAATGGAGAATGCAGAAAAAGATCTGCGATGTTTGTTCAGATTGCTTTAAATGAGATTCCGGATCTTCCTATTCTATATTTTTTCTTCTTTCCCTATAACGGTATGTACTGTTGAAAACTGTTTTAACTTATGCAGATACAACAATCATCATCATTTGAAATTCGTCATAGACTTCTCACTGAAACTTCCGACTTTTAAATTCCTTGGTATTTCTTAGCTTTCAAGATCAACAAAAAGGCGTACAGTGTAACCCATTTATGGAAGGGCGTTTCCTAAAATGTGCAAGAAAACAGACATTCAGCTCTTAGCAACGCCTGAAATAAGAAAAACTGTTGTACAAAACTTTTAGCTTTAAATTAAGAAATGAAATTCATTGCACTCATCATGATGTGGTAGAGTAATTTCATTAAAAAGTTGTTCCAAACCCATTCTTTTTGTGTAAAATATGCGCGACATATGATGTGAATGCTAATGTCCGGCTTTTGGTTATGTGACCTCAATTTACTTTATCAAAGGACATTTGAGAATTATCGCACAATCAGAATAGTGCGTGAAAATAGAATGGGGTATAAATTGGAAATTACCATTAAAATCGATCTAGTTTTGGCTTTTCTTTCTTTCTTTTTTTTCCCTATTTTTATAAAGAAGACAACTCGTGCTGAATTTACCTTTCCGCAAAGTGCATTTCATTCATTAATTACTGCTTATAAAATTTTTATTATTCATATGCATAATTGATCTTCTAGCATATTTTTATTACTTTTTTTAAATATCTTGCGTTTTTCAGCGGTAACTACTGTGGATGGGGGAAAAAATGCACGACCACTCGTTAAAAAATTATTTATATGTCCGTTTTTTTTTTTAACGGACACACACTGATAATTTTTACTTTTTAAGAAGAAAGGATTGGATTCGTGAAATTTTTGAATTCCGGTTTTCGACGTTTTGGGAGTCAGAGATGTCAAAAAACATGTTTTTACAAAATGTCTGTCTGTGGTTCTGTGAATCTGTATGTGACATAAATTCTGTGGGCGCTCTATCTCAAGAACTAATGCCGCAATCTCTAGATCAAATGCATGGATTTTCATTAAATTTGGTTCAGATGTACATTAATAAATATTATTGCTGGATATGTTTTGGTGTAAATCACCCAATAGGTAGCGCTTTTATGTTGTTTCTTTCCCCGATATCAGCAGTAGTCCTATGTCTTTACCTAAATTTGTCTTGTAGGTTTATCCAAAAATATTTTAATTTAGATTTAGCTGAAAATATTACAGAACATGCCTGGTTATGACTTAAAAGTTTTCAGTGGTAACTACTATGGATGGGGGAAATAAAATTATTAATTTGTGATCAATTATTTATTTTTTACATTGAATATGGTCTTTTCTTTTGAATTTAATGTATTTTAATAGAGGAATCATAATTCCCCAGTCACGATTTTGTAACATAGGTCACTTTTTCTATTTCCAAGCAAATGCATGTAAAGTTTTTTTTAATGGTAGTAATTTACAACATTAAAATTTTCTTTCTATTGGTTATATGACAAAGATCCGAAATTTTGCTGCCACCTCATTTTGCCATTTGTGGTGCAAGATAATTTGTTTAATGGTAACATAATATACCGGCTTTGATAAGTTATTGCAGTGTCATAGTACTCCTATGAGCATATTATCCGTTAAAAGGCATTCAATATTAAGTGTTCTTTAGAAAAAGTAATATTTTCTCTGTAGGATCTTTTTTTATATAATTTCAAACAAATAGATGTTCCATTTATGAAACAATCATCAAATCATTTTAACAAGGTGATCTATTTAAAATAAAATAACATAAAGAAAATTCTATATAAATTAAAGAATGCAAAATCCATTAAAATCAAATACTACTTGAAGATTTTGAGAAAATTTAACATATCTATCTCACTCCTTCCGTCTTATTCGTTTATATTATAACCATTTTTTTAAAAAAAATATTGATCAGTGTGTGCTATTGACTTAATAATTAAAATGCAACTCTTGAAATATTTTTTGCTAAAGTCCTGCAGCTTCTTAAGCCATAATCGTAATAATTTTGTTCCTGGAGGAATTTAAATTTAAAATAACCAAAAATTCAATAAAATTAAATATAAATTTATTTCTGTGTTTACATAGATGTTTATTATAGAATAATATATGAAAAGCAGATATTTGCAAGCTTAATAAGCAGTACAAGTGATGATAATAATGAAATATATCTAGTAACAATGATCGTTCATGTCATTCACATTGCTGCCAAAACTTCCTATTTTTTATTGCCGCCATTTCTAAATAGTAATCTTCCTCTTGATTAATTTTAAACTTTTATATTTTATACTAGCGGCCTTCGCCCGCTACGCTGGTCGGTTTATCTAAAGAAATCTTGAAGTAGTAGTTAGATAAGGTTCAGACATACATTAAAAAAAAAAAAAAAAGCAAGTCGATCATTCAAAAAACGTTGGGAAATATCAAATATTTACTGTAATTTTTTAAGAAAAACAAAGTTTCGAAAAAAAAAATTAAATCGAAAAAAAAATTACACTGACATATTAATGCAAGGAAATTTTCCCAGAGAGAAAATTCGCCTTGAATACAATATTTCAAATTCTTTTAATTGCTTATAGGCGTTAATGCCAACATAGTGAAAAAAAATTCCATGCTGGGAATCGAACCCGGGCCATCAGTATGGCGCACTGACGTTCTACCGACTAAACCACATGGAACGACAGCCAGCTTGAAACTTTCTCATACTTAAGTAGACTGGCGAAAACATAACGATAGCGCGTTTTAAAATCGCACAGTGACATCTATTGGATTTTATATGTACTAAAAAACGTTATGTACTAAAAAACGTGAGCAGCGCACCTAATAGTTTCTTTTGTTTCTTTTTGTTACTTTTTTGTCTGTTGTCCGATTTTGATGAAACAAAGCCTATACACTGCCCGGGAGTGTGCATTCTTCATTAGTGAAAACCGCATAAAAATCCATTCAGTAGTTACGAAGATAACCTCGAACAAACAGACAGACAGACAGACAAAAAATTCAAAAAAAATTTTTTTGTGTTTCATTGGTTTTCTTTTATCGCCCTGACTCCATTTTTGTCAATTATCTTCAATGTACAGACACACCGGGTCCTACTGTTTTATTATATGTATAGATTATTTTTTCCAGATGTAGTGATACTGAAAAATTAGAAAGTTCGACACACTGTAAAACATTTGTGGTAATGTTACTCCATAAAATTGGTGGCAGCTACGATTTACACTTCATTGAGAAATTTTTCACTTATAAAATGGTGTAATAAAAACATGCATTACTGGTGTAACATTGCAATGTTACACCGATTATATCGGTTAAAATACTCCATCAAATTGGAGGCAGCAAGGCTGCCACCAGTTTTATAGAGTAACGTTACACAAATGTTTTACAGTGCAGCTATGTATTCATTTTCCCGATCTATAAGATTTAATTTTTACTTTCATAAATCAGATTTTTCATCATTCAGAATGGCATCCCTGAGAACTGTGTGTTTTACAACAGTAAATTTTTACTTGTGTTAAAGTTGAACCGTCAACATTTATGAAGGCAATGCTAGGAACCAAATTTCAGGCAAATGTTGTTCTGCTTGTTACCTAATGTTAAGAGAATTTGCTTTAAGTATACCGGTAAAATGATAATTGAATTTCAAACAAGAAGATTAACAGTCTTGCTGAAACATTCAAGTAATGATAATTTCTCAGAAGTTTTAAAGCCTTTTGAAGTTTCAGCAGAAGAAAGAAGGCGATTTTCCCATTTCATCCTGTAAAAGGACATGGAGCAGTTTTCAGCGAGCTTGATAGTGATCCGAAGCTCACCTATCGAGTTGCGGTGCTTACAATTTCGCTGCTCGAATGGTGGGCCCAGAATCCCTATCCTGTAAAACGTCAGAATCCTGAGGATCCGAGACAGAGATGCTTCTGGCAGTTGGACTTTTTTCTGTGTTTTGGAGAAAGATTTGGAAATAAACAACGCCAAGCTAATCAATGCTTCATTCATTCATTCCAATAAATAAATAAATAAATAAATAAAAAATAGTTATCCATAATAACGATTTCTAGAATGGTGATTTAGATTATCTTCAGAAGAGCTCGTACGAAAACCAGCTTAATAACTTACAGATGTGATGGGAATAAGGTAACAGAACCTAATTTATGCAGACACTAAAATTAAAAATATCAAAGTTTATTTTTTTATATAGTATTGTGCTGCCAATATTTCCGTGGGTATCGATTCATCTCTTCAAAGATGCCGTTGACTGAAAACATGTGCTTCAAAATGCCGGTTATGTATTGTTAGATTTTTAACTGCCATTTAATATTTGAAATCACAGAATTATTTATTTCTAGTAATATCAAATAAAATTTTATCTATTTAAAATAGCTGAAAAAAAGTTTTTATATCTTTATGAATAAGATGATTCTGTTGTGAAGGTTTTTCAGTTGTAATATTTTAGTAATTAAACATATAAATATTTTTAGTTCTAATATAATTACCAACTCCAGTCTAATATTGAAACTATTAGTAAGCAATACTATAATTTAACACAATCTAACTGATTGGTAAAGTTATCATACGAATTTTAATATTTCCAACCGACCGAAAAATTGCCCAGGCCGGGAATCGAACCCGGATACTTGGCTTTCAAGGCCAATGCTTTACCTGTTAAGCTAACCGGGCGATAACCGGCTGGGATTCTTCGCTCAGATAACCTTACTGGCCATAACATCTGGTTTGTCATTTAGACAGCTCGGCAGAATAAGCCGCAGGTAATGGAACTCCATAGAACGATGGATACGTAGATATACTATTATGTAGCGCAATCTAACTGATTGGTAAAGTTATCGTACGAATTTTAATATTTCCAACCGAGCGAAAAATTGCCCAGGCCGGGAATCGAACCCGGATACTTGGCTTACAAGGCCAATGCCAAGAATCCCAGCCGGTTATCGCCCGGTTAGCTTAACAGGCAAAGCATTGGCCTTGTAAGTCAAGTATCCGGGTTCGATTCCCGGCCTGGGCAATTTTTCGCTCGGTTGGAAATATTAAAATTCGTATGATAACTTTACCAATCAGTTAGATCGTGTTAAATAATAGTATATCTACGTATCCGTCGTTCTATGGAGTTCCATTACCTGCGGCTTATTCTGCCGAGCTGTCTAAATGACAGACCAGATGTTATGGCTAATAAGGTTATCTGAGCGGAGAATCCCAGCCGGTTATCGCCCGGTTAGCTTAACAGGTAAAGCATTGGCCTTGTAAGCCATGTATCCGGGTTCGATTCCCGGCCTGGGCAATTTTTCGCTCGGTTGGAAATATTAAAATTCGTATTGGTAAGCAATAGTTTCTTTAAGATTGTTATCTGCTGTTAAACGGATAGAAGTCGCATACTGGTAGTTACTCATTAAACAATCTAAATGCTGTAAAATCAGATTTATAAATTACAAATAGATCCGTGAAATAAGAAAAATCTATTACAGGGATAACCATAGCTTCTTTATAGTCTCACCAATTTTAAAGCGAATTGTTGTTGTCCGAGATTCATGAAGCAGTTCTTTAGTGTTGTCAAGTGAAAATAAATTCGCACTAATATATCTTTTTTGCTTTATATTAACAACTTAAAGAAACATTTAGTAAATTGAAAAAAACAAGATACAGGAATGCAGTTTCCTGCTGCGGTTGCGGGATTAACATATCCAAGTATGCGACACAGTAAGAGAAATATAAGCACCGTGTGTGCTTTACAAAAACATAAGAGAAACTGAACTGAGTTCGTTCACAGTAAAATGTTGTCCTTGAAGTAATCAACACAAATGATTTCGCAATCCTGTGCAATCATCCACTTATGAATTGTTTAAATAAACAATGATATTAAATATTTCATTAATGTCACTTTTGAATAATGGATTAATTTATAGTTTATAAATATTATGGTTTTAAAGTAAACAGTTAATGTAATTAATGTCACTTCTGAAATATGAAGTAATTTGATGTTTATCAATATTACTGTTTTTAGAATAAACACTTTAAGTACTTAAACACACTCCCACCCTATCAGGCCTTAGTCCTGATATATAGGAAGGAGCGCTAATTTGTGTACAGGTCGTCTCAAAAACGATCCTCTACACTGTAAGGTCACAACACGGACATGTCCGTCTTTTCCTGGGTGCACCTCTGTTACCCGGCCCAATGGCCAAGAGTCTGGTGGCTGGGTATCATCAAGGAGTAGCACAACTTGTCCAGGTTGAAGATTACGTTGCTCGACTCTCCACTTGCTTCTTTTTTGGAGCGAGATCAAATACTCCTTCTTAAATCGCTGTGAGAATCCTCTTTTTAAATTTTGCAGCAGCTCCCAGCGATTTCTAGGGTTGCATGTGATGGATGAGGTCTCCTCCGGTATTGAGAAGATTACATCACCTGTAAGAAAATGTGAGGGTGTGAGAACATTTATGCAGTCACTATCATTGTCATTTAAATGTATGAGAGGTCGCGAATTTAACAAGGCTTCGACTTGGCTAAGTAGGGTGGCGAGCTCTTCGAAAGTCAGGAGTGTCTCTCCTATTACTCTTTTTAGATGATGTTTGGCGGATTTTATCGCAGCCTCCCAAATTCCGCCAAAGTGAGGGGAAGAAGGAGGGATAAAATGCCATTCAATGGATTTTTCAGTTAAATATTGAGACATGATTTCATTTTTAGGAAATGACAACCATGCCCTCTGTATTTGGTCGATTTTTCTTGATGCCCCGACAAAGTTCTTCCCGTTGTCACTATAAAGGTGACGTGGGGTACCTCTTCTTGCACTAAAACGTCGAAGAGCTGCTATAAATGCTTCAGTCGTTAGGTCACTTACAGCTTCTATATGGACCGCTTTCGTAGCAAGACAAATAAATAAGGCAATGTAACCCTTAGTTGTTTTTGCACCCCTACCCTTGCTAAATTTAATGGATATGGGGCCTGCGTAATCAATTCCACTGGCAAAAAAGGGGCGTTCAAGATTTACTCGAGGTTTAGGTAAATTCCCCATTAATGGAGGAGTTGTAATAGCTTTCTTGTATCTGAAACATTTTAAACATCTATTAATGCATTTGTTGATGAGCTTTTTTCCACCAACTATCCAAAAAGATTGTTTTATGATGTGCGATAGTAGAGAAGGTCCAGCATGTAAAGTGGCAATATGCTGTTGTATTATCAATAGTTCACTCATTTTATGTTGTGATGGAAGTATTACCGGATGCTTGTGATTAAATGCTAACTGTGAATTTTGCAGGCGTCCTCCCACCCGTAAGATACCCTTAGCATCAATAAACGGATATAGGGAGTGTAATTTGCTTTTCTTAGCTAGAGGTTTTTGTTCTTTGATGCAATTTAACTCTTCTTTAAAGTAAGAATTTTGAATCCAAAGAACGATCATTTCTTCAGCAGATTTTATTTCGTTAAATGTAAGTACTGTTGAAGGGATTTGATATTCATTAGCATTTTTGCATTTTTTAATGAATCTTATGCAATATGCCAGAATGCGGATAATTTTTGAAAGTGAAGAGTGCTTTTGAAACAAATTATCTAGTACATCATTTGAAGCATGCGTGTGAAATGAAAAAATGGGATCCGACCTTTGCTCGGATTTGATTTGCTCATCGAATTCATCAACATTTAAGTCATCTTTCGGCCAATTAGATGGGTCTAGAAGTAGCCAGCCTGGCCCTTTCCACCATAGCTCGCATTCTGGCAAACACTTTGGGTCGATACCGCGAGAAGCGATATCTGCGGGATTATCTTTTGAGGGAACGTGTCCCCAGTGCTTAGTAGGTAAAACTTCTGTTATTTGAGAGGTTCTGTTCGCGACAAATGTTTTCCACTTGCGGGGGTGTGCGGATAACCATGAAAGGACTACTTTAGAATCAGTCCATGCAAAAATATCGAACTTGTAATTCTTTAGTGTGTCCATAACAGTGCGGAATAATTTAGATAATAAGTGAGCACCGCAAAGTTCTAATTTAGGGACAGAAATTTGCTTGATTGGTGCAACTTTTGTTTTAGAAACCAAAAGAAAAGCATTGGTTTTTCCATTGCAAGTTTGTCGGCAATAAATTGCGGCAGCATAAGCTAGTGTTGACGCATCGGAGAATCCGTGTAATTCGAAGGCATTCTCGGATGAAAGCGTAACACATCTTGGTATCGAAAATTGATTGATTTCATTGAATGAATTTTGAAATTTGAATAATTCCTCAGTTAGATGTTCTGGAATAATAGTGTCCCAGTCCCCTTTTGTCAACCACAGTTTTTGATAAAATATTTTTAAAGTTACAGTGCATGGTGAAATTAGACCCTGTGGGTCAAAGATTCTAGCCGATTCTGCTAAAATTTGCCTCTTTGTAAGAGGTGGAGTGAGATTTAGTGAAACCTTGAAAATAAAAGTATCTGAAGAAGAGTTCCAGCTTAATCCTAGAACTTTAGAGCTTCCGTTATCACTAGGAATTATTTCAAAATTCGATTCGGTATTGGAATCATCTTGAAACTCTCTAAGAAATTCCCTTGAATTTGAATTCCATTTTCTTAAGTGGAAACCATGCGCGTGCAAAACATCGCTAATTTCTTTACAAGTTTCTATTGCCTCGCTAACAGTGTTTGAGCCTGAAAGAAGATCATCCATATAGAAATCTTTCTCCAATGTTTGAGAAATAACAGCGTTTTTTGTATAATCATCAGCAATTTGTTTGAGACATTTAGTGGCTAGATAAGACGCTGGAGCTAGCCCATAAGTAACTGTTTTTAATTTGAAATTTTTTATTTCCTCATTAGAGTTAAACCTCCAAACTATTTTCTGATAATTTTGATCTTCTTCAGAAACTAAAATCTGGCGGTACATCTTTTCTATGTCAGCGCAAAAAACAATTTTCGGAACTCGAAAATTAAGTAAAATTTCAAATATGTCCCTTTGTAATTTAGGACCTACTCCCAAAATTGAATTCAAGGAATTACCTTTTGAAGTATTACATGATGCATCAAACACAACTCTCAACTTGGTAGTAGTACTAGAAGGTTTAATAACCGCATGATGAGGAAGAAAATATTGTTCATTTTCAGAATCGTTAATGTCATTTTGTGTTATTAATTCCATATGGCCTAACTGTATATATTCGCGCATAAAATCCTTGTATTGCTTTTCGAATTCTGGGTTTTCTTTAAATTTCCTTTCCATCGCCAACAAGCGAGAAATTGCGGCAGGTCTAGAATTACCTAATTCTGTCGTAGGTTTAACAAAAGGTAATTTTACCACAAAACGACCCTCGGAATTAATTGAGTAAGTTTTCTGAAAATGTGATTCAACAAATTGTTCTTCTGGAGACAGAATTTGAGCATTATTATTGAATACTTCTTCCATTTCCCAAAATCGTTTTAATTCATAATCAATATTAAGTTCATAAATATGTAAATTATGCATTGAATTAGGAGTTGTGTTAAGATGCGGCATTTTTCCCGATACGAGAAAGCCAAAGATGGAATTTTGTGCAATTAAACTGCTCTGAGCACATGTTATTTGACCAGGAAGCAAAATAGAAAAAAAGTAATCTGATCCTAAAATAACATCGATTTTATTTGGAGTCCCAAAATGTGGATCTGCCAAGTTTACATTTTTTAAGTGTGAATAATGCTCTTCACTTATTTTCTCAGAAGGTAATGGAGCTGTTAATTCGTCTAAAATAAAAGCTTTCACTGACAACTTACTGTCAGCATTATGAATTGATATAAGATCAATCATTACGTAACCCTTTGTTACTGCAATTTTTGAATTAGAAAGACCTTTCACGGGAAATCGGGCATTTTTCCTTTTGAATCCTAACACTTTCATGCATGATTCTGAAACGAACGTAGATTCTGAGCCACTGTCACACATAATTCTTAACGTATGCTTTTGACCCATGCAATCATAAATATATACTGTAGCAGTGGGCAAAAGTGCGAAAGATGTTTGAACAGAATTTATTGAAGGAGAAACTTCTTTTTTATTATCATCAGGAATCGAAAGGTCCTCTGAATCAGATTTGCTTTTCCGACTCTGTTTTTCATTCGAACGTGAAGTTGACATCGCATAATTTTGTAGTTTATTCTCGCATAATAGCGTATGGTGTTTAAGCTGGCAATGATGACAGCTAAATGTAGAATTACATTGATATGTGTAGTGTCTGTCAGATAAACAGTTGCTACATAATTTGTTTTTTCTCACAAATTGTTTTCTATCTCTTACGTTTAATTCCTTGAATTTAATACATTTGTACAATAAGTGATTAGCTTTACAAAATAAACATTTGATAACGTTATTGGCGGGAGCTTCGTGAAAATTAAATTGTTTCTCTTTTTTATGTAACCCTGTATAATCATTATTATACAATTCTAAAGATAAACATCTGTCATTAATGAACTGAATAAATTGATCAAAAGAAGGAAAATCATCCTTCGATGAATATTGAGCCCATTCTTCACGTGTTTTATTATCAACCTTTTGAAGAAGAATATGAATTAACCAAATGTCTCTCTCTGATGCTTTAACATCGATTGATTTGAGAGCACGAATTACCTCGTCAGAGATATCTGATATATTGCGTAAGTTAAGTGCATTAGCATGAATAATGGGAGGTATATCCATAAATGTTTTGATAAGAGCTGCGACAATTTGTTTTCTTTTGTCGTATCTTGACAATAATTTTTCCCATGCTTCTGCATAACTGGTTTCAGAAATGGGAATATGTTTTATAATTGACGATGGCTCTTCACCGAGCAAACCTCTTAAGTATTGAAATTTTTGAATGTTTGTTATACTGGCATTATTATGCACTAACGATAAATATAAGTCTTTAAATGACATCCAGTTTTTGAAATTACCATCAAATTGCTCAATATTCAATCTGGGTAATTTAAAATTATTAGTTGTATTAACTATAGGTAATTGTTCATTAACAACTTGAGAATGTGCATTCATACTATTTATAGAAAATTTTTCAAGTTCTAATTGCAGTTTGGCTTTGGTTTCATAATATTTTGTTTCAAATTCCTCCATTTCCGAGGATTCTTCTGGTAATTGTGCATCATATTTATCAAAATTGAAATAAGCTGTTTCTAATTTTTCTAATTTATTCAATAAATCATTCTTTTGAAAAACTTGATCAGCGTCAATGAAGTTCGTGATACGTGTTAATGCAGATTTAGCTCTGCCACGTAAATTTATTGCTGTCTTTTCTAAATCTTCTTGACTCATTATTAAAATAATGAGGGAACCAAGTTAAAAAACAAAGCCAAACTGATAATAAACCAAAAATGTACTTATCTGAAACAGCTGGGCTGTAGGGTACTCCTTTATGGTGACTTTGTACCGTTGTAATCCAAAAAAAGCGATGTGTGCAGGTACATCTGAAACAGCTGGGATGAATGGTACTCCTTTATGGCGACTTTGAGACGGCGTAATTCATCAAAAGCGATGTGCGCAGGTTATCTCGCCGGTGCCTCCATAATGTTGTTGTCCGAGATTCATGAAGCAGTTCTTTAGTGTTGTCAAGTGAAAATAAATTCGCACTAATATATCTTTTTTGCTTTATATTAACAACTTAAAGAAACATTTAGTAAATTGAAAAAAACAAGATACAGGAATGCAGTTTCCTGCTGCGGTTGCGGGATTAACATATCCAAGTATGCGACACAGTAAGAGAAATATAAGCACCGTGTGTGCTTTACAAAAACATAAGAGAAACTGAACTGAGTTCGTTCACAGTAAAATGTTGTCCTTGAAGTAATCAACACAAATGATTTCGCAATCCTGTGCAATCATCCACTTATGAATTGTTTAAATAAACAATGATATTAAATATTTCATTAATGTCACTTTTGAATAATGGATTAATTTATAGTTTATAAATATTATGGTTTTAAAGTAAACAGTTAATGTAATTAATGTCACTTCTGAAATATGAAGTAATTTGATGTTTATCAATATTACTGTTTTTAGAATAAACACTTTAAGTACTTAAACAATTTTAAAGCGAATTAAAAAAAAAAAAAAGTTTGCGTCTCGATAAACGCCGAAATTGTAACGAAGTTTTAATTTATTTATAAATAAAAAATGAGAATAAAATAAAAGTGCTAATAATTTGTGACTTCTTTTTACATTCTTTTATTTAATTTGGTTCATGTGTGTGTAAAGATAGGATTTTGTAATCAATTTTTCACTCACTTCCTGGTGTCCTAGAAATGAATATATATCGGGCAATATAGAAATCATTTTTAGGTTTATCCTGATTTCTAATCCGAAATTAATCGCAATTAATGTGTCTATTTAGCATTGCCCTTGATAGCGAGCTAATACCACATTTCCAATATTGTTCCAATTTTTGCCAACTTTGATTTAGTTTGTTATTAACGAGTTATTCCATATTTTGATGTTGATTTGTTGTATTATCTAATGGTTCTATATATATGTATACAGAACTTGATAATAAATTAATTTTAAGAATTTTTCTGTTATCCGAGAGCAGTTTCTAAATCTCAAAATATTCTTTATGGTTACTATTAGTGTACGGCTGCAATGGGCTTTTTCCTCTTCTCCAAATTTTATGAAATAAATTCTTTGCCTTCTGAACTTCTCTCTGATGTAAGTTTTTGATCTCGTTCCAATTCATCGTTTCAAGATACAATAAACTCTCTGTAAGACGAACTCTATGTAAAACGTACATCTTTCTAATTTGGCAAGATTTCCCAAGTCCCTGCGAATCCATAGACAGAGAGTAATTTTATTTTCAAAGGTGGAATATTGTCTACTGCGGAAAAATTTTTCGGTCTCAATCGATTCCGCCTTAGGCAGAGTTTACTCTATTTAGATTGGTATTTATTCCGCATAGTTTAGTAAGCTTCATTAAATATTTAAGGTAATTTGGGCTTTAATTTTTGTAGTACCTCGGACAGTAATGTGCAGTCGGAGGGGGAGGGGATTTAAGCACCATCTTCTAAACTTTACAATTAATTATAATAGAAGGAAAGTGACTGGTACCTAACGATTGGAAATAAAGTTTACTTTTAAATGATGTAATAAAATTTTCTTATGGAGCCATCTATAAATCAAAACTAGTCCAACTTTTTTCAATAGCAACACCTGATTTTTCATTTTAAATCTTCAGTTCAAAATTTAATTACTCTCGCCAAACATTGAGCTATAAATTCAATGTTTTTAAGCTTTCTTCGCAGCTTTAATTTACTGGAAGTTCGATGAGAATTAAAATTGGTGGCTTTTTGTAAAAACCAATATGTTTATGTGTTATTTTTTAATGATTTCCAATTTTAAACGCATTTATTTTTTCTTAGAGCATATTAAAGTATTTGTAAGATATTGTATTTTATGGAAGTAAAATTTAGTTGGTCAAAAAAAGTGATAAATAATACTGTGATAATCACCAATTTTTTTATATCACAATTTTACCAATTTTTTAAAGTATGATGCACAATTTTGTGATACCTATTGCATAATATTTTGAAAAATGTAAAAATGCAATAACAGAATTATTCAAAAATTTAAGTAACACGCTTTTGCTATGTTGAAACATTTATTAATTTATTCACACAACTAGAAAGAAGGTATCTAACAAGTTTTTATCATAGTTATTATCTATAAAAAATACTTTGTCTTATTTATGCATGTGTTCACATGTGTCTCAGCCATGTTGTCCCTTCACCGGGGCACATGTGAACAAATTTAGACATTTTTAGAATAATGATATAAGTTAGAAATTCTTGATAAATGCATTCAAAAGTTTCACCAAAATAACGGATAAAGTGTAAATATTCATAGACATCAACTTTTATTTCAAAAGCTTATAACAATTTTGGGAAATAGTCAAAATGTAAAAATTGTTCACATGTGTCCCTCCTCCCCTCTCCTCTATATGTTGAAAAGTGTTAACTTAGCAGCAGCGTGATGCAGACTTTGTGTTCTAATTCTACCATTGAAAACTATTTAACATCTTTGATCTGGTGATCATCACGAATAGTATTAAGAGCTTACTTCAGCTTTAAGATGACCTCTGTAAGCTAAATTTAAATCAATGCTGTTTTCTTTTCAAATTTCTTGTTTGTATTTCAATGTTTTTAATTATTATTTTTGCGTGGAATATCGGAGATCGCTGTGTAACCGGGTATCTCCGTAATTTTTTTTTTTTTTTTTTTTTTTTTTTCTTATTTCATTGCTATTTTCTTTTTCTGAAGAAATTGTCAGTTTCGGAATCAGAGTCATTTAAAAATATTGAAATGCAAACGAGAAATTTGGAAATAATGCTGCCATCGTTTAACGTTAGCTTGCGAGCGTCTTCACATGAATAAAGTCTGGACTGTTAACCTTGTCGATTCTCTAAACTTAATATGAGTCATTTGTACATAAAAAAAGAAAGAAAGAAAAGAAAAGAAAGGAAGAATTCGTTTAAAAAATTGTTGTTTTATAACTGTAATTTCTGATGCCAAATTCTTAGTCATTCAACCATATTTTATAGAAATGATAACTTAAACAGGTCATGAAAAATTACTGAACGGTGTATTTTTCAACCGTGACTCAAATGTGATCTTTATAAATTAATGCTGTTTCTTCATTATTAGCCATCTTTTAATCAAATTATTGTAAATGAATTAATAATTTTGTTATTACTGGTATCATCAAATAAAATATTACTTCGAGGTATGGATTGAACTACAATTTTGTATTTTATAATTTATGCAATTGTTACTTTTCACGAAAAGTTCAAGATGTTTTTTAATGTATTTTATATTTATAGAGGTTATTTTCTTCTTTTTAAGAAAAATTGTAAATATCGAAATTTTTGTATAATAAAATATTAATATCATATTTCTATTTTCAATTCTTATATTTTATTTGTCTTGTTACTTCTAAGTTGGTACAAACGGGAAAGTTACTCCATTATGTATTCAGCGTATGCATCTAACCCGGTAGTTCTCAACCACTCTGCGGCGGTAAAGTAATCTGTCACGAGATGATTAAAATATGCCGAAAAATTTTACAAATCAAGTTGTACCAAGGTTTTTAAAAATTAAAATTTCGGTATTTTAACATCCGGCATTTCATAGTATGTGATTTAGGGAAGACTAGAGATGGTTGACCATACGGGAGGCTTTGTCGGCGAAGACACTTACAAGTTAATGCTAATCCTGTGGGGAGGGATTTTTCTAATACGATATATTTAAATTATTTTATTTTATTTATTTATTTATTTATTTTGCATTGGATAGTCAAGGTCCGTCTCTACATCGCACCTTTTTTTATTTTTTCGATTTTGGGCGCAAATATTTTTCGTAAAGTTACTTTCACTTTCAAAACCGGTTCCGAAAATGAAAGTGAGTGTCATTCTAAAATATACTTGCAACCAAAATAAAAAAAGTAAAAAAATATGCGATGTAGAAACGGACTTCGGCTATCCAATGAAAAAAAAAAAAAGTTTAAAAATGTCGATATGCAAACGAGATATTAGAAAAACCACTCTCCATAGGAATAAGCGTTAGCTCGTGAGTGTCTTGGCCGGAAGTGACAGGAGCTTTAAACCATCCGTCCATTTCCATATTTAAATGTGTTTCAGACTTTTATTGCTAGATGGTAACCAGGGCTAATTGATCAAATTACAACTTTCGTTCCAAGTAGATAATTCATTGAAACAGGTTTAGGCAAAATCCGTTTTGCAGAGTTTTCAACATAAAAAATGAGTTTTTAGAAATATTTTGTAAAAGATTTTCAGCATAAAATATGTTATACAAATTGAAGCTAGTAGGATCTAATTAATGCAGAAATATTGAGCTAAATTACAGGCATGAAGTTTGCACAAGCAAATAAGGCTTAATATAATTAAACAAATAAGGCCATAAGTTTGACACATATTCCTTAAAAATTTCTCATTTCAAATGTGCTGTATAAAGCAAAAAAAGGTTGAGACAGGCTGGCTATCATATTGATAAAAGCAATATTTGTTAGTGAATTGGAATGAGACGATAAAATATGAAGAGCTCCACTTTTATTAAAAATATTACCTTTATGTACTTGTAACATTAAATTATTTCTATGATTAATGGAAAAAATATCTTAAGATTGAGAAAAGACCAGGTGGGGGCACATTCTTTTGTATATTATTTCAGAAACAACCGATTTTCAGTAATAAAAATAATGTTAAACATTTACAAACATGTATATTTTAGATAAGGTAGTGTTTACTTTAAAATTGACCTAAAATTTTACTGGGTTAGTATTACACTGAAATTGTAAAAACTACGCTTTTTAAGTTCTTAAACCTTGTGTTTAGAAATTTCATTTTGTTCTGCTTTCCCATCACTTTTCCAAACGATTTATTTTTTCAAGCATTTTCTATACTTTCGTCTTTTAACAACAGTTCTGTAATACTTTAACAACTACGTCTCATCCGTAAAGCCGTTGACAAACAAAATGTCTGTACAGTTTTTCTCGTGTTCCTTAAAAGGAGAAAAAATCATTAAAATGTCTTTTTTTAACTGTTACACAGTTTACAGATATCTCCAAATATTTCAATTTTATTTGTTTGGACTCTGGAGGCCTGTTGTAATGAACGCATTAAACGTATTATACAAAGGCTTTTTGCGATTAATTGATTTTAATATTGCGTTCTATTTTATTATTATTATTCGCTTATTAATACTTGTTATGTCATTTCCTTCACTTCGTCAACTATATCTGCCCTGCTCCACGATCTTTCCTCTCCGAAATTTTCATTGGTAAAAAAAAAAAAAAAAAAAAAATCGCGATATCTTACTTTTTGTTATTTTCTGTTCAGAGGCGCAACTAGGAGGGAAGGACCCAAGGGGCGGTCGCTCCAGGCACCAAGGCCTAGGGCGTCAAATCAGAGAGGTTTAAATCGAAAATTATCTCCCATATGTTACAATAAATAAGAATTGTTGATTATTATTATTATGTCTATTATTATTATTTATTTTGCACTAGGGATGACTTAACACACTTGGTATTTAAAACAATTATTTACCGGAATTGAGGCGCAAAGATATTAAACAGGGACAGTTGAATTGAGAGGAAGTTTAAACAGAAATTATTTCACATGCTATGACAATAAATAAAAATTGCTGTTTGTGCGTGTCTGTATGTGAATGTTTTCTTTCGTAAAATATTTTGTTGTATTCCAAATTATTGAAAAAAGAAAAAAAAATGTTTCTTGAGATGATTTATAACAGTTGGTATTTAAGATAATTATGTGCCTGAATCGAGACGCAAAATGAGTAAATAGGATGTCAAATTGAGAAGATGCTTTAACCGTAATTATTTCACGTATTTTGACAATAAATAAATCGTTTTTTTTTACGTGTGTGTGATAATGTTTTGCAGTAATTCGGTAAAGATAGAGGGGAAGATGGAGAGATTCATAAATCTCAATTGCTGTTTGAGGCTTATATCTGTGTAGTCTCCTGTTTGTAAGTAAGGAAAGCTTGTTAGCGATTTGGAGTGATAATTATGATTTCAAAAGAACAATGTTCATTTGCATACTCGTGCAAATGATTAAAACATCTATTTATATTAAAATTATATATATCGAAATGAACCCCTGACAAGTGGCCCTCTTAGACAGCGCAGACTGGGAATGTTACACTCACATCTCTTAACTGTTTTAAACTCCCATTCAAATTTATCTGTGAATCTCCGGCACATTTTCCCGCTGTTTACGTCTTCGTATAACAGACGTGTTGCGAATGCCATGAAAAATATGAAAGAATCAAAAGATGAGTTGGGAAAAAAAAAAAGTCCGCAGCAATCGATTTCATGAAACCAGAGGTAAAAATGTTCCTTGGTGGTGAACAATAGAATTACAAATTGCAAAACCCGGTTGATGTTGGATCCATAGAAACTGAGGTAAGAATGCGCCTTCTGCAGGAAGATGGATCTAAAAACTGCAAGAAAATTGTAAACTAAATTGAATGAATCCATTCCCGTTGTATCTGGCCTTTAAAATTCAAGAAAGAAATGTCCCATTAATGCTCAATAATTGCAGTAAAAAGTCTATTTTGGAAAAATAAATGTAATTAAATATAAATAAAACTAAACAGCATAAAATTTTGTTATGAAATAGTGCGTGAGTTTCAATGTAAACATCGAATGCTTATAAAGTGTGTTAAAAAAAGGTAAAAAACTATTTTAATTTTTATATTTATTAAATCTTGATTTAATTTTTAACAAGCGTACAAAGGTTTTTTTAATTTAAGAAAAGTTAGAAAACATTTAAAATTAATATACATTTAAATATGGAATCTTTTTTGGATAACAATATAATGAGAAACTTGATTGCTAAAATTTTAGGATAATATATATACATATATATATATATATATATATATATATATATATATATATATATATATATATGGCTGTTTTTGTACGTATTATAAAATAAACGGTCAAATGCGAATATTACTCGCGTTCAGAGTATTCTGTACAGTAAATTATGCATTATTAGCCACTCAGGGCCATCGCTAAGACTTTTTATTGGTGGGGGAAAAGACCTTAAATTGCCAAGTCAAATTTTCATATTTGCCAACTCGTTTTATAATTTTGCCAAGTTACCACACTTAGAAAATGTAATATAGTTCTTATTTGTAAAAAGTTTTATAATATTCCCAATTATAGTTGTAACTTTTGCAAATTTTATCAAAAATAGGAAATGTATTACAGTTTTTATTAAAATTTTAATTAAATTTGCCAAGTGTAGCAACATTTGGAAATGTTTGGGGGGGAGGCTCCCCCCTGTCCCCCCCCCCCTTAGCGAGGCCCCTGTAGCCACTTGGAGACGAGCGACTGATATATGTGACACTTAAAACTCTCAGAATTGTTCATTATTCATTCCAGTTGTTTTTTATTGTAAAGTTTACCTTATTAAATTGGAACATTTTTGCGATTCAAATACAGAAAATTTTCTATTTTGAAAAACCAGTGATTAACGATTAAAAATTAAACATAGTGCTCTCTTCGCGAAGGAGTTAACTGTATTATTAAAAGAAAATCGTTGCTGAATGATAAGATGACTTAGTAAAAAATTACACTAAGTTGGGTTGGTTATAGCTGTATATGCTAGAAAAGTATAAATGGGTATACGTTAAAAGTTCAAAGAGATATAAGCCTAAATAATATGAAATATCGCTTTTCTGTATAACTCTTTTTTTTTATTTTTTTTATCCTATCTTTATCTATGTATAAGGAACTTAACTCGGTATTACATATTTGAACTCTGTTCATATTTAAACTTCATTTGGCATTTCATAAAACTCAATTCAGTGTAACAATAAACTTTTCTTTTTCCAGTTTAGCTAACACAAAACTCTTGTTCAATGTTTAAACTTGGCATTGTGCTAAAAGATCTTGTGTAGAAAAGAGCTCTCAAATTTGTAAAGTTGCTTTTTGATCCGTTACGCGTTTTTCCAAATAGGTTTTTAATTAACTTTTAAATACACTAAGAGTCGTAATAAGAGACCCACTCAATGCAAATTTATCACGAATCCCATAGTATTAATAAAGGGTTCAATTGCATAAGGAATTAAAATATTAGACATTTTAACACCAAAAATTTCGTAACGTAGTGGCCGCTATATCCGAAGTAAGAAATGTTTTGCATAAATAAGGCAAATAATACTTAAAAAAAAATCTTGGTACTAAAATAGACATTTTTTAAAAATTTCTTATGCATACGAACCTTGATTTATGTGATTAATTATAATGAAATCAGTATGGTTGCAACAGTATGAAGTTTATTGCATTTATACTGCTATTAGGTAATGCATTGCACAAATACAGGGTGTCCAGCAAATAACACACTGATTTCAAAATTAAATTTCTCAAAAACAAAGATCGATAGTAATATGCGGTAAACGGTTTTTTCATTAGGTAAGCTGTAAAAATCTTATACAGAAATTTCAAACAGTGAATATTTTGAAAAAATTGCGTTCTGATTGCATAGAATGCTTTGATTTGACATTATTCTTGTTTTAGATTGTCTGCAGAGAAATATTTTTTCAGCTTACAGTGCAATATTTTAAAGATTTTTCGAAGTAAATTTTTAGAATTTCGAAATTTCAAAAATTTAATTTAAAAAAACTATGAAATATGGCACTTTAAGCCGAAAAACACATTCTCTGGCAGCAATCTAAAGCAAGAAAAATGTCAAATCAAAGCATTCTTTGCAATCAGAACAGAATCTTTTCAAAATATTTACAGTTCGAAACTTTTGTATAAGATTTTTACAGCTTACCTGATAAACAAACCGTTTACTGCATAATTCTATTGATCTTTGTTTTTGAGAAATTTAATTTTGAAATCAGGGTGTTATTTGCTGGACACCCTGTATATTATTAAAAGTTGTTATCTAAACCTTAAAAGCCTATGGTATGCAGAGTACGCCGTAGAGGTCTGCACGGGCCCGGGCTTGGGCCGGGCCGGCAGATTTAGAATAGTTTTTTCAAGGGGCCGGGCCGGGCCGATAAAAAAAATTTTCGGGCTTGCCGGCCCGTTTTGAAGATTTAAGCAGAAACGATAAAATATGAGCTATTTTCAACGAAAATGGTTTTAACGAGAATAAGTATAAATGTGGCCATACTAGTTTGACAGCATCAATATAAAAATGCACAGTGTATCGGCGTCGGAGAATTAAATTATGTGTAATCCGTTTTAATATTTTTTTTAGCTGACTCATGCCGGTCCGAGATCACGCTTGCATTATTTTTCTAATATAGACTGACCGGACAGGTACTAGACTTAATTATTGGCAGAAAACATGATTTGTAAAATTATTAACAGCGATAAAGAACTTATGTTAACTTAGTCTTCGGATATATACTTCTTGATGATTTTTAAATTAATTTCTCAATAATGCGAAAGTTTGACACATTTCCTGATTAATTTTAAATTGTAAAAGTATAAAAGTGATAAGCCTAACTGTCGAAGGGATTTGGAATCGAATAGCGTTTTTCATTTTTGGTAAATAAAATACTTGTATAACCTTGTTGAGATATAATAGTTTCTAAATGATTGCAGGATTTTCTCCCTTCTCTTGCTATTGCTTCCGGAAATTCTATTCAAAACGCTAATTATGACAGTATTTTATTTGTTGGCAGTATTCTTAAATTGCTTGTATCAAAAAATGGATAACGCCATTCGATTATATATAGTTTCTGAATAAAGATATCTGCTAATCTTATGCTTTTCTGAGGAAAAAAAAAATTAATTTTTGAAATGTATCAGACAGAAGCTTCTTTGAATTTAAGAATGAATTTGGATTTGAAATCTATAATAAAGTGATATAGAAATATATTTATAAACCTTCTTTTATTAAACAGCTTCAAAATTAACGATGTTTTTAGCTTTCTTTCTTTTTTCTTTTATTTTAAGCCATATTAATTTTTAAATGAATCTTTATTCGAATGTTGAAAGCCTAAAATCTAAGTAATCATTAATGTTGTTAACAGGGATGCCACTTTTCCACCGAAAGGCGGATTTCCGCTTTTTTTAATTTTTAAAAATTGTCGATTTTCGTTAAGTGTCACGGAAAAAAAATAGCGATTTTCGTCCAACGATCGCAAAAAAATAGCGATTTTCGTCGAACGATCGCGAAATAAAACGTGAATTTTCGTCAAACGATTGCGAAATTACACAGCAATTTTCATCAAGCGATCGAGAAATACAACAGCTTTTTTCGTCAAGTGATCGCGAAATATAGCAGCGATTTTCGTTAAAAGATCGTGAAATATAACAGCAAATTTCGTTAAAAGATCGCGAAATATAACGGTGATTTTTGTCAAAAGATCGCAAAATAAAATGGTTATTTTCATCAAACGATCGCGAAATACAACAGCTTTTTTTTCGTCAAGTGATCGCGAAATATAGTAGCAATTTTCGTTAAAAGATCGTGAAATATAACAGCGATTTTCGTTAAACGATCGCGAAATATAACGTGAATTTTTGTTAAAAGATCGCAAAATAAAATGGCTTTTTTCATCAAACGGTCGCGATATAAAACAGCAATTTTCATCAAACAATCTCAAAACGAAACTGTGATTTTCGTGAAACGATCGCAGTGTGAAACGGTGATTTTCGTCAAACGATCGCGATGTAAAACGACGATTTTCGTCGAATGATCATGATGTAAACCGGCAATTTTCGACAAACGATCGCGATGTAAAATGGCGATTTGCGTCAAACGATTGTGATGTAAAACGGCGATTTGCATCAAACGATCGCGAAATAAAACGGCGATTTTTGTCAAACGATCGCGTTGTAAAACATCGATTTTCGTCAAACAGTCGCGTTGTAAAACGTCGATTTTCGTCAAACGATCGCGAAATAAAACGGCGAGTTTCGTCAAACAATCGCCATATAAAACGGCGATTTTGGTCAAACGATCGCGAAATAAAACGGCGATTTTCGTCAAACAATCGCCATGTAAAATGGCGATTTTCGTCAAACGATCGCGAAATAAAACGGCATTTTCCATCAAACGATCATGAAATAAAGCAGCTATTTTCGTCAAATGAAAAAAAAAAAAAAATCGCGGAAAAACAAACAAACAAAATTAAAAAAAAAAAAAAAAAAAAAAACTTGCAAACTTTTGCTATTTACTCCTGGAATAATCATCGAATCTATTGCTGGGTTACTTAAATTAATTTAAAATGATGTGATACATAAAATTCCTGACTGAATTTGTTGCTGGATTAAATTAATTCATGTAAAATACTGTAAACTAAAGAAAAATCATTTTTATTTACTCTTATAAATTAAAAGTTAAAAAGAAAAAAAAAAGCTGCAATTCTTTTTTAATTTATTATAAACAATATAGTATACAAAATTCATGCATAAATGTTGTGAAAAATGTCGTAAATTTTACTTCACGCATAATTTCCTCTTTTTGACTATTTTCTGAGTGGCATCCCTGTGTTAAAGTGTATTTGCTGTAAAATATACTGTAAAATCATTCCATAGATATGTATGCAGTATTCTTTAAAGGAATCTTAGTTAAATGATAAAAATCTGAATTTTTTAGATATCGTAGAAATTGAAACGGGCCGGGCCGGGCCTGTTTTCGCTGATTTTTGTACGGGCCGGGCCTAAAATACAAAAATTTAAACGGGCCGGGCCGAAACAACTTTCCTACGGGCAGGGCCCGGGCCTGGAAATTCCGGCCCGTGCAGACCTCTAGTACGCCGCCTCCGTCATTATTTATGCCTAAACCGTCGCCCTTTTTTAAGGGTTGATATCTTGGCGAATCACCGACGAATTTTTTTCAAAAATCATTATCATCAATATTTTTATACTTCTGCTACAACAAATACTTCCAACGCTCCTCAACACATTTGCACAATGCTCACAAATCGAAATTTGTGTGTAACAGCGAAGTGTGTTTTTCCTCAAAAACTATGCGATCTAGAGTAATCGCTATAGTTTTCCTGCAAGGTTTAAAGTAACATCTATAATCTCTAATTTTTCATAATTTTAGTTTCAGTTGATTCGGAATTGGATAAGACGGAACATATTTTTGCATTATATTTTCGGCGATATCTTTGAACATATAATACCTAAAATTAAAAGAAATATATATTTGAGTTCAGCGTAACGAAAGCTTTCACAAGATACCCCACACAATATATATATAAAGATTTTTTTTCAAGCATCTTAATTAGCCTATTTTACCCCCTTCCTAAATATATTTGTAAATTTTTAATAATCTGTAAATATGTGGGTCTTTATTACTTCTCCCAATGTGAGCTTTTCACGTTTCATAGCTTATGAGTAAAATGGCTGTGACAGACAGACAATGGGAGTGATCTTATAATGGTTCCGTTATTTACTTTATAAATGCGGAACCCTAAAAATTAAAAAAATAAGTTAAGCAAAAATATGTGAAAACAGCTAAAAAAATGCAGAAATTACGTGATATTAAACATATTTGTAGAAGTTTTTTTTATTATTATTCTAGAATACAGCTAACGTAAATGTACATACATTTTGATTAAAAAAAAAAAAAAAAAAATTGAAATTATTAATTTATAAACTTCTGAAATTTTTGGGATTTTTTTTTTCTTATGGACTTCTTTTTACATTTTTTATACCACAAGGTTGAGCAGTTGACCCGTAAATAAACAAATACTACTACAATTTTGCAGAAAGCTCTAAATCCTCCTGTTCAGTTTCCGTCGCACTAGAATCATTCATCTGTATCGTTATAGACCTTAATCTTTTTTATATCAGATTCGTAGTTTGTGAAGTGAATTCATAAATACTAAATATATGTTTTGATTCACTTGTTTATTATAATCAGGCTTTGTCGATATAATTCACAGTGATGTATCTGATTGTAGTGTATTTGTATAATTGCTTCGTCATGGTTACAAATGTGGAATGCTTTTAAGTTAGAAAAAAACATTCGTTCTGTGGATTTATGGCAAATAAATTCTTGTAATATGAGTATTTTTATTAATCGAGTACTTTGATAATCTTCTTTTTAAGAAAAAGGAAAAAAAAAAAAAAACACACAATTAAAATTTTGCATGGTTTATTTCTTTATCTAGGCTAAGATATTTTATGGAATTGGACGCCTTGAATCCAAAAAGAGTATTTGTTTTTGTTTTTTACTTTAGGATATTAGGAGTACTAGATGTGTGGAATATATTAGATTTCTCTAATAATATTTTTGCCCTCGGATATGGCACTTCGTAAACTGTTGGTTATATCAAACTAATTTATTTTAATTGAAATATTGTTTACATCGGCATGTAATATAAAACAAGGTGGTAAGTGTGATCGCAGATCGCACAGAGGGTTTCGTTTAATATTTCTTTCAAAACAACTTATCCTTTAAGTAACAAATCCAAATAATTAATTTATAATAATTAAATTCTTACATAGATGGAAGCCTCAACGAATTCAATGTTAACATAATTATAAAAGGAAGTTATTTATTTTATTCAAATTAAAAATGTTCAAGTCAAATTATTTAAATAAAATCCAAAATAAATAAAATTTTAAATTAAAAAAATATAGTTTAAACGAAATTTTAAATTTTGATTCATTAATAAATCACAAAAGTTTTTAAAGTGGTAAGAAAATTGAATTCCAAAATATATTATGAATATCGGATAAACGAAATTCTAATAATATAAACTCTTATATTGAAAAAAAAATACAAAATTTCTCTTAATTATATATATTTTAATATGAAAATTTCACTTTCCATCACCGGGACTGGAACTGAGAGCCCTCAGTTTACAAGCGAAATGTTTTACCTTTAAAATATGATGTCTACTTGCAAAACGTTGAAATTAAGGTTCTGTTTTAAATTCAAATCGCAAAAATGAACGGATGACTTTGAAAAAATTAAATTAATTAAAATGATACTTTTTTTTTTTTTTTTAATTTTATGATTACGAGTCTTACTTATATAGTTTTCTGTTTACAAAATTGCGAAATTTCGGAAGTCTGCAAATTTTAAGTTTTAAAAATGGGCTCTAAATACTGGCTATCTAAGTTTTTTTTTTAAAATGATTACACAAATATAGTTAATTTTTATTATTAAGCAATAAGAACATTTTTTTAAATAAATTTTATTGATTAAAAGCCATTATTTTGAAATTCAGACAAAAAAGTGATGTTTTGATAGTTGTATTTTTTAATTGCCTTAATATTTTTATATGTTGAAATGAAATCTGCAGCATTTAAAGTAGTGTTATTTCAAAAAAGCGCCACAGTTGAATGAAAATATATATATATATATATATATATATATATATCGCGCAGTAGTTTAACAAATGTGCAAAAACATGGAAAGGAAAAAGAAGTGGGGCCTCGTGATATTCTTTGGCAAAAAAAAAAAAAAAAATGAAAAAAATTACAGTAAAAGCAATGTCCATTATCTTATTTTTCCCCTAGGAGAAAATGAAACATCCCATTTGTCTTTCGTAAGGGGCAACAAAAAAGGGACATTTCATTTTCTCATAGGGAAAAAACATAGAAAGAGGAAAGAGAAAAATAATTTTTCATTTTCTGATTGGGAAGAAATGTAATAATCGATATTGTTTATTTGAAAATTTGGTCATTTTTTAAAATAAAATTATCACGAGACCCCACTTTTTTTTCTTTTCCATGTTTTTGAACATTTGTTCAACTATTGCGTGGATATTTTTTTCATTTAACTTTGGCGCTTTTTTGAAATAACATTACTTAAAATGTTGCAGATTTTGAAACATTTGAATATTTAACATGTTATATCTACTAACAGAAACAATATATCCGCGCTGTACTACATTATTTAACTTGTCCTAGTAGTGCACATTCATATTCTGCAAGAAAAAGTTTGGGATACTATTGCTTAAATAAGATATTAAGTGCGGAAAATGGACAAAAACATAATTTTGATTATACTTTGTGGCAATATAACAATGTAAAGTAACAATGCCCCAAGGAAGCAAATAAATTTTAATAAGCAAGTAGTGTTATACTAATAGTTTATGAAAAAGTAATTTTGGAATGTCGTTGCTTGCTAGAAATATAGCCCTCCAAACATACTGGATTTTCATCTTTTATGAAAATGGCATTCACAACTTTGAACTTTGACATTTTCTATAGGGGAGAGGAAATTTTTTTCAGGGCTTCAAAATTTCGCATGCACATTATTCATTGAGTATCATGTGCTTCAACATGTAAAAAAATCAAGCAAATCAAAAATACAATTATCACACTTATCTGATTTTCAAAATAATGGCTCTTAAAAACATTTCTTATGCGCAGAAGAAATGCGTAATTAAAAAAAAAAAAAAAAGACAATGAATTTGCGAATCTTATCAAAATCTTAATGACTATCTCTGACAGGCAACTTTCCATTACATGTCTAGTTTTGTTTTTTAACGCGTAAAAGAAACAAAAAGCTTTCTGCTGAAATGATAACAGATAAAATCGGATTTTTTTTTTTTATGTTTATCACTAAGATATGACTTGGCAGACCGATTGCATTTTAATATGCGATTCGAAATTTAACTAATCTTAGATTTTCATCAGTGAACTCGATGAGATGATTGCCTGTGCTGTTGCCTCCCGGTCTATTACAACAATGAAAGGTAGTTTGGGAGAAATCATGTTCACTAAAATTCATAAATTGTCTGATTTTTTTTTATGTTTCCTAGATTTAGGATACATTTTAATGCAATATGCAAAGGTATAACGCTTTCGGCTAAACTGGAATGGTTTCTAGAGCCTATACGTCTTTTGTACACAAACAATCTGAAGAATATAATCCCGGAATACTTCGTAAGTCAAAATCGCTACTGACTAACAAGACCAAAATAATCAAATAGCTAGATCGAGTGAAGATAATCACGCATTTGAATTTTATGCAGAAGTTTTCTTAACAATTCGTACCAATCTATGGATAGGGACGGAGGGGGATAGGTAAAAGATATTGTATGTAGCTCAGGATTTCAGCCACTGTAATCGTTCATTTTGATGATTATCATAGACCGTTTCTAACTAAGACTTACCCTTTTCGAATTTATTCCTAAACGTTTGAAAGAAGGAAGTATCTTATACTCATGAACTCAGTTGATTTAACAGTTTCATATACTTTCACCATATACAAATCCCAAAGTTTAACTTTGTCGAAAACTGCTGTATATATTGGTTTTTATACAACAGTTAGGTAGTCTTTGCAAAAGATGACCGTAACGTCCCAGAGACTAAACGGTAATCGCATCGATTTTAATATTCTTCATAATGTCGACTTATTGTTTATAAATAAGATGTATACAGTGAATCACATAGTCTTGTAACAAATTAATTATATTTTTATCGTGCTCTTATCTCAATCTTTTGACTTTTGCTCTGTTCTAGCCGTCAGATCTACCTGAGTCGTTGCGTAATACAAAGAAATCCGATAACGATGCGCAGGCTACATTTAAAATGTCGGCGCTTCCTCAAAGTGAATTGATGTTACTCTTTGAAGTAGTTGATTTGATTTTGATTAAATACCATTGATGCCGAGCAAGCTATATTCTACATTTCGGCACTTCCTTGCAGAAAATTTATTTTCTATAAATGGACAGTTATAATACATAATACAGTAAAACCTCTAAATAACGGACACCTCGGGAACGCAGAAAATGTCCGCTATTCGGAGGTGTCCGCTATTGGGAAATTCTCAGAGATTCAAAAATCGCTAAGAAATGCTTAATGTTATATTAATTTACTTTTATATGTACTAAAACCTCTATTATATAATTAATCAGAAATTAAAATTATTTTTTAAGCAATAAAATTGGAATAAAAATGTGCACACTTTTATTCACTGTTTATTATATTCTTATGAAAAAAAAAATCTGTTACAAAATTTTACTTTTGCTTGCGATTACATGTAATTTGTTTTTCTATGTGACATTATTGAACACTGTAGAGTTCCGGGCGGAGAGGGAAGGATTGTACTTTTTAACCTTAAAATGCATAAAATCTCAATCTTCTTGGGTGACATTTCAATGCTCTGGGAGGTATTTCTCCCGGGCAACCCCCTGAATTTAGCACTGAACGTGTGTGTGTGTGGGGGGGGGGGGGTAATTTTCCCCAGCTCTTTATCTACATTTATCTGTGATCACAAAATTTGTAACATATTGTCCTGATAAATTCAGAGGTCTTTTTGCTTTTTTTTTTTTCTTTAAAAAGTACTTTTTTATCCTTTATCGACGAATAAAGTTTCCGCTATTTGGAATGTCCGTTATTCAGAGGTTAAACATACAAAAATTTAGGTTTTGGGAGTGGGGATTGGGAAACTGTCCGTTAAATAGAGGTGTCCGCTATTCGGGAGTGTCCGTTATGGAGGTTTTACTGTAATAATAAAAAGAAGCATCATTTTGTCATATGATGCCGAAAGAATGCAAAGCTATCCATCTTAATTTAAATCTTGGTGATAAAACTATTGGCTGGCTTGTGGTGTGCCAAAAGGCACTAAATAGCTCTGTGTGTTGAATCATGCGTCTTCCTGCTTTGTCGTTCAGTTATCTTTAGAGAGTGAATGTGATAAATATCTGATTTAATAAACACTTATATAATGCACATCCGCGTCGTTTTTTGTCTTCGCGTGCAAAAGATGACCGTAGTTTTCCGGACCAAAGGACAGTCGCGCCGATTTTTATATCATATTCATAATTAGCAGTCTTCGCTCGCTATGCTGATCGGTTTTCGAAAAAGAACCTTGAAATATATATATATATATGCATACATAAACCTGTGAACTTGAACGTTTGTTTTAAAGCAATATGATTATTTACCGGAAATGTACAACAAAATTGCTGAAAACAATATAAACGTCATTCTGATATTGTATTTTTTAGTCATACAAAATTTTCAATAGCAAAAAATGACATAGAATTACCATAAAGAAATATATAACATATGTTTTTTGTCTAAGGTAAAAAATATCCTTTGGAGAACCATACAAACATTAAGCGTATGGTGATTTTTATGGCATTGTACGGTTTAAAAACAATCATAATAATTTTTGTGGCATCATCTACGAGGTATATTGAAACATATACTTGTTAATGCTTTTCGACCTTGGGAATGACGGGTGTTCGATCTTGGGCTCCCATGTTTGGAAGGCAAGTACTTTAACCACTTGGCTATGGAGACTCGTTATAATAATTAAAAGGCATTTCGGTAATCCATCGTTATTTGCCGTTTTAAGTAAATGGTTGATTTAAAAAAAATGGGAAATTTGATTTTTTTAACCCTTTATCTACCGACGCACTGTGGGGTATTTGAAGAATCTGGCTGGCCAAAAGTCGATTTCATAAAGTACAACGCACGATCGAATAGATGGATACAGGTTGAAGCTGAGTCTTTGGAGAATCCTGTGATACCATTTTTATCTTGTTTAAGCAAACGATGACTTCCTGTTATCAGTTGAAATTAGAGTGTTCCGTTAAACGCATCGGCGTCAGATCGTTGTGCATTGTGACTTTCTATTTTCGAAAGTGAATAACTTTATTTTTGAAAGTATTTAAAATCTAATCGTTATGGATAGTGGCGAGGCAGGTATCTATTATTATTTTTTTAATTTTTGAATTAAGAGAAAGATAGTTTTCGTATTTGTAAAATTAATTTAAAATAACGTATATTTTTCTATTATTTTTGTCTCTTATTTCTGACTTCACGAAGGTTTAGTTATATTTCCAAGCTTTTCCAAGCAGAGTTACTTGTTGTACCAATAAGTATACATCCTTTATTTTGTGTTTTCGTTTAAAGTAGTTCCGCATTCATCCGCTTTTGAAAATGAAGGCAATATAAATATGCTCTTTCAAATTTCTGAGTAAGCATCCGAAATTACTATGTACAGATATTTAACTCATATTTATGATATAAATTTTAAAATGAAAAATATTGTTATGATTTGTTAGAAAGTGATCATATTTGTTTACTTTTCAGTCAATCTTATTGAAATGAATTTATATTAATTTGCAAAAAAAAAAAAAAAAAAAAAAAAAAATGCTTTAAAATAATGTATTTATTCCCTTTTATCTTTTTAAAGCACTTTTCAGAAAATGAAAGGAATTTATTGCTTGTTGTTAACTGTTTTTTGTCTAAAAAATAAGTCGCATCAATTTTACATAAGTTTTTGTTAAAAATTAGTTAAAGATTGCAAGATTTTTAAAAAATATAAGATATAAAATAATGTTATCTATCTAAATTGTGTATATTTATTATGCATTCTCTTTTCTACATTTCGTATTTATTTTAATTTAGGGTCTTCGAATGTCAAAGTAATGACTAGAAATGAATTTTTTAACTTTATGCAAAAGCAAAACCATCAAATGTAAATGATAGACTGAATTTTCTTGAAAATTACCTTCTTAATAATGATACTTTTGATGATGATGAATTTAAAAATTTCAAGCACAGTTTTTCCCAATTTAAGAGTAAATTCAAGAGCAAATGGATCGCAGCCCTTCACAAATTAGATATTTTTATGAAAAATAATAAGGACTGGCTTGAAAGTATAGTAGAAATTTCAAGTAAAATAAATGGATCAGGGACGACAGCAAAAACTTTCACTGAATCCAATGATAGGACAAAGTGGAGAATGTTTGAAAGTTTGAGGAGATCAACAGATGTGGAAGTACTTACACATGCCGCTCAGTTAAAATTAGAAATTTCAGATAAGATAGATGTTGCCCATGTGTCAAAAGAATTAACATAATCACCAAAGCAAGCATCCAAATATAAAAAAAGCATATTTGAGAACTCAGCAAACAGAAAAGAAAACACAAATATCCCCTTTTTTAAATATTATCATTATTTGTCGAAACTAATCTTTCCAGGAACCAATATGAAATTATAAGACGATATAAATAAAATGTATACCCGAGCTACAGTTTTCTACAACAAGCTGAAATTCATTGCTATCCAGAAAAACAGTCTTTTAAAATTACCGAAACTTACGCATAAATCAATACTTAAGAATAACTTAATTTAACAGTGACACGATTATTCATTTATTTGAAAGAATTTTTGGGAAATTTAAATGAAGAGGAAAAATTTGCATTAATTCTTATATGTAAATGGGGGCAGTGGTGGATTGCAACAAAAACAGTAAAAACAAAAATTTGAGAGTGATTCCTCTTCCTCTTTCCATATTTCAGAGCTTATTAGTTCCAATTCAGTTAATTTGCAACATAAACAACAAAACTATCTGGCAAAATCTATTACATGCCTCACTACTACTACACCAATAATACTCCAATAATACATCTCCTTACCACACTAATAATGCTATTTATCATAATTATCATTTATTTTATAATACTAATTTTGTTCAATAAAACCAGTACAGAGTTGTAAAACATCAATGATTTTTAAAATAGTAATAAACAATATTTATTACATAAACGTTTTTGAACCGTTTAAATTAGTTTAAAACAAAAAATAATTTTGGCCGCCCAGATTTGTCAAATACCCCACTGTGCGACGGTACTTATAAGTACTAAAAAATTACCTATTATAATATCGTTTAATACGTCAATTAGTTGTAATACTGTTTAGAATGAGTTACAGATACATTACTATATGTTGTTTCAAAAGCATTATTGTTTACACAAAACAAAAATATTTTTAAAAGGGTGATTTCTTTTGCCTTTGTATCTTTTCAGCTTTCTTGGCACTGAGGAAGGGGGATGGGGATTTTTCAATTCGGAAATATTTCTATATTTATATTGTAAGAACATCATATCTGTCCATTTTATAATTCTACAAAATACTAAGAAAACAATTTAAAATAAAAGATTTGAGTGGGGTTATAAATATTGCACAAAATCTCTGTAACTTCAAATTTAATTAATCCTTCTAAAACATTCAATCCTTTTAAAATCCTTCAGAAATTTATCAAATGATTATGTAAATCTTTTAATTTAGTTTAAACAATTTACGTAAAATGCTTTAGAATATAAAATTTTCGTGAATTCATAATGCGGTAGATAAAGGGTTAGACTATTTTATAGACGTATATTTCGAAATTAATTTATTATTTTAATGAATGGAATAAATAGTAGTTCCTTAACCACTTAGCTATGGAGACTCGTTAAGGAGGGATTATAATTAAAAGGCATATTTTAAGTAAATGATTGATTTAAAAAAAAAAAAAAAAAAAAAAACAGGAATTTTGAATTTTTTTAAAACTATTTTATAGTCATATATTTAGAAGTTAATTTATTATTTTAATGAATGGAATAAATATTTTAGCGAATATTATTTAGTTAAAGCAAGTCGTAGATATTTTTTTACGGAAATTTCGAATCTTTCTTTTAAATTTTAATGCTTAAAATGATGGGTAGATTTTTTGATTTTTTTTTTTTATAGATTGCAAATAAATTTTTAATATTTTTAATAATTATTAACATTTAAATAAAATATCTTTGTTGATGCATATAAAATGAATATAAAATTTTAAATAAGTTAAAATAACTTATGATTTTTTTTTTCACGATTAAATTTTTAATGAATTGCATTTTCAATGAACTGTTTCTAAATTTTTTTAGCGCGGACTTATTTACAAATGAACAGTTTTCTGTTTAAAAAAAATATTAGTAAAATTGGTTCAGTAGAAAGCTCAGGGTAGATGACTAAAAATAGTAGTGCTTTAGCAGTAACGACAAAATGAATACCTGTATGATAACATTATTTTCGATCGTGCTACCCGTTAGAAAGTATTCGTATTCGTTACTTTCGATATTGCTCAGAAACCGGGTATTAATAATCATGGCATGATGTACTACATAACTACAGCGAATCTGATTATACACCGTACGAGTTTTTGGAGGATTCCGATATGTGCTGCCACCTGTCCGTAAAACTTATATTCAATTAATTTCTAAATTTCAAGGAAAAAATGCAACCGTATTTAAAGACGATGCATAGTTGTATATAATATGTCTAAATTGTAGAATTTATTACTTATGAAATAAAGAATAACCAGGTAAAGATTAATCCGAAAAGGCAATTTAGAAGAATAAAAGTTTACAAAATTTTTACAATAAAACTATGAAATATAATTACACAAACAAAATATTTTTTTTACAAGCAAATTAACTTACTAATTTTACACTAAAAATAATTATGTGTTACAAATTTTTTTAACAATAATTTTAAAATATTTTTTTTTTATATTTTAATTTTTTACGTGATTATCCTATCAAATAACCTTGTACTTCAATCACATTATTATTTTGGAAACTTTTAATTTATATTTAAAAATACTTTTTATAAGCAACAAAAAATAAATAAATGAACAAACTTTGCCATAAAAACATTTTTACAAGTAACCTAAAAATTCGTCTTTATTATAAAAAGATTTTTTTTTCTAAATATAAAACGTAAATACACTTAATAAACAAAGATATTTTTATAAAAAAAGACTGCACTGAAAACAAAGCTGTCAATACTCAATTGCTCGCAAAAATTTCAAAACATTTAAAAGAAATGTGTTTCATTTTAGATTTTATCATCATATCAAAGTTTACATCATTATTTCTGATTCTATTTTTTCCATTCATTATTTCATTCCATTATTTTTTCATTCTGTTTTTTCTATTCTTTTTGGTTTGAAGGGTGTCTCCGTGCCGAAATTAACATTTTTGGACCTGGGTCAAATATGAATTTTGGCGGACACCCCCCCCCCCCTCACCTCCGTAAAGTATATTACAAAGAGAATTTTACTGATTTTCTAATGACCGACTTACTTTAAAATTTGAAATATGTAATCATAAAATATATAATACTGAACTATGTAATTTGCTTCTTCAAATATTGATTGATTAAAACCTTGAATACGGAATCGAAAAAAATCCGCTTTATACAGGCTTTTTTATGCTATATTAATCTTAGATTCTTCTATGCTTTGGCATACCCCAGATAGGATGATTTTAACTATACCATGCTAAATATAGACGTGAAAAAAATCAACAAAATAATCGACATTTGGCACCCCTCCGTTCTGGTGCCCGGGGCTCTGCCCCCGTCTTGCTCCCGCCTTAGTTCCGGTGCTGGGAGGGAGGGGGGAAGGGGCTCTTTCAGATAATAAATAACCTGATTTTGAAAAAATATTTTTCAGATGGTACTATTGTTACATCACTGATAAATACTTTTTGCTAAATACGCAAGCACTAAAATGCTTTACCAATATTTTTTTTTATTTTTTTACCCAATTTGTTGTTGAACTCCCTTTAATTGAATACTTCGCTTGACATAAATGTGAATCACATTTTATTTTATCATTTGATGCTTCAGAAAAATATATCCACTTTTGATTTCTTTTTCTTTTTATAATGAAATAAATAAATGAATCAACAAGCCCGTACGAAATCCAAATCATTTGAGATTTGAAAATAAGTGATACAAACAGAATGATACACATACACTGGATACGAAAACAACTGAAACTGGCGCTTGTGTTCAGAGTCTGAACACAATTTCGTATCTTAACCGCATTCGACTGTCTGGCCGCATTCATGAATTACACAAATATAAGCAGCATTTGAAATTAGTTTCACTTCGTTCGGTTGCGTATTGACACAGTAGCGAGCAACGCCGTGCGAAAGGGAGGATCGAAGGGGGGGGGGGGGCGATTGCCTCGAGTGCAGAAAATTAGGGTGTGCTAAATTTATTCAACCAGCGTCATTTTGTGGGGTTTAGCGTCAAGTTGGGGGAGGAGGGATCGCAAATTGAAACTTTGCCTCAGGCACAGTTTTCTCTTCGCATGCCCCCGATAACGACTAACGAGTCGTATTTGTAAGTATCCATTTGGTACTTCATATCTTAGAAAATACTCGTTACTTAGTAACGAATATGTGCGGTTTGCAACAGCTCTAGGCGTAGGTTATATAAAATTATGGAAAATTTAACTAAGCAATTTTTTCTTATAAAATTATAATAAAATGTCTTAAAGAATAGTAATAATCTTTTATTATGTAAGAGAATTTTAGACAAAAGTTTGAGGAGCCTGATACTACTTTAAACCTCAAATTATTGCCAAAATCTTATTTGTTTGTTTGTCTAATTCGGTGAAGTAAATTCGTCCAGTCAAGAACCATCAAGTTCTGTAATATAAATCGCTATTTTTTGAACAGAAACTTCCGATGTGAACATGTACACTGTATATCACTACTCTTCTAAGTTCGTTCATTCCGAATTTGCGAATCCTCCCCCCCCCCCCCCCCATAGAAAAAACTCGATTGGGGCGCAAGGAGGAAATTTGCACATGACACAGAGTCAGTACACTAATCTATGATTACAATACAGATCGGAAAAATTAAAACTTTTATTTTGATTACACATTTTCCACATGGGTGCCATCACCATGCAATGTGTAATTGCCTGTGATGACACCCATGTGGAAAATGTGTAATCAAAATGAAAGTTTTAGTTTCTCCGATCTGTATTGTAATCAGAGTTTAGTGTACTGACTCTGTGTCATATGCGAATTTCCTCCTTGTGTCCCAATTGAGTTTTTTTTATTGGGGGGGGGGGATTCCCAGAACGGTTTTTTGTGCGTGCGTAACATGTCCGTTTCTTGCGATACACGTACGGTTCCAACGCTCTTGCGGGTTTTCGCATGCGCTGAGCATTTTGCGATGAAAAAAAGGGTGTTGTCATTGGAAATTTTCGAGTTTCTGTAACTATAACCGTAACCGTGAGTGCCATTTTGTTGTCGTTCACAGAATCTCGAACTCATCTGAATAGCTATATCTGAAATTTCATTTCGATCGGTTAAGCGGACTGGCCGCTAGAGCTCCGTATATCGGCAAAGTTTTTTTATGATCACCCTGTATTTTTCATGTATACGTAGAGAATGTCTCGGCCTCAGACGCTATTCTCTTTACAGGTGTGAATGGAATCGAATTGGCATTCTGCCAGCCCAAGATATACAAGTATGGTCTAACAGTAGTTATGCAATTTTTCATTCATATTACAATGAAATGCTACTTTAGAATGCTTAAATATAAGCAACTTAATTCTATTTAGAGAAAAAATGCACTTCTGATGTCAAAGAATTCGGTCCCTGTTCCTCGTGGTTGTTTTGATTGGGCCTAATGTGGACATTAAAATTTGAGCAATAAAAGGTTTCATATTGCAAACATTTTTTATGGCAAACTCCACCTCCATGTATCTTTTCCCTCCATGCCTGTTTCCCTTTTACTCTTAATAGAAATGGAGTACTGAAGTTGCCACCATTAGAAAATTGTTACTAAAAACTAAAAAAAATAATGGTATTTCAAAAATAAATTGAAATATAGGTTTCAAACAAATTGCATTTAAAAGCATACCCCCCCCCCTTCTATACGACGATGTAAAAATTGAAAATGTGCTATGTTTAGAAATATAAAAATTTACAATAGCAAAAAGTGCAAAAATGAACTGTTGACATTCGCAGAATGACATATGCGTTACCCATACATATGCTGCATGACATATGCTGCTCTACAGTTTGTCCTTTATAAGATAAGATAACTGCAGGCTTAAAATTGAAAATGCCTCTTTCTGGCTGACTTGTGGTATGTCAAAAAGCACTAAATAACTCTTTGTGTAGAATGATACTCCCCCTCTTCCTCCGTGCTGTTTCGTTTAATTGCTATCATTTTATACACGTACTAGAAAATACCTTTACTAAATGAACGTGATAAATATGTGATCTAATAACACCTTTATAATGTACATCCTTTCACAAGAGCACGCAAATAAAGGTCTACTATTCTTATTTCATTTTAAAAGGCAGGATAATTGAACGGGCTTATTTCAGTTTAACTGACTAATTTATACCTACATTGATAATGGTGTCATAAAATTTTATTGTCTTGCCGGTCTATTTTAGACATTTTAAACAATGAAAAGTTTTGTCTTAATTGAGACTACCTTGATTTTGCTAATAGGAGGTATTTTGAAACAAATCAAGAACATAGAAAATTATTTTTTATCAAGTAGTCTCTTTAGAAAAAAATGGGGTGAAAAAATCATAGCATAAGGAAGATAACAAATCCTATGTTATAATTTAAAGCCATAAAACAGGATTATAAGGGATCATAAACCTATTAAATGTATTACTTCACTCTACTGAAATATAATAATAGCTGAAAAGAAATTCTTCATTTATTGATTGATGTTATTGCGAGACCTAAACGCTACTGATTATTTATTTATTTATTTTATAGTTAAAAGGGATAGTATTCGAGTAATTCTTTAATTAGATTCAGTATTTAGAAAATAAAATTTATAAAAGCAACCTCAATTTTATAGAAATGTGGTTTTATAATAGATTTTTAAACGGGATATTAGTCATTGTCCGCACAAGCCGAAACTGGTGACAGTTTTATAACCTCTTGAAAGTTGACGGCAATTTTTATGATACTTAAATTTTATTCGAAATTATTTTTTCCCAATTAACAACGTGAAACGGAAGTTATACCATACCAATTTGAGAGCAAGCTGTTTTATTAAACACAAAAACAAATTAATCAGTTAGATAGTTTCGGAGTAATCGGTGAACATACATAATATATATACACTATATTGCCATTGATTATTGGACACTTGCGATTTTAGACATGTTACTGAATATCTAGAAAAATATATGAGGAATCATCTCGAAACTCTTAGTGTATAAATATAATAGTATACGCCATACATCTCCGTGAAGATTTTTTACCGAAACTCCATAGGGGACCGTCAACAAATTAAAAAAGAATGAATATCTTTTGAATAACCCTGTCAAAACTAATGTAGCAAAAGCGCTCAAACTCTAGATTATGATTGAATGCCTTATTGTAATACACTGAGTTCATTTTTATGCAAATAGCATGCATACTCGCAGAGTAATTAAGGTTTTTATAAAAATGGTCCCAAAATTTTCCAAGTTTTTCCCTTATAATTTTCAGAGTTCTTAATATAAAGTAATATTTTTTTCAGAAAATATGACAAACAACATTGCCCATAGTACCCTGTAATCAGAATTAAAAAATAATAATAAAGAATACTGCCCAGTTAAACTGATGGCATTGAGCTCACAGGCTACAAATACTAATTGTACATTAAAGCCTTATATTTTCAAGGGTTAATTCCGTTCGAAAAAAAAAATTAAGAAGGGGAAACAGCTCTCCCCTTTCCTCTTTTTTTATACTTAATCATTGAACCTCCTATACTATCAAAGACATGCTTTATCATATAAAAAATCTATATCCAAAATTCAGAGCAAATTAGATAATTCTTAATAAAAACCCATTTAGCATTTATATAATTTAAAAGGAGTTATCCCCTTCTTTTATACTTAACCATTAAACTTCCAAAACGATTCAGAGATTTGAACGAAATCTGAAAATTCTGCTTGAAAAACCTATTTATATAAATTAAGAGGGGGGGGAGGCATTAGAACCCCTGTTGCCCCTATTTATACTTATTCAATGAACACCTAATAGCAGTCACGGAATCGCCTCATCAGAATGATCCTAATCTAAATTTTGAACGAAAACTTAATTCTGCATGAAAATCCCATTTATATCAACTAACGGGGGGGGGGCATTAGAACCCCTGTTCCCCCTATTTATACTTATTCAATGAACACCTAATAACAGCCACGGAATCGCCTCATCAGAATGATCCTAATCTAAATTTTGAACGAAAACTTAATTCTGCATGAAAATCCCATTTATATCAACTAACGGGGGGGGGATTAGAACCCCTGTTCCCCCTATTTATACTTATTCAATGAACACCTAATAACAGTCACGGAATCGCCTCATCAGAATGATCCTAATCTAAATTTTGAAAACTTAATTCTGCATGAAAATCCCATTTATATCAACTAACGGGGGGCATGAGCCCCCCGTTCCCCCTCTTATACATATCGAATGAACTCCAAAAACTAATCAGGGAAGCGCCTTATCAGGATATACCTATATACAAAATTTCAAGTGGATCCGATATTTTTATCATGAGTTATCGCGTTACGCACATACGCACATACATACAGAACGGACGGGCACATAAGCTCTCAGGCTATGATAGCCTGTGAGCTAAAAACTGTATGAAAAATGAGTAGCTTCACTAAATAATTTTTTACTGTGCATGCGTCAAAGATATCAAAATTTCATTTGCATATTATGTTAGCTAAATGTATAGAGCAACTTTTGTAAAAGTCTCAAAATCATAACTTGAAAATTCTGAAAGTAATCGTCTATAGAAAAAGGACAAAATCCGTTGTTTCCAAAATGAAGCAAAAAAATTAGGGATTTTATCCCAATGCAATAGTACATCCCGTATTGTGTATTCTATATTGACACTAATCAATGAATATATGGATACAACCCCTCTTGTTTTTGCTTCACTTTGAGAATAACGGATTTTCAACTTATTCAATTGACGATTATTTTCAGAATTTTCAAGTTATGATTTTGTGACTTTCACAAAAGTTGCTCTATACATTTAGCTAACATAATATGCAAATGAAATTTTGATATCGTTGACGCATGCGCAGTAAAAAATTATTTAGTAAAGCAACTCATTTTGTATACAATTTTCATTATTTTTTAATTCTGATTACAGGGTACTGTGTGCAATGTTGTTTGTCATATTTTCTGAAAAAAATATTATTTTATATTAAGAACTCTGAAAATTATAAGGAAAAAACTTGGAAAAATTCGGGACCATTTTTATAAAAACCTTAATTACTCTGCAAGTATGCATGCTATTTGCATAAAAATGAACAAGGCATATAACAATAAGACATTCAATCAATATCTAGAGTTTGAGTGCTTTTGCCACATTAGTTTTGACAGGGTTATTCAAAAGATATTCATTCTTTTTTAATTTGTTGACGGTCCCCTATGGAGTTTTGGGAAAAAATCTTCACGGAGATGTATGACTTATACTATTATATTTATACACTAAGAGTTTCGATATGATTCCTCATGTATTTTTCCAGATATTTAACAAAATGTCTAAAATCGCAAGTGTCCAATAATCAATGGCAATATAGTGTATATATACATACGCGTCGAATCGATAATCTCCTCCTCCTCCTTTTTTGAAGTCGGTTAATAAGAGCGGTATGCGTGAATAGATAAAATTGTAATGCTAAAGAAAATACTATATTTCCTTTTTAATGTAAAATAGATGTTTTTCTTCTTCAATTTAATATATAAAATAAACATAATAGTAATTAAAAAATATACAAGCTTAACAGTTCATTTTAAATGAGGTTATTCAAAAATGCGGAGAAATTGTGAATAGAAAATAAGAGGGGTGTCATGATATTATAACGTAACTGTTATTACCTGTAACCTGAACTGTATATATATCGGCTAATATTGTAACCTTGATCCGTTGCTTATTATATATTATGTGATCGTGTATGAGCGTGTCGTTTATTAATTTATGTTGTACTGTTATTAATTATTAGTTTAGTAACGTTCATATGAAACGTAATTATTACATGGTGCCGAATTGATCGAATCCAGTAATCGTCATGCCGGGAAATGACAACAGTAATAACAGTGTAAACATTCGACCGCCGCCGCCGCTAAGCCTAATGACCAACGATGTTTCGAAATCGTGGCAAGATTGGTTCCAACAGTTTGAGTGGTACGCTACAGCCATAGAATTGGAGAAGAAGCCAGAAAAAATTCAAATATCAAGTCAGCCATTGGTCCTGAAGCGGTAAGCATTTATAATACTTTCACAGATGATAAGAAAACAACGCTAAATGTTCTAATTGAAGCTTTTAAAAAGTATTTCACGCCTAAAGTAAACATAACATACGAGAGATTTTTATTCAATAAGTTATATCAAAGTGAAAATCAAAAATTTGATAATTTCTTAACGGAAGTACTTAGTAAAAGTAAATCGTGTCAATTTGGTAATCTTCATGATAGTTTAGTTACTGACATAATTGTAATTGGTATTTACAGTGATTCCGATAGAGAAAGATTGTTAGCAGAAGATGATTTGACATTAGATAAAGCGACAAAGATTTGTAAAGCTAGTGAACAAGCGCGATCACAAATGAGTACATTCAAAGATAAGCCATTAAATATTGAAAGCGTAAATAAAACCGTTACAAGTACGAAAAATAAATATACTAAAGAAAAGCAAAGTTTCAATGGTAAATTATGCACGCGAATACGCATCACAAAAAATTTGAATGTTTGGCTTATAAAAAGAAATGTTTTGCTTGTGGTAAAGAAAACCATTTTAGCATTTGTTGCTCTTCAAAGAAAAATAAAAAACATGTAGCTACTGTAAATAGCTTAACTGGCGAAGTTAGCAAAAGTAATGAAAATTCAAAAAGTTTAGTTATAAGTAATATAGCCAATAATGTGGAATCATTAGATTGGTATGAAATGGCTGAATTTGAAAACAAGTATAGAGTAAAATTTAAATTGGATATCGGTGCTCAATGCAATGTCCTATCATATTCTTTGGCGAAAAAAGCAAATTTAAGCATTAAATATTCTAACGTGCGATCTTTGGTATCATTTTCTAATCATAAAATGAAAGTTGTAGGTGAAGCAGTTGCCAAGTTAAGTGTTAAAAAGAAAACTTATATTACTAGATTGGTAATAATAGAAGAAATGTTGCAACCTATATTGGGAAAAGATTCATGTGTAGAAATGGGTTTAGTTAAACGCATAAACAGTATTGGGTTAACAGAAAAATTTCTTAATACCAGTGCTAATGAAGAGGAAATAGGCTGTTTGAAGAAATTTACTTATGACATTGATTTAATAGATAACCCTAAGCTTGAAGTATTTCCTGCTAGAAAAGTGCTTCATTCCATTAGAGAAAAAATTAAAGAAGAGCTTGATAGAATGCAACAGATGGGCATCATAAAACCTGTGAGTGACCCAACATATGCAGTCTCGCCTATGGTTGTAGTTCATCGGAATGGTAAAATACGAGTCTGTATGGATCCATCTAGTTTGAATAAGAATTTGAAAAGAAGACATTATCCTTTAAAAACATTAGAAGAAATTGCTGCTCGCATAAATGGTTCTAAATGGTTTACGAAATTGGACTGTAAAAAAGGATTTTGGCAACTTAAAGTAACAGAACGTACTAGTAAATACCTGATTATGGCCACCCCTTGGGGGAGATTTTCTTATTTGAGAATGCCAATGGGTTTAGCATCTGCACCAGAAGTTTTCCAGCAAATTATAAGCCATTTAATAGGAAATATAGAAAATGTAGAATGTGCAATGGATGATATTTTGATACATGCTTCTTCTAAAGAAAAATTAGAAGAACTGACCTCTGAAGTCATAAAAATTCTCACAGAAGCGGGATTAACTCTGAATAAAGAAAAATGCATTTTTTCCCAGAACAGTGTTAAGTTTTTGGGACACATTGTTACTGATGTAGGACTGAAAGCTGATCCTGAAAAAATTGAAGCTATTATTCAGTTAAAAGTTCCGGAAAATGTAGCATCGTTACAGCGTTTTCTTGGAATGGTTACCTACTTGGCTAAATTTGTTCCAAACTTGGCTGAATTAACGCAACCGTTAAGAGCATTGTGTAAAAAAGAAACCGAATGGATTTGGGAAAGTGAACAACAGAGAGCATTTGTAAAGCTGAAAGAAATTTTAAAGAATTTACCTGTATTGAAGTATTTTAACGTGAATTTACCTATAACATTGTCTGTAGATGCAAGCAAACATTCTGTAGGAGCAGTAATTATGCAAGAAGAACGTCCTGTAGCTTATGCAGCAAAAGCATTAGACAAGACGCAGCAGAATTATTCACAAATAGAAAAAGAAGCGTTTGCAATCAAATTTGGATGTTTATGTTTTCATCAATACGTCTGGGGTTGCAGAAAATTAACTGTGGAAACAGACCACAAACCATTAATTTCAATTTCAAAAAAGCCATTACATTTAGCTCCTCCTCGTCTGCAAAGAATCATGTTGGACATTATGCCTTATCGTCCTGAAATTATTCATAAAAAGGGAACTGAAATGTTTATAGCTGATACTTTGAGTCGAGATTGTAATCTGAATTCTAATTTAGAAATGCCTGAATTACAGACGGAAATTCATGTAATTGTTCCAATGACAGAATCTAAAACAACGGAACTGATTCAAGCACTGAAAGATGATGAAGAATTAAGCCTGCTGATTAAGATGATTCAAGATGGTTGGCCAGAAGAATTAAAAAAAGTTCCTGAGAGTCTGAGAAAGTATTGGACTTTTCGAGATGAGTTTGCCATTTATGAAGATATCCTGTTTAGAGGTGACCGAATAGTCATCCCGTCAAAGCTCAAGGAACCCACCTTGAAAGCTATTCATCTTGGTCATCAAGGAATACAGCATTCACTCAGTATAGCTAGAGAAAATGTGTATTGGGTAGGCATGAATAATGATGTTATTTCATATGTTAAGCAGTGTAAAGTTTGTCAACAACGTCAAAGAGATAATCCCGAAGAACCGTTAATTTTGAATGAAGTACCAGAAAGACCTTGGCAAATAGTTGGCACAGATATTTTCCATTTGAATAAAAAGAATTACTTGCTTGTTGCAGACAGCTATTCGGGTTATTTTGATTTTTGTATACTGAGCAACTTATCATCTAGTGCAGTTATATAAGCATTTAAATGTTGGTTTGCAACGCATGGTATTCCTGAAACCTTATGCACAGATCCGGGTCGCTAATATCCATTCACTCAAGGATACAGCGCTTGGCGAAAGTCAAACCGTGCCAAATGGTTTGGAGGAAAAAGAGCTATTTTACCCATCATTCACTCCTCTTCCCAGATTCCTTGATATCATGGGAATTTACATCAACTTTTGTGACACTGTGATTTAATGCACCCTTCCTATTCATAAATTGATAAGTCTAAACTAAATATACATGCATATACTGATTGAATGTGTACAAAGTACAAATACAAAACAAAGATCACGTTTTATCTAAAAAACCACCTTAAAAGTTTTTATCTAATATAAATTGTTTTTTTTTTTAAATATTTAATATCTCATTAGATACTGAAAATTGAAGAGAATTAATGACAAATCACTAAACGAAAACATTAAAAACATTAGTTTAAGGGTGTTCTTAAATCAAAAAGGGCAACTTTGTGACACATGCATTAATTTATTTTTGGTCGGAAATGCATGAAAATAGCAGGTGTTGTTATTCAGAAACTGTCTAATTGCACTCATTCTTTTGTTTTTTACAAAACACAATAGATTTTTCATAACAAGCCTTCAAAGTTGACACTTTTGAGCATATTTCCCAACGAAAGCAGAAAAACCGGTCGAAAAGGAGGAGAAAAACGGGTGATTTCGTCATCGAAATAGCTTATAACTCGATAAGTAATTTAATTATCATAAAATGGAAAAATAAGTTCAATTCGAAATCGCTTTCATAGTCAGGCATTAAAATTTTATAACTTTCTGTTAAAAAATGAATTTGTAAATGTGTCAAAACGTTTTTCGCTTGTTGAGCGGATCAGTTAAGAACACCCTTAAATAATAATACTTCTTAATATTAGTTATGTATGTAATAATTAATAATGTTAAATAATATAATTTATAATCATATATATATATTAATATTAATTAATAAATAGTTAATATTAGTTATATATATTTAAATATTGCTAATATTTTTAAAAGAAAATCTTAAATTATGTTAGTGGAAGATTAAAGGAAAATTAATGAAGATTAAAGATTTTCCTTTTTTTTTTCTTAAATTATTATCATTAATTAAATACATAGAAATATTAAAATTTGAATATTTATAATTAATATTTTTATGTTTCACTACTTTATAATTATAAATGAAACAGTAATTATTAAAATGAATACTAATAAATAATATAGTTTTTTTTTTTTTTTTTTTTTTTTTTTTTTTTGTGTGTGTGTGTGTGTGTATGAATGATGCCTCATTTTAAAACATAAGAACTTTAATAAATTGGTTTTACTAATTTGATATTCATCTCTTACAACACGGCGGTAGCATAACTAAAATAAAAATATTTTTTATTTTATTTTAATAATTATTGTATTTTAAATTATATTTATTTAATTATTAAAAAGCAGAATTTAAAAACATATTAATTATTTACATTTATTTCAAATGAAACTTTATGTAATAAAATTTTAAATTAAGTTTTATAACTTAATTGTAATTAAAATTTAATTGTCTAATAGACAATAAAACTAATACAAAGTAACTGATTTTTATAATATACTTTATTGATTACTTAAATAAAAATAAAAACAAAATTCTACGAGAGCAAGGACACAACTCACAATCTTATAATTACAAGCTTTTTGCCTTAACCACCTCGCTATGCCTCAGATACTTTACAATAGCTTCCAAGTGCCTCATATACGACAAAAATTGTAAGTAAAATGTCTGGAACAGCCATGATGCGCGAGAAAATGCGTAGATGCTAGTCAAAACATTTGGCACACCTTTATTTTCGCCAAGCGCTGTATCCTTGAGTGAACGGAAATTAGCATCCGGGTCCTCAGCTGATTTCTAAAGAATTGAAGTATTTTCTAAACAGTGGAACATAAATCTGCAAGTATCAAGTACTGAGCATAAAAGATCCAATGGTCTAGTCGAACGTTATATTCAAGAAGCTAAACAATTGATTGCTAAATGTGCTGCAGATGGTTCTGACTTATATTTAGCATTGTTAAATAACAGAAATACCCCTAGAGGAGTGTTAGGATCCCCTGCACAGCGTCTTATGGGAAGAAGAATAAGAGGAATTTTGCCAGCAAGCTCAAGATTGTTAAAACCAGCTATCATAAAGAATGTCTCTTCTAACCTTAAAGAAAAAAGAATAAAAGAGAAAGAGTATATTGATAGAGGTTCAAAAGCAAAAAAGCCAATTTCTGTTGGTCAGAAAGTATGGTTTCGGAAAGGTCACAAAAAGTGGAGTCCTGCTGATGTAATTTCTCCAGCTCAAGGATCAAGATCCTTTATTATCAAGACGCCAGATGGTGCAACATATAGAAGGAACACTTGGTTTCTATGTCCAAATTTTACTCCTGAGAAACTGGAAGTGCCAAATAACTCCGATCCTACACTTGAAGAAACAGATAATTCTGATCCAACACATGGCCAATGTGAAGCAGAACCAAAAACACCCAATGACTCTAGTCCGGTAAGTGCTGCTCCTTCTTCAAATCTGTCGCCAAAACTGACATCCTCTCCTGTTCCGAAGATCGAAACTCCTGTGCGCCAAACTGATATTGGTGTAAAAACTCGTTACGGCAGGACTGTTAAAAAGCCTGTAAAACTTGAATTGTAAAAGAAAAAACTGTTTATTTTTATAAAACAAGTAAGAAAAATCATGCGTTAAGCATAGATTATGAAGCACTTTCCAACACTTAATGAAATCTTTAACAAAACATTGTTATTTAGGGAAATAATAGTGTATAGCCAAATATACCCAAATATGTATTCCAGTACTTTTGAACAGCTCTGTATTTCATATGTCAGTTGATATAATGGGAAAATTTAGTTTAGCAAAAAAATACCCAGTAGCTTCAAATTTCTTTTTCAGAATTTCATACTATTAGATGGAAACATACTTGAATACTTTTGTTCAGCCCTGTAGTTTACATTGTACCTTTATTACACGTCAGCATTAGGCTAAAATTTATTGTAAACTAAAACACTTTTAAAACAACTGAAATCACATTCTCATAAATTATCATTCATAGGCGTCCATGTACCGAATTCTTTGCGTGGCCCTGTACATCCTTTTATCTATATTCTGCAAACATTTCTCAGTAAATTGAATGAAGCTCAGCGTAAAAAGACATAGCTTATTTAAGAACCACGTTTAAATAATTTACGCTTATATTCAGTAACGTTGGTGAGCTCTTTTGGGTAGCCCTGTATATCAACTATAACATTTATACATACCATATAATGTGCATATATTTAGCGAAATATAAACGCGCATATCATAATTAAAATGCATTTCATCCCTCCATCAGCCATCATCGGACACATATACGGTACTTCGGAAAGAATATAATATTTGAAATTTTTTGTGTGGCCCTGTAAATTCTATGTACTTTATATTATGCAAGACAGTAGTGCATAATTTATATTAAGCTTCAGTGACATATATCAATTTTATTATACACGAAACAGCTTAATATATTTAAAATATCTCACACACAATTCCCCCTTTTACCATTATCTAATGGAATTCTTTTGTGTGGCCATGTAAATGAATAATAGCTATATTTTCACCCTATATTTTATAGAATGCATATTTTAATATGTTTGACAGGGTATAACATCTTTAAAATTCCTTTGAAACGATTTTTCCATATAGGCCGTAATGTAATGGGAAAGTTTTGATTCGCCCTGTAGATAAACTAGTCATGATAGAAGCTTCATTTTCAATAGGGTTCGTGCTAGGGTAAACGTCAATAACGTCCTAAAATTTCATGGCAATCCGAGTACATAAACAATTTTTCCCCATGGGCCGTAATCTAATGAAATACTTTTGATTCGCCCTGTAGATAAACCAATCATGGTAGAAACTTCATTTTCAATAGCGTTCGTGCTAGGGTAAACGTCAGTAACGTCCTAAAATTTCTTGGCAATCCGAGTATAGTAACGATTTTTCCCCCATAAGCCGTAATGTAATGGGAAACTTTTGATTTTCTCTGTAGATAAACTAATCATGGCAGATACTTCATTTTCAATAGGTGTCGTGCTAGGGTAAACATCAATAACGTATAAAAATTTCATAGCAATCCGAGTATATTTACGGGAGTTAGAGCTCGGACAGACGGCCATCCGGCCAGACGGACAGACGGCCAGACAAACCGAATGCATAAGCACTTTTCAACTTTGTTGGAAAGTGCTAAAAAAGGAGGATGTCATATTATAACGTAACTGTTATTACCTGTAACCTTAGCTGTATATATATCGGCTAATATTGTAACCTTGATCCGTTGCTTATTATATATTATGTGATCGTGTATGAGCGTGTCGTTTATTAATTTATGTTGTACTGTTATTAGGTGCGTTCGTAATTATGTAAATACGTAGCACCTATTGTTGTCGCTCAGTCCGTCCGTCTGTCCGTCTGTCCGTCTGTCTGTCCGTCTGTCCGTCTGTCTGTCCGTATATAACAACGCAAAAACTACCCAACCGAATCGTTTGAAATTTAAAATACATAATTATAACATAATTTTGTCGAGTCATTTCAAATTTTATGAAAATCGGATGAATAGATCAATTACAGGGACAATCAAAAGGATTCCGTTACATTACGGTCAATGGGGAAAAAATTTTCAAATGCATTTTAATCGCTTGAAATTTAAAATATATAATTATTGGGTAATTTTGTCGAGTAATTTCAAATGTTATGAAAATCGGATGGATAGATCAATTACAGGGACAATCAAAAGGATTCCGTTACATTATGGTCAATGGGAAAAGAATTTCAAATGCATTTTAATCGTTTGAACGTTAAAACATATAATTATTACGTAATTTTATCGAGTCATTTCAAATGTTATGAAAGTCGGACGCATAGATCATTTACAGGGACAATCAAAGGTATTCCATTACATTACGGTTAATGGGAAAAAAGATTCAAATGCATTTTTATGATGTTACACTCATTCGAACATAATAGAATTGGCATGAATCTATGAAATATATACTAAAATATGCATTCTGTACAATCTGTGATGCAAAGAATTTTATGAAAATCCGATGGATATATCAATTACAGGGACAACCAAAAGGATTCCGTTACATTACGGTCAATGGGAAAAAAAGTTTCATATGCATTTTAATCGTTTGAAATTGAAAACTTATAATTATTACATAATTTTGTCGAGTCATTTCAAATGTTATGAAAATTGGATGAATAGATCAATTACAGGGACAATCAAAAGTATTTTGTTACATTACGATTAATGGGAAAAAAGTTTCGAATGCATTTTAATGGTGTTACACTCATTTGAACATAACATAATTGACATGAATCTATAAAGTATGTACGAAAATATACATTCTGTACAATCTGTGATGCAAAGAATATTTAGTATTAAATTACAGGGCCACACAAAAGTATTCCCCTGCATAATGCTACACGGGGAAACATTGTTTGGGGCATGTTTTAATTATATTCAACTATTTCACATTTTATGAATAAGATATAGGTTTCTGAGGTGTAATAAAAATTACTTCCTGCATATTTACAGAAACACAAAGATTTCGACTACTATTCTGTATCCAAAGTACGCTCTACTATATCAGCAATATCTGAATATTTTTAAAACTTCGTTATCGTACGAACGCACCTCATTTGCTACGTTCACGTGCATTTTCCAACTTGTTAATTATTAGTTTAGTAACGTTCATATGAAACGTAATTATTACAAGGGGTATTCGTGAATAGATAAAATTTTAATGCTAAACAAATACTATTTTTTAATATACATTTTTTATGGTAGATACATATTTTTTTCTCTTTTAATTTAACACATATGAATTGATTTTGGTTACCATGCCACAAACTTTGCATGCTCAGCGATTCCTCAAGAGACGTAGAGACCCAATCCAAAGGATAGTAGCGTTTTTCAGAAACTATGGCCTAAAATTTGCGTCAGAGTTCGGTTTGACATTGGCTTGGACAAGACGATCCAGCCATGCTCTCGTATTTCCGACGTTATAATTGCTGGTAGATTTCAGGAGAAGCTCATTTTTTCCCTTTAATTAGGAAATATTATAACTGTTTTGAAGAGCTACATTAACCTAGATATATTTAAACTCTTATGTTATTCCTTATCTGTTACTTTCTCGCTTATTACATACATAGAATACATATAATAGTATTTAAAAATATAAGTTTTACAATTGATTTTAACATGAATAATAAATAAAACTAGTGTTTCCAAATTCAAAATCGGAAAGGTAAAATCTAAAATAAGAAAAAAAAAATGTTTTGAAAACTACTCCATTAAAAGATAGGAATTGTAATGGAAGTGACGTTTTTTAAATTGTATTTCATGTATGTAATGCAGAGTTTCCCCCAGAGGGTTTCAGGGGGGCGCTCCGCCCCTCCTGCCCTTTAGTTGAAAAAATAGCGCCCCTCTTATCATTCTTTAAAAAAAAAATAGCGCCCTTCTCGCCCCACATTTGAAAAAACGCAGCCCTCCAGTGATGATCTGAATGCGCTTATAGCGCTTAAATTACGCAAAAAATCGGCGACTGAATGCAAAAAATGGTCTCATACGCGTCCCGTGAGACGGGTAATTTCATCAAAAAATCGCGAAAAAACGACTAATTTCCGACAAGATAGGATTCCAAAAAAAATGGCTAATTTCGTCACAATTTCACAAAATGACAGATTTCCTCAAAACATCGTGGAAAAACAGAAATTTTTGTTTAACGAGTCGCAAAAAATGGCAACTTTCTTCAAAAAGTAGTGATAAAATGGCAGGTTTCGTCAAAAGATTCGCGAAAAAACAGCAAATTTCGTCCAAAAATCGCAATAAAACAGAAAATTCTGTGAAAAGTTTCGTTTTTTCGCTATATTTTCACGAGATTTGTCATTTTTTCGCGATTTTTTTTAACAAAATAAGCCATTTTTTTCAATATTTTAACAAAATCTGCTGTTTTTTGCGATCTTTTAATAAAAGTGGCCTTTTTTTCGCGATCTTTTAACAATATTTGCCATTTTTTTGCGACCTTTTAACAAAATTTAATTTTTTTCTTCTTTTTTTCTATTTTTTGATGAAATTTGTTTTTTTACTTTTTAAACTGCTTGACTCTAGATTCAACTCTATAAAAGTGCCCTTAAAAATGAAAAAGTGCCCTGAAAAATGTAAAAAGTGCCTTTTTCAGAACAGTAGCGCCCTGCTCTTTTTTAAACCTAGAAGAAACTCTGTGTAATGTATGTAGTTATTCGGGTTTTGTTCATTCACAATGTAGTACAAATGAAGAATAATTGTCAAAGATAAAAGTAATAAAGTTTTATATATTTTTTAATTTCTCTAATATATCATGTCCTGTATTTTTTTATTTTTCTCGCTGTAACAGCGTTGGGATTTTAGATTAAAATATATCCTCTTCCGATTTTCCCTACTAATAATTTTTTTTAAACTAACCCCGTTAGTGCTTTACTTCGCTTTCTTTCAACTGTTCCAAGATTGCCAAGTTCGAAATATATCATTAATGTTATTCAAGTGTGTTAATAAGTCGCTAAGAAGAGACTTCATATGAACATACATTCAGATGAACTACACGTTATGAGCTAAACCAAAATTGTTTAAATCGATATTTTAGCTTTCTTGTGATATCCAATAAAACAATGGATTTCTTTATTTTTCTTTTATTATTTTCTTTCAAATTCCTGCCTCTATGCTATGTTGTTGTATCCTCTTGTCATCCTTAGTTTTTCTTTTAAACGGAAAACATTAAAGAAAGAATAGCCAATAGGTTTGCGGGTTCCTGCTGTGTTCAGATTAGGAAAAACGGTGGGATTAGTTGGAATGTTTCTTTTTATGTCCTTTCTTTAAGACAGCATGAAATTTGTCTTGAAGATGAAATAAACAAAGATACACAGACAGATACAAGCATTCGCTGATTATCCTTTGCTAAAAACAAAAGCAAAGTCTGTCTGCTGGGACAACAAAACAAAATATGTTAGAGTAACCAAGAATTGATTGTATTGACCCTAATCCCAGGTGGGACTGGAAGAAAAATGCTTGATTAAATAAATCGTCTTATATCTGGAACGATTCTTAAAATTCATCCGCTGCGGTTCGTTGAGGATATCCTTGATGACAGTTGCCTCGTGACTCTAGCTGAAGGAGATGGTTTGGCATTGATTCTTTTTCCAACGAATTCCAAATCGGAAGACTTTGCCATCCCATTAACCTAAATTATTATTCGAAAATTGATTCAAAAGAGCTTCTCGGAAGTGTCAAAGAGGTGTTTTAACGGTTTCTCTTCACTGCGTCGATCTGTTACCTTAAAAATCATTCTTAACTTCGTTGAAATATGTTTAATTAGGGTTTAACTGGCAGTTATGTGTAAACAAACGAAATTTTACATGGTATTGTGGGCAAGATAATCAGTTACAATTTCACTGGGCTTGAATAACAACTCTCGAGCTTCTGAATTTTTTTTAGGTCTTGTTCCTAATACTTTAATAGATGTCCATTAAAGATTTTTCGCGGATGAAACTCTTTTCACCGAAAATTTGTGGTCCATTTTCTATTTGATTGTTTTCGAAATTTTATTTATTTATTTTTCGTTGTTATTGGTATAAATATTAATGGGTCTATAACTTTTATGAAGTAGAACATAAAAGAAACGAAATGCCAAGGGAAAAATTCGTTATATGTAATCTTCATTAAACGGGGTCATTTAATTATTTGCAATACCCTCCGCCCCCCTCTCCTTCATCGAAACACAAACTGAACCAAGAAACAAATTTAGGCCATTTTTTTTCCTGGTGAATTATGTCTGAACCGAACTTTTCAAAAATAAGTGGAATACTTTTAAAAATTGCTTTCTTCGCAAAAAATAATCCACAAAATTTTCTTTAAAAAAAAAAAAAAAAATACGTGGACAGATATTTGATTGGGGAATTTTAATCCCTTACAAAAATTTTTTATTTTTACATGCGTAAAATTGTCCCTTACAGTTTGAATTATTTTTTTTAGTCGAACCACATGTCGTAGAGTTTTACGATAATTTTATTTTTGTTACTGATCGGATTCGGTTCGGGTTGATTATTTTCAGGTTATAATGTGACTTTTGCGGGTCGAGCTTATTAAATCCTTAGCTGGCTATTTGCCTTGGATGAATTCGAATCTGAATCGAAATTTAAACTTAAATCAGGTAAACTTTCGTCATCTGAATCTGAATCTAACATGCAAATTGATTAGAATTTCATTTTCCAAATGGTTATTATAATTTTTTTAATTATTATTTTTTTTTCTCTCACTTCCTAGAGTTTTATTGAATCGATGTAAGCAGTTTGTTTATTCATTCACGCGCCAATTATTTCTGCCATAAACATAATATTTATTTCTGTTTGTAACTCAGAATAGAGTATAAGAAACAAGTGCATACTATAATTTCTGAGAAGAGCCTCCGAGCATGGCTTCGTAGTTAGAATGCTAAGACTAATTATGTTGAAATAAATTGTTGCGCTGATAATGTATAGGTACATTACCATCGGAAGGTGCCGTTAGTCATCATCCACGCTTCACTAAACAGTGCGAATTTGGAATTAAGACATTATGAGTGGATGTGGAAATATTTTGTTCAAGGCATACGAAGGTATGCTAATGGCAACTGGTTGTTTGGAGTTGTATTCGGATTTATAGGTTTTTTAAGGGCAAGATTTTAGGTTTCTTTGAAATACCGGCAATGTATTTTTAAATTGTTTGCTAATATTTCTGACCTTCAAATCGGTACAACACGTTATTTATATTTCTCAATATTTTTACTTACTTATGCTCTAGTTTTTCTGTTGAAGCTATATATATATATTTTTCCTTCTTCTTCTTTGTAATTCATTTGAATGTGTTGCTTTGGAGTTCGCGAATAAGAAGCTGTATAAGAAGGGTGTACATGTGTTTGGCAGGTTCTCAGATTCAATTGTTTTCGGGTTAAATTTTTCACTATCATATTATATATTTGCTAAAGTGAATAAAGTGTATATGCATCTTTGTCTGTTTTCTCTCTTTTCTCACTGTTAATTTTGAAATATATATACTCACCGTTAGTCACTTCACAAATGTTCGCAATGATGTTTTGATCTGCCAAATGCTATGAAAAAACCATACTGGCTACTATTTAGAACTGTAAACTTTGATGCCATAAAAATCGATCTTTAACTACTATTTTTTGCAAATAACACAAACACCTTTTTTTTCTTTTCTTTCCCCCCCCCCTTTTCTTTTTTAACCGACTTCCAAAAAGGAGAGGGGGTTATCAATTCAACGCGTTGTATTTCTTTTTTATGTATGTTCACCGATTACTCCGAAACTCTGCAACCGACTTCTGTTATTTTTGTTTTAAATGAAAGAGAATGCTCTCGAATTGGTACCACTTCCGTTTCATCGAAATTGGTTCAATACTTTTTTAGTAATTAGGCAAAAACTAATGAAATTAGTGATTTTTCGCTAATTAAAAGTGTTCAATAAGTTCGCTGACCGGAGTGCAGAGAAGTGCAGAGAGAATGGCCGAGCGGTCTAAGGCGCGCCGGATTCAAGCTCTGGTTCTCGAAAAAGATAGCATGGGTTCGAACCCCACTCCTTCCATAATTTACATCAATGTACATCATCACAATATTTTTTTCCGTATTATAATTTTTATTATTAAACCGCTTCAGAAAAAGAAGAGGAAGTTATCAATTCGACGCATGTGTATTTTTTTCTATGTATGTTCACCGATTACTCCGAAACTATCCAACCTATTAATTTGGTTTTTGTGTTAAATAAAAGAGGCTACTCTCGAATTAGTACCAATTCCATTTCCTTGAAATTGCTTCAGTACATTTTTATTAATTAGGCAAAAACTAATAAAATTGGTGATTTTTCGCAAATTAAAAGTAACATGGGCTTTGAATAAGCTCGCCGACTGGAACGCAGTCAGGATGACCATGCAGTCTAAGCAGCAAGATTTAAGCTCTGGTTCTGGAAAGAGAGCTTCCGTTCGAGCCCCACTCCTAACAAAATTTACATCCATGTATAATTTACAATATTTTTTTCCGTATTATAATTTTTATTAACCGACTTCAAAAAATCGTTAATTTTTAACTAAAAAGAGAAAAATAAACTTTTTTACCAAAAATTGAAACCGGTTTAAACCGGTTCTGAAATTGAAACTACCGTAACATAAAAAATATATAACCAAAATCGAAAAAGTAAAAACTAGGCCGGTTGTAGATCGTCCTCAGCTATCCTATGCAAAAGGGGAAAAAATCATGTTAAAATATTAAAATTTGAGCGAGATATTTTAAAAGAACGCTCCTATAGATTACATTATTTTCCGGGTCTTTTTCTGTGCCTAGTGTGAGGCCTTAAGGCCGCGGCATTCGCCGGTGACTGATAATCTAAAATATGATATAAACCTAAAACAAATAATATTGTTTTAAGTAATTATTGAAAAACTTTTTAAAATTTACTTAACTTTTATTTATTACAGAATTATACTTTTTTAATAATTACTTAAAACAATATATATATATATTTTTTTTTTTCAATTTCGGTGTCAGTCACCGTGGCACTCATCGTGTTAATTTGAAAGAGCGTCCTAATTAATAACATTAAAACTCGCATTCAGATATAAAATGTTTAATTATAAATTTAAAATGTCTTTACTTTATACATAAAATTAAATCTGTAGCTATACGATTCATTATAGATCTAAGTCTAAAGTGCCAAAGTCTATTTAGTTGATTCTGGGCCATGAAAGGCATTTGTCCAGGTCGAGTAGTCAGCCTAACGCGAGACCTTCTGTGTTTAGTTCTCAAGCAAGCTTGTTGCCAATTTCAAAATGATATCAACGTTATGCATGGACACTTTTCTCCCTTATGTATTTTCGGGTCTCCTTAGTAGTTTTTTAACCCGGGAGAACTCGCTACACTATAAAAAATGTCAGATGTTTCTGAATATATAAAAATGTACTGTAATCAAAAACGAAAATATGCTGTGACCTCTTCTAACTCACCTAAGGTTTCGAAAACCGTTCCTTTACCTTTAAAAATTTCAGAAAACTATTTGTTTTCGAAATTTAAAGAAGAATTTATAAAAATTATTTTTTATTAGCTGCCCATCCTTTTCGGAAACGTTTCTAAGTAGATTTTGCAGTACAATAATCACTTTTCTCAAATCAAAATATCACTTTTTCGGATACTACCAATTCTCAAGTAAACATTTTCACCTGCATGATTTTGTACATGCAATTGTAGCAAAATAATGTTAATTTTCATATTAATGTTAATACTATTATATTGTATGTTTGTCTATTAAACATGTTCTCTGAGTATCAAAATATTTTCGTATGAATTGGTAGTATCCGAAAAAGTGATATTTTGATTTGAGAAAAGTGATTATTGTACTGCATTTTCGGATACTACCGATTCATACGAAAATATTTTGATACTCAGAGAACATGTTTAATAGACAAACATACAATATAATAGTATTAACATTAATATGAAAATTAACATTATTTTGCTACAATTTTATGCACAAAATCATGCAGGTGAAAATGTTTACTTGAGAATTGGTAGTATCCGAAAAAGTGATATTTTGATTTGAGAAAAGTGATTATTGTACTGCAAAATCTACTTAGAAACGTTTCCGAAAAGGATGGGCAGCTAATAAAAAATAATTTTTATAAATTCTTCTTTAAATTTCGAAAACAAATAGTTTTCTGAAATTTTTAAAGGTAAAGGAACGGTTTTCGAAACCTTAGGTGAGTTAGAAGAGGTCACAGCATATTTTCGTTTTTGATTACAGTACATTTTTATACATTCAGAAACATCTGACATTTTTTACAGCCTAATGAGAATTTCTCTCACAGTGCTCAATTGCTTTTGTTTTACTTTACTTTCGTTTAATATCACTTTTTTTTGCCTTAGTAATTTTATTCACAAAAGCAGGCAAACTAATTGAAATAACATTTTAAAATTCCAGTTAAAAGGAAAGGGGGTTTAAATAAGAGTCTTAAAAAAGGTACGATGGTGAGAGAAAATCTCATGTAGCAAGTTCTCCCGGGTTAAATGTAATTATACTTAATAAAGGAAATAAAATTATTGTATTGTATACCTTGTAAAAGCAGATTCGCCATCTGTAGAATATATTGTTTTGTTCAGTTTTATTTTTAAATAAGTTTTGAAAATATAAGTGAACATGTATAACGCGGTGTGTCATATTTGTTATTATATAGGGTTTTCTTTCATAAAGTGATATTTACGGGTAAAATTATATTATTAATTATTTAAATTTGTGAAAGTCAGTATTGTCTTATCATTTACTTTATACTGTTGAAAATATTACAGCAAAAAAGTCAAACTGTTAAAAATTTTATAATTAAAACACCGATTTTAATTCGTTTTTAATTTTACTTAATTTGAAATTTGAAAAAATATACTATTTACAAACAAAATTGAACTTTTATAAAGCTAATATTTTGTTTTTGAATATTCGGTATTCGTCTGTTCGTTCAAGTCTGTTACATTCCTACTAAAAACATACATTCGATTATAAAAATTTTAATTTTAAGTTTAAAAGAAAATATAAAAAATCTTTCTTTATTTCACTGTCTTTTATTCTTTGAGAATATTAATCAGGCTGGTAGTTAGAGGTGAGAATCGCTAATTATTTCTGTTGTTTGATTTGAATGTGACCTAATTAGCAACACTGAAAACCTACATTTCAACTGTAATATTTTTAATTGTAATTTCCTTTTATTATTCCGAATGTGACGTTTGAATGGAATATGTGTGTGACTGGACCATGTATTGACGTTTTTATGCCGAATTAGCAGGTGAAGTATGATGTGACACATTAATTGTTCGATAAAAAAAATCTCATAGTTATTCATGTATTTTGCTTGTTTGCTCTTCCCCCATTAAATTTAATCACGCCATAGCTTAAACAAAGCAATTTAAAGAATCGAAAAAGATAGAGATGGTATCATTCAAGCTATTGTGTTTTGCTAAAAGCTTCCGAACGAAGTAGTAGCTGCAATTATAATCCATAGCAAATGAGTGGCAGCTAGGGTAAAGTGGGATATTAAATGGATGAATTAGGTTAATTAATACCTATAATTAACTCTAGAAAAGATTTTTCCCACAGAGGAATAAATCATGAAAAACATTAATTCCTGTCAAGCAACTGTTTAAAAGAATGGTTTGTAATTGGCATTTATAATGTATATATTTTACTGTATTTAAAACAGTTATGGAAGCAATAAAAAATCATTAAAATGTGCTTTCAAGTTGCATGTTAGCAATTACTTCCACAATAATGGAAGTTCAGTATCAGGTTTCAAACCTAATTTAAAGATCGAATTATGCATTTCAAATAGCAATATATTATTAGTAAGTAAATGAATGCTTACCTTTCAATCCTCCGTTTTTTTTTTTTTTTTTTTTTTTTAATTAAATAAAACCAGAATTTTTCACTGAATCAAAGAGTTAAACAATTAACACATAGAAACGAGAAACGAATACTTTAGTTACTTTAACAAAATCAATTAATTGGTAAATTAGTTGTACGAGTTGTAATTTTTCCAACTGAGTGAAAATATTTTCACTCCAGTTTTCATTTTTGAAAATTTTAAATCAGTTGAAAAAATTCATATAGTTTATTTACCAATCAGTTGATTGTATTAAAATAATTAAAATACAATTACACATCCATAATTTATTGGAGTTCCGGAGCTGTTTAAAGTAACAAATCAGATGTGCATACTAAATGTATGTCTGAAACAGTAGTTTGATGACTGGGATGAAGTCCAGATTGCTCAATTCGTGGAGAACTGAAAATCAAAGCCAAAAGTTTTGATTTTAGTCCCGGCCCAGACATATTTTCCTTCAATTAGAATTTTTTTTGCTCTTGTTCTATTAAATAATATGCCTAGTTCAGTTCTGTTTATTTGACTTGAAAATAACCAGAAGAATAATATCTAGAATAGAGCACAATTTAAATGGTGAAATATGTTAATTAATACGTATAGTCAACTCTATGAAAAAAAATTTCCTTCCATGAAATAAATCAGCTAAAATCTATGTTCACATAATAATTATAATTATTCAAAATGTGCATGTTGTGGCGTTGTACTACATTTAAAATGCCTTAAAAGAGATTAGAAAATTATTAATCAAACATATTTTTTGAATATATGGTTTTCAAAACTTTCTAAAAAATGAAGCTTGATGTTAGTTTCGAAATCTTTTAGAATGATCTAATTATGAGTTTCAAATTAAATTACGTTTTTTTTTTTTTTTTTTTTTTTTTTTTTTTTTTTTTTTTTTTTTTTAATTTGTAATAAATGAAAGGCAACAAGTGGATCAATATTTGTGTATAATTAATTATGGAAAGGATTTTTTTCCATAGAGGAAAATATTAGGAAAAACTAATTCAAGTCAAACAACTCTTTGAACTGGTCAGATGTATCAATCCCAAAACTTTCTTCTACCTCATGCATGTTAATACTTCTTGAAAAAGGCAGCATAGCAGCGCACCGGTTAGATGTTTTACATCAAAATCAAGTCAGCAACAACTTATGTCAACATCTAACTAAATCTGAAGTTTGATGAAAGTCAGTGTATTAGTCTATGAGATAGGGCTATTGCGAAAATCTTAAAAAATTCTTCATAATAGCGCATGGAAGATGTACACCAAAAGAGAATCAGGGTCATTTTTTATCAGGTATATAACTAAATCTGAAGTTTGATGAAAATCCACGCATTAGTTCTTAAGATACAGCTATTGCGAAATCGTGAAAATGCAGCATGGCGATTTACATCAAAAACTAAACAACACTAATCTATATCAGGAGCTAACTGAATGTGACAGTTGATGAAAATTCGTGCATTAGTTCTTGAGTTAGAGCTATTGCAATAATCATAAATAACGCAGCATAGCAGCGCCACCTACTGTTCGATTTGCACCAAAAAGTTTTCAGTGCATAAAAATCCGTGCATTAGTTCTTTAGATATAGCTAAAATTGTGAATAAAGCAGCATAGCAGCGCCACATGTTGTGCATACACCAAAAATTAATCAGCTCTATTTTCTATTAAGGGCTGACAGAATTTAAAGATTTGTGAAATTCTGTTTATTAGTTCTTGAGATAAAGTGCCCACAAAATTTTTGTCACATACAGACTCAGAGTGACAGAGCGACAGATAGACATTTTTTTAAAACTACCAAATCGTCTTCAAGACCTTCTAAAATGTATAAATCAATCGAAAACTGGAAATCGAAAATTTTCACGAATGAGTACTTTTTTCTTGTAAAGACAGAAGAAAGTAAAAATGGTTTATAATTATCTTTTATAATCTATATATTATATGTATATTTAAAACGTAAAAGTTTTTTTTTATGTGTTATATTTTCTCAGCATATAATTTGCAGTATTACTTCCATAAGTATGGAAATTTGCTCTTTTGTTTAGAATTTTTACCATTTTAAAAGGATCTAAGTATACGTTTCATATTGGAGTCTGATATTTGTAATAAATAAATAGCAATCAGTTGAATCTTGAATTAGATTTATTGATAATTGTAATGATTACTTTAAACGAATTTTTGCCTCAGATGAATATGTTTGAAAAAAAAAAAATTCTGATCAAATAACTGTTATAGATATGTTATAAAGAAACGTTTATAATATACCTATTGCGAGGTTATTCAAAGCAATTTATGAAAGAAAAATTTGTTCTTTATATATTTCTCAATGTGCATCAATCTTCCTCGGTAAATAGAAATTTGGTGTTAATTTCGACATAATATATAGGGTAACATCCCCAGTAATTGGCATGCACCAGTAATTGGCACATCCTACAAATATGTCCTAAAATAAGATTTATATCCAGTCTTTTAAAAATGCAAGACCATATACCATTTATATGCTCATTTACGTTAAAGATTATAACTTTGATTTATGCTACTAGATAACAATAGTGCCTAGGAAAGAGAAACAATTATGGCTTGTATGAAATAGCCATTTTTGTTGCAAATGCTTCTTCTTTGGTTTAAGGAAGGCATGCTTTTCAATTCATTATTATATGATTTATAATATATTTTAAATTTTAATTGACAACAGTTTTGTTTAGTTAAAAAGAGTTACTTTAATTGTGTGAAAGTATTTTCGGCACAAATATTTGGATTTTTGAATTAATGATAGATGCCAATTAATGGTGCTTCAATTTTGCTAGTTCCAAATAATTGGCACCTATTCCAATTACAAGGAATTCACAAGAAATTTGAGATTAAACCACTTATTTTGGAAGTACTTTTAAAGTATAGACTAATTTTGTTTATCATTTGTTTTTATTTGAAAATATGAAATATTATCAGTAATTGGAAACCATTAAAGCTTCATATGACAATTACTGGGGACAGCATGACAATTACTGGATATTAATATAAGTATATTGTATTGTTTTAAAGTGTTCACATTTCATATATATATTAAGAGTTGCAATATCGTTCCATCATGCATATAATTTGTGATTTAATATTATATTTAAGATTATTTATTTAAATTTTTCCTCATGTTCAGTTTGCTTTATTAATAAATTCAACGGGTTAATATTGTTTACTATTAATGGTCTTATATATAGAACCATATATATATATATATTTGGAAGAAGGCATGAAATCTAACTAACGTTTGAAAATTGTCATTTGTATATCTGTCTGTACAGTCTTGGAAAAAAAAAAAAGTATCTGTCTTTCAAACTTTGCCTGCATATCATCCTATAAAATATGGTACCAATTGAATAGTTAATGCGTCTACTAATAATTGCTGTACTTAAATTATGCTTAAAGAATCGTTTTTGCACAGAAATTTTTCCTAACTTTGAAATTTTTATTACTAACACATAATTTTCACATATTTAAATTCTCCTCTTAATTTTACCATCGAATATCAAATGTGAAATCATTTAGTCACTTGATTCCTGAATTATGTCGTTTTTACTTAATGTGTTAAAATCTTTTTCTTGTAAAGTAAAATTAAAATTCTAGTGTTAAATTTACATTAATTAAATAATTAAAATTCATATAAAAAACACAAATAAAATGCTTTTAGGTGCATACCTATAATATAAACGTATTTAAAATGCAATGAAATGCCTTACGAATATATTATAAATTCATTTAAGACCGAAAACGTTTCCAGCCTATTCACAGGACGAATAAGCGCTATGGGAAACAACAATATTTAAATAATCACTGAAGATGGTCTTGTGAAATTGGCTGAAAACGTTTCGGATTTTTAATAGCTTTTTAAGATATTTTAAGATATTTTTAATCATTTTATATCTATACACTTGCGAGCATTTTTAGTGCATTTTATTTGTGCTTTTAATAAGAGTTTAATTCATTTGTAAATGCTGCAAAGCAGATTTCAATGCGCGTAGTTTTTTATTCATAAATCAAAACTGTTTGATCGAATAAGCTTTAATTTTATATTCGCATGTTTGACACTTCTACAAATCAGTTTATATTAAAATAAAACCCATGAATTATAATTCATATTCATTCAGTTTGAAATTAATATTCAGAAAAAAATGAGCAAGATAGCTAATTATTATTCAAATCATCGTACACTGAGCATTAACTTTTAAAATAAAATTAACCCGTCGATGCTTCGAGATTTTTTTTACAAATCATAATCTAATCATGGTACGGTTCGTCCTTCTGTTACACCTTTAAACAGACTTTAATTTTTCAATGCTCTTAAATGATAATCTTTGTAATAGATCTCACTCTGATAATTAGTATTCTTTCTTTTGACAATTAACATTGTTCTGCTTAGATCCTGGGCTCAGTTGGCTATAAAACAACATATCTGTGATATGTTAAGATAATCTGCATATTGCCATTAATGTTCGTTCGCAAGTCATAAAATAGATGAAGAATCAGGCTTCGACCTCAGATATGTTTTTGATACCGGGAATTTATTGTTATAGATATCTCCGGGATTCATTTAACCATCGAATAAGGAGCTGTGCGAATATAACGCTATCAACTTTTTCGTAATTTTGAAACCCCTCTTCCTTTCCGGTATCATACGTTATCATCCTTCGACCCTCCCCCCTCCCCTGGTAATAATATCGTTATCAAAGTGTTTTTTTTTTTTTTCCTTTTTTTAAAGAATTTATTATATGTGTATATTTATTATATACTAATCCGGTTACATTTATTTTTGGCATACTTTATTAATTCAAATGAAGAGAAGTCAATAAAATATCCCTTCATATATAGTAACTCTTAAACGAAATAGATATTTAAGAATATTTTATAATAGCTTTTTAATACATAATGTATTCAACAGTAATAAGTCTTGTTGCTTTTGCACAAGACTTTAACAAGAGGAGAAATGTGGGGCGCAGAAATTCTTATCAACAAAACAAGACGACAGCATTCTTTCTATTTTATTTATTATTAAAGTCGAACTTCACTTCATACATACGTCATACATCATTTCTTGAACCGTGATTATGTATGCTAATACATATGAAGTAGAATAGAAATGTCTAATGTTGGGGTACTTTGTATTTTAGAACTAAATAATTAAATTATATTAATTTAGTGATTTCAATTACAACTTTACTTTGTATTTTCATTCAAATAGATAAGAGGCTAAAAAAAAGATAACATACTATTTTAAACAAAAGAGCATGTTACAAAGAAAAAGAGAAAAATTTGGTTGGATCAAACATGATAACGATAACAAAAGACTAACTTCCTCTCCCCCTAGCGATATCTTACGATAACATGTGCCAGATCCGCCCTCCCTTGCTTTCGAACAGAGTAAAATCGTCCTGAAATTTAAAAGTTCATTATATTATCAGTCAGTTATTGTTTTAACCTTAATTACTAAATTAAATTTAATTATTCAATATTTATTTAATTGGTTAAAGCCATTATAATTACTAAATTAAATTATTTAATATTTAATTTGTTAAAGCAATAATTGACTGGTGATGTAATGATCTTTTAAATTTCAAGACGGTTTTACTCTGTTCAGAAGCAGTATAACAGCTTTTTCCTGATGAAGATCGAAACCTTCATTTTCTTACCTTTACTTTATTCTTTGTATAGTTTTTAAAATTTGCTACAAATTTGTACACCATTTAGTAATCTTGTTACTTTTATTTTCAAGTTTTTTTTTTTATTTAATGTTCATTTTTGGTGTTTTATACTAAAGATTAAAGAAGAACTGATTAAAGAAGATATTAAAGAGGAAATATGAACTCATTTTTTTTCCAGAGACTTGTAAAAAGGCGATATATCTGAATGAGCAATATAACTGTTTGGTGCTGTAACCATCTTGATAATCTTTAATACTTGTAAGGAATTTCTTAACTTAGAAAGAAACTCGTTATGCCGCCGATTTTTTTAAAACATTTTAAACATGTATTTGTAGTATTCTTTTTCACGATTTTTAGTGCAGCGCGCTGTGAGAAATAAACTTGCATCCGCTTAATAACACATACATAGTAGTGCTCGCGATAGGATACGTATAGCAGGTATACGATTAAACGATATACGTATATCCGTATAATACGTTTTTCTGCTATACGGATACTTTCGAATATACGTTTAAACGTATCCGGATACGTATAAGGCGTATCAACTAAACGTATATTTAAGAATACGTATATTTAATGTATACGTATATTCGCCGTATCGTATCTAATTTAAATAGCGGACTTCACCAGTCTTATGTCGCTGAATGGAGAATAATTTGGAAATCGGTAGCGTTACGACAGAAATCCGCATAGTATGCAGGCCCGTAGCTAAGAGGGCGCTATGGGCGGCTCAGCCCCCCCCCTAGAATATTTTGAGTCCCCCCCCTGGAAAAGATTCCAAGGTCACTCAATTAATTTCTGTTCCAAAAATTCATATGAAATTCTGTTCAAAAATCTAATTTAGTTTTGAGACCCTTTCACAGTTTTGCAGAGTTACTAAATTGTATCTAAAATAAGTGTGTCAACACTCCCTCATTTTATATGTACATATGAAGTTAACATAATGTTTCATTTTGCACCAGTTATACAATCAAAATTTTCATCATCCTATACTTTTCTTAGCATAAAATGAAGTTAGTACAACAGTTTAATTAGAAACATAATACCTACAATGTGAATAGTTATTAATTTATCTTTCTGCGTCAGAAAGAGAAAAAAAAATTATGAGCCCCCCTACATTCTTTCGAGCCCCCCCCCCCTCCCCCCCTATGGTTCACTTCTAGCTACGGCCCTGATAGTATGTCTTATACATACGAGATCAAGCAATGAAAAGCGTATATTTTTTAAAACGGTTTGCAAAAAGTTCACAAAAGATCAGACTCCTGATTGGCTAATCTCGCTTCACTAACAGTGAAATATCTACTATCTGGATTCCAACCAAGATCTTGGTATTTCCCTTTATAAATATTTTAATCAACATACATGTTCAGTGCAATTTACCGAAGTGACCCATGTTACCTATCCAGTGGCGTAGCTATGTTTTTTGGCGCCCGGGGCCAGCAAGAAATTTTGCGCCCCCACCCCAATATAGATATATAACAATTTCTCTCAATTTGGCGCCCCTAGGCCTCGGCGCCCGGGGCGGACGCCCCCCTGCCCCCCCTTAGCTACGCCACTGTACCTATCGATTGTAGGGCAGTACGAAACCGAAATGTGGCACCAATGAAAACTATCCTGTTGAACTGTAGCTTACGTCACAGTTCGCCTTGATTTTCATTTCATACTACCCTACAATCGGTTGGTAACATTGGTCACTTCGGTAAGTGACCGGTAAGTTACTCTAAACATACTCAATGTTTAATTATGTTTCTTCTAATTTTCATTAAATAAGTCATAAAATATTCTGGGAGGACAAAATAATTAAATTATTTAAAAAAGAAACTAATAAAAATTACCAAATATGTAAATTATTTTAAAATTCCTCCGCGGTAAGACAATTTACATATGGTGAAAAATAAAACCATTGTGTCACGTGACGCAGACACTTAGTATAAGTATCTCGTAGAGTAGAAGAACGAGCATTTATAGACACAGTTCTGCTTAGATTACAATTAGAAATGAATAGAAAAAGCTGGGTGTGGCGGTACGCTGAGAAAAAGAATGACAGAGCCTACTGCCTGCTATGTGATGATGATATTGCTGTAAACTCATTCTGTGCAACTGGTGGAACAAAATTCATGCCACATATAGACAAAGTCACAGACAGATATTTTGTAAAAACATATTTTTCGGACTATCTTACCCTTAAAAAGTGTAAACCAGTCGAAAGATTTCTCGAATCCATTACTTTCTTCTTGTTAAGATACAAGAAAATATAAAAAAACTAAGTACTGAGCCACAGCTCTTCCAAAGATTAGTTTGATTCTATCCACAACTAATGTAAGACAATTTATAATAAATAACTTAGTTTTTTGGGAAAGAAACCAAAATTTAAACTGAGAAACGTATTCAGATTTTTTAGGTACCTGCATAACAAGTAGTAGTTAAGTAAACGCATCGTAGTTTTTTAAACAGAGAATCGCGATGGGGATACTCAACCGGATATTTCTCAATGTCTGTAATCCGCAGAAAAGCATTGAAACATCAAATTTCATATCTTGAATGAAAAACGTTTAAACGTTTATACGTTTAACCGCTTGGATAAGATCCGTATATACGATGTACCGTATATGTTGTTTTGCGCAATACGTATAACCGCCGATGCCGTATTATACGTATAGTTGATCCGTATTTCGTATAATACGTATTATACGTATATGCGTATAAACGTATAATCGAGAGCACTAATACATAGATAAACTTCCTACAGTTAGTAAAATACTTTTTTTAATAGTTATACAAACCTAATGACAAATGACCTATTTATTTCTAAAGTTATCAATGAAATTCATTTCAAACACATTTCGCGAAATTACTATCGTTGTAATTTTAGCTCTCTCTTATAAACTCCCTGCAGTTTTAAATAATTCTTTTCCGAGATCCTCTAAAACTGTTAATCCTTTAAAGACCAAAGAACAGAATGCCTACCGAGTTCTGTCCCACATCAATTTTTGCTCTATCTCTCTTAAGGAGCGAAAAGAAAATTGAGCTATGTTCATATTATTGAAAATAATTCAAGCGAGAAGATGAATCATTTTAAATGTTTTAATAACAGAAAAAAAAGGAAATAAAAAAGCAAGGTAAGAGAAAAAAAAATCTTTACAGAAAATGAAGACTGGGTGGATTAAAAAGATAGCTTTATTGGGTCCGAGAGTCACGGATGGACGGGTCTCCTAAACAATACTGTCGCTAGAGATCTGCATTACACTTAATAGATGGGTGACAGCTTCCAGAGTTCAGAATATACCTTGAAACGTTTTTAACCCTTATTTTGCGCGAAGGTGCCTGAAGCAGATACCGGCGTTTAAGTGTTATAGATACTCTGTTAGAAGAGGACATGAAGTGTGCCATTCACCTATATTTGCATTAAGTTATTATTTATAGTTTATTGCAAATATAATCAATTTTAACAAATGTGACATTTTGGTGACAGTATTTGTTAGGTATTATACTTAAAATTATTTTCTTGATCCTGGCCCATTTTTTTTTTTTTCGTTCTTCTTTGAGAAGGTATATTTGCCTAGAATTTAAACTATTCTTTACCTTATGTTTTGCATATACCATCAATTTTAACAATGCTGTTGTTTTTGGAAACAGCATTTCTAAGACATGATAAACAAATATTTCTGTCTCTCCATTACTGTTACAAAACATCCGCATTACATTTAATAGATGGGTTACAGTTTCCAGCAATCAAAATGTACCTTAAAACATTTTTAATTCTTATTTTGCGCCAAGGTGTCTGAAGCAGAATCGATGTTAAATGATGTTATTTTTTATAGATGATACTGTGCTGAGAGTAAGACGTAAACAGTGTCGTTTTCTCAGTATTTGCATTTAATTTAAATTGCCATATGTAATAATTTATTGTTAACAGAATACAATTTAACACTCTGAATATTCCAATATATTTTAAGTATATCACGTAAAATCATTTATGTGATCATTGAGATGTTTTTTCTGAGTTTTTGGAAAACGGGATATGCCATTATCTTTATATTTACTTTAAGTTTAAATTATATTTGTAATTTTTTGCAAAGAAGTGTTAATTTTAACAGGCTTTATGTTTTGCGAACATTTATGATATACTGCATGCAAAATCTCCACCCCTCCCGCCGCCCTGTGAAAAACTTTTGCGGATACTTTTCTGCAGTATTGTCCTAGAGATCTGTATTATGTTTCAAATAACAGCTAACAGAATTCAGAATATACCGTGACACATTTCTGACTCTTATTTTCCATAAAAATGCCTGAAGCAGATTGATGTTCAAATGGTATTATTTGTTAGAGATACTGTGCTAAAGTGTGCTAGTTACATATATTTGTATAAAGTTATTATTTGAGTGCAATGTAGAGAATATTTTGACAAATCTTACATTTTGAAAGCAGTCCCCCCACCCCCCCACACACACACCATGTATCCTATGTAAAATTATTTTCATTATCGTGGCAGATTTTCTTAATGTTTTTGGAGAAGGGAAATATTGCCGTTATTTATATTTAAACTTGGAATTAAATTATTATTTATATTATTTTTCCAAGAATATTAGTTCGAATGTACTGTTGTTTTGAAGAGAGTTAATTTTAACAGATTGATCAGTACTGCCAAATGAAATCCACAGAGTGATGATAGCTTCCATGATTCTGAATATACCTTGGAAGATTTTCAATTCTTATTTTGCTCAAAGGTGTCTGAAACAAATATCACTGTTTAGATAGTGCTATTTTTTACAAATACTTTGGAAATATCTTAAAGTGTGTCATTATAATATACATTGAAAACTTGAGCATTAGATTCAAATTACTATTTATAGTACACTAAAGAGAGAATGAATGTTAATGAATCTATATTAGCTAATCAAGCACTTCGAGGCCAACATTTTTTTTTTTTTTAATAACAATTAAATTTATTTATGGTCTGGTGGGTTTTTCTTTGTATTTTAGAAGAACTTGTGCTTTTCTTCGTATATTTTCTTGAAATTTAAAAATCGCGAATCTTTTATAAGGATTTTAACATACCTTATGTTTTATAGAGAGTATGGTATTAATTTAAAAGACAGCGATCATCTAAGTCGCCAGTAATCCGCATTGCATTTAATTAATGAGTGGTAGTTTCTCGAGTTCAGTATATAGCTCCAAAACGTTTTAATTTTTTATTTTGAGGAAAGATGCCAATGTCGATTAAGCAATTATCGATCTTAAATTATGTTAACTGTCACTGATACTCTGTTGCAGAGAGGCCATCAATGTGTTAGTCCCCTACATTTACATAAAATTAAAATTATTATATGTAATTTAATGCAGATAGGGTTGATTTTAACTGATCTGGCATTTCAGAAATATATTTTTTTTATTTTAACACGAAACTTTTTTTAGATCCTGATAGATTTTTTTTTTTTAATGTTTTGTAGGAAGTGAAATGTGTCGATCTCCGTATTTAAACCCGGTCGTTAAATTGTTGTTTTTTCATCTTTTGCAAAAAATATTAATTTTAAAGGACCTGCTTTTTGCAGAGTTTAAAATATACCTTTAAACATTTATAATTCTTATTCTGCGCAAAGATGCCTTGAACAGATTGGTGGCAGTATTTTTCAATCATAGTGCTGAAAATTATTTCTGTGATCATGAAAGATTGTTAGAAATTTGGAGTATACCTCTCTCCATATATTTAGGTAGAATTTAAACTACTATTTATTTATTGTAGATAATATTAGTTTTAACAGATCTGAAGTTTTGGGAAGAATAATTTACAAGGCATTATATATAAAATTATTCCGGTGCTGTACAGAAAACCACATTGCATTCGGACAGTTTCTAAAGTTACCTTGAAATATTTTTCATTGTATGCATTGATGCCTGATGCAAATATCAGTGCGCAGTTGTTATCGATAGTTTGTTGAGGAAGGCTTCAACCGCGTCACTCTTTTTATAGTTGCATTATATTGCTGCTTGTAGTTTATTGCAGAGTTTTAGCATACTTTACATGGCAGTATTTGTAGTAATGACACCTGTAATTATTTCTGTGATCTTGATGGATTTTCTTAATATTGTGAGAGAATTTAAATGTATATTGTTCTCCTTTTTTTTTTTTTTTTTTTTTTTTTTTTTTTTTATTGACTTGATGTTCTAGGAACAGTTACAAATGTACAAAATTATTTTGCTATCGTAGCAGATTTTCTTCGTGTTTTTCTGCATTTTGCGCAAAGATGCCTTAAGCAAATAATTATGTTATAAATGGTGATATTTGCATATATTTTTTGTGGAAGACATAAAGTGTGTCATTTTTCCTGTATTTGATTTAATTTTAACTATACAGTTTGTTAAATGTAGAAAATTTTTTTAATAGTCTGGCCATTTGAAACAGCCTTTTTTTTCGTAATGGATAAAATTTTAATTATTATTAATTTTTTTTTTTTTTTTTAATGAAGTATATCGTTTTTTGTTTATTCGCCAGAGATTTAAATGTTTACTTTGCAGAATTTCTTAAATTTCGGTCGTTAGAAATTTGCATTACACTTGATTTGATAGATTGGTATATATAACAGCTTTCAGAGATAAATTAATGTACTCTGAAATATTTTAACCCTTATTTTGTGCTAGTATATGAAACAGATACTATTTTTGTATAATATTAGTTTGTTGTAGACATTGTTCGGATGAGATTCGAGGTATGCCATTTATCTATATTTGCATTAACTCTATTGTTTACTAATTATTTTTTAAATCATACTTTAAATTTAAATAATTAAAATTCTAGTTTAAGTTTAGCTGGAATAGTTTAAATTAGTTATTCTGTACATGTGTTCTGCTTCCTATTAAAGTTTGTGTTAGAGGTTTTTTATACTTGTTTTTGCATTAAAATTGCCATTATAATTTTCTGTGTAATTTTGTAAAAGACCGTTTCTTCAAAATATGAATAAACTAAATGAATATTTATAATATTTTAGAAAATATGATTTATGCTTTTATTCTTGCTTTTTAGATGTAGAAAAACAAAATCTAATTTCATTTTTTCAATCTTCAATGTGAATTCTAAATCCCAAAACATTTGATTACATCAGATATTGAAAAACACTAGAGCAGTATGTGCCATGATACATGTAATTACTAAAATTCTTTTGGAGAAAAAATCGGTGGGAATATACAGCTATCTAGTTTCTGTGAAATCATTTCAAATGACAAGAAAGGATTAAGTCATGAAATTTCTCACGGGCTCATTTTTTAAAAACCTGGCAGCTTAATTTTTGATAAGGTATAATTTGAATCCATTTTATTCAAACAATTAATGCTGATTTTTTTTCCTCGGTTCGTAAAAGTTTATTTTAAATAATAATAATAATAATCAAAAAAGTATTGTCTGTGTGATTTTTTAAAGTTAGGTTTTACCTTCAAACTTGTTCATAGTATTTGTGGTATGACCTACAAGATATTTGTGAACATTAATTTGTCATTAAAAATATTTATCATAATTATGTGTCATGCGTATTTTACCCTTAAAGAAAAAAAAAATGCCGCTGCATTCGTGACAACCTTTTTTTTTTTTTTTTTTCTTTTTCTGTTTCAAAGTGTTAAAGCAGTTTACTGCTTAGGCAGTATTTATTATTATTATTATTTGATTACTGAAATTTTGATGAGTAGAAATCTGTGCTTAAATACTGCTGTCCAAGTGGGAAAAAAAACGATTGTCACCGACATTCGTTTGTTAAGGATTAATGATATTGTGACTTAGTGTACCGGTGATTACCAGTGCAATTTTCTTTACGCTCATTCCAAAGAATTTCGACAAACATATGGATTGCCGCTGGTAAAAATACAGCTTTTAAATTTTTTAAAACATAAATTATTATAATGCAGAAGAAAACAAATAATAATAATAATAAATATAAAACCCGCTTTGTTTGGGGGGGGGGGGAGGCGGGGCTGTTATGTTTGCAAGTAGTAATAACACACACACACATATGTATATACAATGCCAGCAAAAAATCATGACAATCGTAGAGAATTTTTAAAAAGGCCGTTTTAAATGGCTGCTGCCTGAAGTAAGTTTTCTATCCACACACTATCAGATGTTTGCTGTCTGTTTGCCTGCCGTTTGTTATCTATCTGTGTGATAATTTTATGTCATTTTGCAATTCTGTCTGCTTACTCTCTGCTATTTATCTATCATCTGCTGACTCTTAACACTCCGTCACTGTCTGCCTGCTGCCTGCCTATACACTTTATCAACTGTCTGTCTGCTATATTTTGTATGACTCTGCTGTTTGCATATCTGGTACCTACTGCTTGTGTACATTTTATTGGTTGTTAGTATAATGTTTTCTAATTATATTATCTCTATATCTGTTGTATTTTTGCCTACCATCTGCTTTAAATACAAGAGGCGAGAATTTCTATCACACGTTGGTTACGTGGAGTGGTGGCCCTTACAACTTTAGATGACTCAGCATTCTGATAGTTCTTGTTCTTTGAAATAAAGACTTTTTAAAAATCTTTCAATAATTGGCAAGATTTTTTGCTGACATTGTACAGCGTCTTCGAGAAAATAAATACCGTCAGTGACCGTAACAACATATTAAAATTGTATTATCGCCAGCATTCTACAAATGTTGCATTTAACATACATTCGTACTATTTTGTGCAGTCCTGTATAAATAGCTGTAAATGCTATATGTATCTTCTTCTAGGGGAAACATTCTGTAGGTGACTGTAACAACATATTACAGTTCCATGATTGCTAACGTTCTACAAATCTCGCAATTAACATATATTTGTTATTTGGTGGTTTTCCTTTAAATTGGTTCTCTATTCACTTCCCTTTGATTGTGAAATTTTAAGCTGTTTTCGTGTTTGATTAAATTATATTAGTTAAACATTTCGAAATAAGCTAATGTAAACAGAATTAATAAACGGAGTCTTTGCCTCGCGGTATTTTTTAACAACACTATAAAAGCAAGCTTTACATAAGACGTTTTAAATGTATTGGACTTTCATTTTACAAGCAATAAGACATTTAAATGGCAATTTAAATCAGGCCGAATTTTTACTAAATGTTTCTTTCTTTTTTTTTTTTTTAATATTCACAAAAAAAGGTTTTTATTTTTAGAAAAAAAAAATTATTATTTACGGCGTCTTAAAAATTGGCAACGTTAGTTAAAATATCTTCTCTAAATTAAAGCAATGCTATGCTTTATTTATTTCCAGTGTGACTCCGTAATGTTATTTTAATACGGAATTTAACATTGAACGAGTTATTTATTAGACATTTTCTCACATTTTGTACGCGCTTCCTTAAATTTTCTTCAAAGATCTAATTGTTTAAAAAACAATTCCCTCCAATCAAAAAAATATATATAGACAGAGGTCAATGGACTTATTTCCTGTAGCAATTAATCATTTTTACGTGATAAATAAAAAATAAAATTGATTTTTTTTTTTTTTTTTTGTAAGAATTAAAAATGGTATATTTACGACGTCATATTAGAAATGAAACAGAGATTTGCAAACATTTGCTACAAATACAAGAATCATCAACAGAAAACAATATGAAGCATGGTTTTTAAAGTAAAAGGACATTTTCAAACATCGATCAAGAAGCTTCTAACTGAAGAAATATAGAAAATAAGTAAATTAAACTTTTTCTACCTATTGTCTCTGCAAAATAATAGAAAATAACTTAAATATATATATGTAACTGGTATTTGAAAGCGAGTTTTTTGACACATTGGCATCAGAAAAAAATTGCACCAAACCCAGTGCGTATATGACATTTGACAGGATTTCGTACTTATACCACATTTAAAAAAAATTCTTCGCCTTATTGTTCGAAGAAAATCAAAATAAATTTAGGTGAATAAAAGTAAAAAAAAAAAAAAATAGTATTTTATCCTTGGTATGTAATGAAACTAGTAAATCTGCAGAATTGGGTCTTCAAACAGTAATTTTTTAAGGTTAAACCACAGAATTGTCAACTACTTGGTGTAAGACTTTTTGGCATTGCAATAAAATTCGCCAATTCTATCAACCTAAATATTCAAATGCAATGTAAACAAGTATAAACAATAATGTTTACAAATATATATTTTAATTCCCGATTTGGTGATTTTTTTAAAATCGTGCCTAAGTTTGTAATTTTACAAATAATTAATCATTGGATAAAATCAATTTTAAATCAACGGTACTACTTGGTTATCCCGTCGACCAAAAAACTATCGCCAAACTATAAGATTAAATGCCAGTAATGGATGATCGTGAATGTCACATTCAATGACATTAAATACCTATACGTATTTAGAGATGTCATCAAATGATTTTATTTCCACTTTTTACTAGTGTTTTATCCATTTATTTGTACTTTTGTTATAAAAAATGACAGTATGTATAATTTGGCTATTAGTTTGGCGACATATAATTTGGCGAAATTGGTTGACCGGATAACCAAGTGCCGAATTACTAGTATTAAATTCATTATTCTGATGATTTTAATATGATAAAACACTACACGATTTAATGTTTTAAATATCGCAAAGAGTTTCTGTTGAAAAATAGCTGTTTTTTATACTTTAAGTTAATATTTTTATAAAACTCTTTTGATTCACTATCTCTACGAGTTAATAAAATTTAAGCACATTTGAATATTCATATAATGCGTCACCTTTATGCATAGATGTCTAATACTTACCATGTTGGCGCAATTTTTTTCTGACGCCAATTTGGCGAAAATTTTGTTTTCAAATACATATCACACATATATTTTAAAATTATTTTCTAGTATTTAAAAAGGGAAATAGTGATAAATAAAAAAAGCTTATTAATAACTATAGAGCAAAACGATCTACATAATTAAAAAAAAAGAGTAATAGAAAATAAACAATTTATTAGTAAATAAAGAACGCTAGCCAGGTTAGCATGTGAGACATATAATATCCATTTTGTTCCAATTCCGCCAATGTGTTGCGTATATGACATCTATCCCCAAATTTTCTACGCTGAACCCTGCCCAGAGCAACGATAGTAGTTTGAAGTTCTGTCGAAGTTAAATTTCGATTTTGGGCAAAATTTCAATTCAAACATTAATTAATTTAGCAAGAAGCTTCTAAGTGACGAAATACAGAAAATAAATAAATATGACGTAAAAAAAATAAAAAAAATAAATAAATAAATAAATAAATACATTTTATTGATACTATGTCTTGAGGTATTGTTGGAGGAATATTATATTGTCTAGTGTGAATGTCTAGAACTATACTTCTGACGCAATGTATCAATGCTGATTGTTAAGTATAAATAACAGTTTCATGCAAAAGAGATTTTTCTGCCGAATATGACTTCATGATTCATAAGAAAAGAATTCGCCAAAGAAAAAAGTGACATCTGATTTTTGCGTGATTCCATCGTAAAAAGTGAAATTGATTTTAAAAATTAAAAAGCACACATTTATGACGTCATATTGGAAATGAAACAGAGATTTTGAAATATTTGGTATAAAGACAGGAAGCATGTACAGAATTCAGCTCTAGATGTAAAAAAAAGTTAACGATTTGGAAATGGATCAATGAAAATCTGTGTAAAACCCAATGGAGAAATGAAAATCTACATAGATACCGCGGAGGCAGAGTTTTTAATTGGGGGTGGTTTTGGAGTCTGGGTATCATGATCGGTATAGATCTGGAAAAAAGAATCACAAATTCCTACGTAGGGAGAACGTAATAGTTTGCATTTCATCAAATAAAATTTTGTTCAAAAAACTAATTTAAATTTGAGGCCCTTTCACAGTTTTGCAGAAATGCTAAATTGTAACTTAAGTGATTCAACACTCGCTCATCCTGCTTGCACATATGAAGCCAACATGATGTTTAATCTTGAACTAGTTATACATTCAAATTTTTCATCACCATATTCTTTTTTAACATAAAATGGAACTATTACAACAATTTAATAAGAAACATGGAACTTACAATGTGAATATGCACTAATATATTTTTTTGCGTCAGAGGAAGAGAGAGAGAGAAATATGAGCCCCTCAGACGTTCTCTTCAGCGCCCCCCCCCCCCCCTATAGTTCACTTCTAGCTATGGCCTTGAGTAAATTACATCAGTAATTGTGGTACGATACCGCATAAATAAAGTCCTGATGATGGTACCTTTTCAGTTAATTTTGAAATGAGCTCATCTGAATGCAGTAGTTATTAAAAAACTTGAGATATTAAACAAAAACATAATTTGCAGAACAAATTAAAAAAAAAATTATTTCCTGCACTATTTAAGCCTGAGAAAGAACAGATATTAAGATATTTGATTTATTTATTTCATAATTTAGTTTTAAATTTTTGTATCAAATAATTTAAATTATGTGAACATTAAAAAAAAAAAAAAATGAAATTCAAACAATATGGTACTTAAATACCTTAAATCTTAGAATCTGTTCAAACGAAATCGAAATAAATCTTAGACTTTTTTCCAAACTTAACTTGCAAATATTTGTTTTGCAGATTTTATATAATGTTTACGGTAGGTATAGATAAAAAGAATAGACACATCTAAAAAGCAAATGTTCAGAAAAGTTTAAGATTTATTTCGATTTCGTTTGAACGGATTCTAAGATTTAAGGTGTTTAAGTACCATATTGTTTGAATTTCATTTTTATTTTTTTAATGTTCACATAATTTAAATTATTTGATACAAAAATTTAATACTAAATTATGAAATAAATAAATCAAATATCTTAATATCTGTTCTTTCTCAGGCTTAAATAGTGCAGGAAATAAATTTTGTTTTTTTAATTTGTTCTGCAAATTATGTTTTTGTTTAATATGAAATAAATACCTCGTTTCGCAAAAGCATGTATTTATATATTTTAACTGTTTGTGAATATTATCATTAGTCTATTTTTAAAATGTGAAGTAAATTCTTTCATTTACAGCTTTTAACGCATATTAATGAATTTATCATTTTTAAGTTTTCTTTCTCTGTTTAATGTTTACGTGAAAATATTTTTGTTGTTAGAGAAATAAATAGTATTATTTACGTTTTCTTAGTATTGGCAACAAACATAAATTTGAAATATTAAATAAATTTCTTATAAATATACTAGCATACGCAGCCCGCTTCGCCGGGCTTAATTTGAAAGTTTATTTAATAATTTATGTGTATGGTACGCTTCTCTCTCAGCTGGCGACGGATCCCCCGGTGACTCTACGCTTCTCTCTCAGCTGGCGACGGATCCCCCGGTGACTCTCCCCGGACCATCGGCACTCCACGTGCGTCGGGTGAGCGTCAGAACAAACTTTCAGCATATACATATGGGTGGTTGTACTTGAATGCACAGACCTGCGCGTTTTTTTCTATCTTGCTTTTATACCTCTGGACCGAGTTAGCGCATTGCCAAGATTTGCTTCCTCTGGACCGAGTTGGCGCATTGCCAAGATTTGCTTCCTCTGGACCGAGTTGGCGCATTGCCAAGATTTGCTTTCCCCTGTGCCTCAATTAATTAATTAATTATCCTCAGAATTCCTTTTATTTATAGAGATTTTTTTAATTTAAACGGTTTGCAGTATTATCATTTAGCCATTTTAATATGACGTAATTGCTCCCATTTACTGTTTTTAGTCTATATTAACGAAACTATTGCTGTAATTCTTTTTCTCTTTTTATATTCATTGTTAATACAATTTTTATGAGGTAACTAGCGGCCTTCGCCCGCTACTCGGTTTAGACGAGCAGACAGTTATTAAATAGTTTAATAGTTCATTAATTACGGGCATTAAGTAGTTGAATTGTTAGTATTAAATAATTTAATACTATTAAAATGCATATCAAACAATGTCTCAATATATAAGTATTCAATGGAATACTTTTGTGTGGTCCTGTAAATCAATAAGAAATAATATTTTCACCACAGATTCTAAAGAATGTATATTATAGTATATACTTCATAGATGCATATCAACTTTATTATGTTCTAAAGAGTGTAAGACCATTAAAATGCACTTGAAACATTTTTCCCCACTGACCGTAATGTATCAGAATCCTTTTGATTGTCCTTGTAATTAAACTATGCATCCGATTATAAAATTTGAAATGACTCGACAAAATTATCTAATAATTGTATATGTTAAGTTTCAAATGATCCGGTTGGGTAGTTTTTGAGTTATTATACGTGGACAGACAATCGAATAGGCGACTCGGGATCCCGTGATTTTTTTCCCTTTCAATTCGAAACAAATGCAACGTTTCTCCGCTTCCATGATCAAAGGAGAGAGCGTCACATATACATACATACGGTCGGATTTTAATAGTGTAGATTTTCTTACCTTTAACCCTTCTCGCTGCACATCCGCTATTTCCATGGGCAACGTAAAAATAGCAAAATTTCCGTAGCTTACGATTTTCGAAATCTTTTTTTTAATAATATAATTTTATGCTAAAAAAAGAACGCATTTAGAAAAAAAAATACCTATTTTAACGCTAAAATATATAGATTTGAAATATATAATAAAAAAAAATGTGCGAATTTTGAGCATATTTTGAAAAATACGCAGCGAGAGGATTAAGCTCTAATCATGTAGTTATATATATATATATATATATATATATATATATATATATATATATATATATATATATATATATATATATATATATATATATAATCTGTTTTTAATAGGCACTTACAAATAAATTCTTAATCGCAAGGAAATAATTATTCTTTTTTGTGCTATTTTTACATTTGGCAATAATATTAAATAATAACATTTTCTAAAATATGAAAAAAAAAAAATCTCTTGAAATGATGAAGATTTTATTAAAATAAATGAGAAATTATTATGCATGTATTATTATTATTATTTAGATTTTTTTTGTCAAATTTTCCTAAAAAAAATAATTTAATCGCAATATTGTCTTCATTTTCGATTGAAATAAAAGATAATTTCAATTTGAAAATAACGGGGAAAAAAAACAGAATTTAATAATCTTTATATTTTTGACATTCCTTCCTGTTTTTCACAAAGTTGCAATCTTACAGTTACGTAATTTGAGAAATACTAAATTAAAAAAAAAAATAATAATAATCATCATCTGGAAAACTAATTCACATTTACAAATTCCAATAACATTTCTAATATATGCGGGTCAATACGGATAATTGCTGTTAATTTTTAATTAAGATTCTATATTTTAGAAGAACATAATCAGTCTTTTTATAGAATCGTTTCATAAGTATTTTATAAGGCATACATATTCCTACCTGTAATTTCTTTTTTCATCGTGTGATATAATCTTTCAAAACTGGCATTTTGAGTAATATTTCATTTTATTTAAAAATATTCTTAAAGAAAAAATTATAAATATATCCAAGAGAACTACATGGTCTTTTAGAAAATCTATGCAGATTTCAGATATTTTTGAATTTTTTTTTCTTTTTTGTTTCATTAGTTCTGGAATTATGCGAGCTTTTATAAATCTTTGAATTAATGCATAATAAATCTTTCTAAAAATGTGCAAAATCGTAGTTTTCGACAACCCCTTATAAAAGGATTTTATGCTAGAAATTTGTTGCAAAGGAATTTTACTGCTTTTCTATGCCGTTTCACATATAAAGTGTTGGGTTCTTTTTATTTGAACTTCTGCAACAGATCATTACTTTAATTAATTGCAACTTCTGCTCAGCAAATTATACTTAGTTAATATAGATCAATAAATATTCTTCAGCTTTATCAAAAATTTCAATGAGATCTGGGTCAAATTTCCAATTACATGAATCTTGTTGTTGGTTTAATTAAATAAACAAGATGCTTATATAAAAAAAGGAATTAAATGAGTTAAGATTACACCAGTCAACATTAAGAAATCATTAAGATAAACAAACTAAACGACAAATTAAAACGATGAAAAGGATACCCACAAATATTATTTACGATTCTTTAAAATTTAATGAATACAGGTAAATAAGAAAGAACACAGCAAGATTCTCAATCTGACCCAGTCTCAAGTACTAAACCTTGATCTGCAGTAGAACCCAACATTTATCAATGTTGATTCCTGAGATATTAAACTCATACTGATAATTTAAAATTACAAGATTTAGTTTAACATTACAGAAGAGAGAAGAAAGATCCTGAAATCCTTCTTATTTTCAAGAAGGCAAAGAAAGATATAATTTTGAATAGATTAAAAACTAGAAATAATAAACATAAACATCCCAGAAATCAACAAAGATATTTTTGACCAATTTCGTATAGTGTTAGTACATTTAATTTAATTTCTCTATTTTTTTTTTTTTTTTTATAAGATAAATTAATTCATTTAAAAATCAAGTGAATTTCTTAACTGTTTTTGCTTTAAAATTTCTATTACCTAGTCAAGTATCTTTACTCAGTTTAAACAATAGTATATTAATTAATCAGTGTTAATATGATTCTTAATTATTTATTAAATTATTTTTTTTATTTTTTTTTTTAAAAAGTTATTTGAAAATTCCAAATAAGAAAATAGGTAATGGTTGAAAAATTATTCTACTTCCAAACATTCAAAGAAACTACTTTAATTTTATGGTATTACAAAACTTAGTATAGTTATTTCGATACTATAGAGGTTAGAATTCAATTAAATTAATATCAAGGTAGGATATATAAAAAAAACTAAAAAAAAACTATACTAAGGCATATCCTTTATACACATTCTCTTTTATTTAATTTAACATAAAAATGAAAAACAAAAAAAAACATCTGAATTCACTAATACAACCTTTGTTGTAGATATATGGAAATACAAAATCACTACAAGATTACTCACTAAAATAAAAATTGTTTAAGAATAAATACAGAATATATCTCTTACCAGCAGCTGGATTCTTTCAATTTTACCCATTTTGGGTGTTTTTTCACTTATATGATGGACAATAGTAATTAAGTCTTCCATGCAACAGAGCAACAGTTTCTACACAGAATTCCCAGTGTCTATACTCAGTTTAAGCAACAGCTGAATTCTTTCAAGTTTTCGTCTTAGACCGCTAATCACTCTACCGCTCACGGTGAAGGCAAAAATCGGAAGGGATATTGTTTCGCGGCAAGATCTCGGCTCTCTCCGGCAGGTAGCATTTCTTCTTGACGTACACTTGGAGTGTCTTGTCTTAGATTGCTAATTATTCCACTACTCACGGTGAAGGCTAAATCGGTGGAGACAGTCTTTCACGGCAAGATCTCGGTTCTCATCGGCAGGTAGCATTTCTTCCTGACGTACACTTGGAGTGTGTTGTCTTAGATCGCAAATCATTCCATTGCTCACGGTGAAGGCCAGATCGGAGGGGATATTCTTTCGCGGCAAGATCTCGGCTCTTTCCGGCAGGTAGCATTTCTTCTTGACGTACACTTGGAGTGCTTTCTCTTAGACTGCAAATCATTCCACAGCTTACGGTGAAGGTTAGAACGGAGGAAACATTCTTTCACGGCAAGCTCTCGATTTTCTCCGGCCGGTAGCACTTTTTCTTGACTTACTCACGACGTGCTTTCTCTTAGACTGCCAATCTCGAAGTCTCTTATGGCCTCCCCTCTCCCAGATTAAAAACAGGGGAGGGGGGGGGAGACAAAACTTAAGCATTTCTTCAACTAGATCCTTTCCTTACGAAGCTCTGACCAAGACTCCCTTTTTTTCCAAAAAACCAATTGCACGTCCCTCTGCAAATCAAAAGGGGCACCAAAAAACTAGGAAGACTAATGCTTTCCCCTTTCTCTCCTGTTCCTAGAGTCCATCTCATTGGCCAAAGCCACAGGCACCCTCTCTCATGACCAAATATGGTCATCGCTCGCATCCCCTATTCTCGATCACGTGGTCAGTAGCAGGGCCAGCTGTCTCTAAGTTTTGCACCTGCTTGCAAACCAGTGCTCGCCGATATCCGTGAATTTGCCCTATTATCTCAAATCGGTCATAAAAACTTTAAGGGTCTGGGAAAATATCTACTCCGCCTCAAATGACAGTCAACGTTTGTCATGGGTTATAAAATTTTAGGGTACTATTCATTCACGTACGTAAGCAATAAACTATGCGTGTGGGCCAATTTTTAACAAGGCTGAATATATCCCCTTTACAAACAAGCCATAAGCTACTCTTCTTCGAAAAAAATTAACAAAGGACCACTTTAGTCAAATAGTACAATAATTCCAGGACAGTAAAAGCATTCGTACGAACGGGTGTTATTTACGCTAGATAAGGGGATGGGAAACTTTCACTTTCATACACAACAATGCCTTTATTCTCGTGAGAACGAGAACGATCATAAAATAAATAGAAAAAAAAAATGTCCAGGGTTTTCGCTACTAAGAAAAAAAAAGGAAGACTAATTTTAAATATGAGATACACAAAGCATTATAAAAAACCGTATTAAAAATATCTTAACAAGAGTGCTTTTTTAAATTTGGAATATTAAAATAATTTATACAAAAAGAAATATTACTAAAAAAAAACATAACAAGAGCTCCCCCTCGTTGAAAAAAAAATAAACATTATTAGTTTTGAACAAAAACAAGAATTTTATTTTTTTAGCTAAATGACCACAAAAGGTCAGTTAAAGAAAGTCCTAAAAAAATATTTAAAATTAAATCCAAAATGAAAGAAAAGATTAAATAAAAAAAAAAACAATGCAGTACCCCGGTTGAAAAGTAGGATAAAGATAATCGCCTAGAACAGATCATACGACGACCCGAAAAGTTGATAACCTATCACCCTACGAAGCTACCACTCCAACTCTGCACTCCGGAAATGCTAAGTTGAAGCTTGGGCAAAACATCTAGACGTTAAACATATACTAGGACCTAAGATGCTATTAAAATCTATACTATATACCTGGCATACTTAATTAAAACTCTACATCTGCTATACCGTCAAGAATACCAATACACTGGGATATCCCTATCTGCTAACACCTCTGTAAAAAGGAAAAAAAAAAATATCCCTAAAAAAAATTTCCACAAGTAGAATGCAAGGAAAAGTTGTCCAGTGAATAAAAAAAATTAAAAAAATTTTTTTTTTTTTTTAAATTTTGAATCCTGTGAGCAGGATAGAGCCAAAGGACCGAAACAATCAATTTCTGAAAAAATACAATAGATATACTACTTGCCAGCTGTAGGTATCACAAATATATACATATAATAGTACGATAACATTTTGTATACACATACACAAAACAAAAATAGCAATAACCTTTCAGTACATATATAGGGTACACATAAAAAAAAAATAGCACTAATATCCGTTTATATTCAGTGGCATAACATGTGCATATAAATAAAAAAAAAAAAATTCAATGACTTGTAACGGTGACACAGTATAACATAAGTGTATGGGCATTTTATATCACAGCATTATAATTATATAGGTTACCTTGTGTAGCCTAGACTGATAATTATCTGCCTTAGTTATTATCAATGGGTAAATATTCCATAAACTAATAGTAACTAAAAAAAAATTCATAAAATGCTACACATAATACTTAAAATGAACTGATAATTTCACAATAGAGTTCGCCAATTTCATTGACAAGTACCACTAATTTTTTTAAAATACCCAATTTCTACAAACAATGGGTATATTGTTAGAAAAATCACATGAAATAACAAAACAGACTATATAAACAAGATATATACATATATAATACACATAAACCAGATAATATATCTGTGGGCTGTGGGGTGTACACTACCTGTATCTTAAATCCCCACTTCCCAAATAGAGAACTAATACCAAAAATATCCAAAAAAAATACAAAGTTAAAAGAAATGCAAAAAAAAAATAAAAATAAAAATAAAAGATGGACTACAATCCTAACAGTACCTATACTATATACAAAAAGGGGCAATAGGAACACGCAAGCATCACATGTACTGCTACCAAATCTCTACTCCACAATTTCCTGACCTGAAATCTGTCTAAGTCCCCAAAATTAGCGCTAAAACCCGCTAAAAAATAAAAAAAAAGAACACATATAGGGGGCGAAGCACTTACACGGTCCTAATTTATCGAAATAATCCATAAATCACCGAGAGAAAATACGGAACTGGCGGAAATCCACATTAAATAACAGTGGAACCAAATCAAAACAAACGATATCGAGGCTCGAAAATTACTTAAATTTTAGCTAACTCGCGCATAAAACCTTCCTAGAATAACTAAAATCACAAGTATTTATATACAATCTAAAAAAAATAAAGTTAAACCGCCCTAAAATTTATAATTCGGTCGCGAATCCCTTTTTCGAAACGCATACTCAGTTCTCGGAATTGAATAAGATTTGTTTCGCCTAGATAAACAGACGCCACTACGATCTCGCGACCGACTCACGCGCCCCGAATCCTTAGGCGTTCCTACCTGCCTTACTCCCTCACAGTTATCAGCGCTCGCTATTACCGTATTTTCCCGTGCTTCTGAGAGCAACCCACCAACCGTTTCCTCGCTACCCTCTTGTCGCCTGCTCGTAGATTGCACTGCAGGTTGGCTGATTCCTTGACATGGAATGGGAGGGGGAAATCTATTTATGAAACGAATCCTTTTCCTTCGCGTAGTGAAATCGAGTTGAGAATGATTTGAATCATTCGTAGTTGATATCAGAGGTTGGCGTTTGTTTTGGTCTACAATATCGTTTCCACTTTGCTCATTTACACCTGAAATATGCCTGTCTTTAAATAAAGTGAGGCGGTCTACATGGACAATTTGAGTTTTAGACGGATTAGCAATTAATGCTATCTTAAAATTAACTTCACTGAGCTTCTCAATTATAGTAAATGGTCCGTTATTTAATTTCGACAATTTTTTCGTATTGCCAGCAGTGATGGATGGGTTAAATAACCATACTCTATCGCCTACTTTTAAATCCTTAACGACTGCAGTTTTTTCTCTGTATCTTTCCTGGCTTTCAGACACCTTAACTAAACTATCATACACCTCAGCATAGACCTTTTGGAGTGCAGGTATTAATAATTCACAAAAAGATGGGGCGTCGTTATAGCTAAACCTCGGCGACTGCGAAAATAGATTATATGGTAGGTTTAAGTTTCTGCCATATAAAACTGCTGCGGGGGTTAATTTAGTCGAAGAATGCACAGCTGAACGCATCGCTAATAGGGCAAATTTTAGTTTAGTATCCCAGTCTGACTGGTTCTCATTTACAATGTGACTGAGTGCGTTTTTTAAAGTTTTATTCTGCCGTTCAATCTGTCCATTCGAGGCTGGGTGAAAGGCAGATGTAGTTATATGTTTAATACCAAACATTTTATATACATGCTCAATCGCTTCCGATACTAAATTTCTTCCATTATCTGTCGCAATATACACAGGAGTGCCATAACGTGAAATGAAATCGGCAAGTGTATCTGCGATAACATCAGACGTGGTAGAGCTAACAGCATAGGCTTCTGGCCATTTAGTAAACGAGTCTATATACGTAACAATATGGGTGTTACCAGAAAACGTGACCGGTAACGGGCCAATTAGGTCTAGATGGACTTTGTTCATGGGAAATTCAGGTGTAGGCATCCGTTGAAGGGGTGCCTGCTGGTCTGGTTTATATGCTCTCTTCTGCTGGCAACTAATACATGATTCTACTAGATGCTTGACATCGGCCGACATTCCGGGCCAGTAAAAGTGCTCCCGGATGCGGTCAATCGTTTTCTTAAACCCTTGATGACAAGCCGCTAGAGAATCGTGTGTTAGAGCGAACACTTGCTCAATCATATCCCTAGGAACTACTAATTTAATAGGGTTATTTATTATACTTGAATCTCTGGTATCTTCACATACGAGAATATCATCTCTAAAAAAAAACTTCATGTATTTAGGTGCTATATCTATATATTTGTCTAATTTTCTAGCTATTTCACAACATTTCTTATCAATTTTTTGTAATTCACTGATTTTCTCAATTAAATTTGAATGGGGAACAAAAGTAGTTTCTTTTTCTACTTGAATACAAAAATTACTCTTACTAATCTCAGGTGATTCATCAATTTTAGCAAATCTAGATAGAAAGTCTGCTACACTATTGCATTTCCCTTTAATATATTTAATAGTAAAATCAAAATCTGAAAGAGTACATACCCATTTGGCTATACGTGAGGTGGGGTCATGAATCTTTAACATAAAAGTAAGTGGTGCATGATCAGTAAAAATGTTAAAATGAGTGTTAGCTAGATAACACTTAAAATGACTAGTTGCCCAAACCAGAGCGAGAAGTTCTCTCTCAGTGGCAGAATATCTTGTCTCTGCACCTTTTAGTCGCCTACTGGCAAACGCCACTGGATGAATTTTATTTTCATCATCCAATTGTGACAAAACAGCACCCAGTGCTTCTCCACTCGCATCTGTATATAGATAAAATTCTTTAGTGAAATCAGGCAGTACTAGGCACGGTTTAGATATTAAAGCCTTTTTTAAATCTTCAAATTCCTCCTGGGCTTCTTTTGTCCAGGCAAAATGTCCAGTTTCCTTAGTCAAATCGATTAAATTTATTGCCCTTTTTGTGAAGTCAGGTATGAAACGCCTATAGAATGATAGGGTTCCAATAAAAGACCTGACACCTTTTCGATTAGAAGGTGGTTGCAATTTTTCTATTATCTCAATATTTTTATTAACCGGGGATACTTGCCCGCTATTAATTTCAAAGCCAAGATACTGTATTTTATTCGAAAGAAAATTACATTTACTGGGCTTAAGTTTCAGTTTATGTTGTCTAAGTCTATCAAATACTAATTTAAGTTTTTCAAAATGGGATTCTACATCGGACGAAGCAATGACAATATCATCTATATACACTAAAATTCCTAGATTTCCTAAATCTCCAAAAATGGCATTCATTAGCCTCTGAAAACTATTGCCTGAATTGGACAACCCAAAACAATTTCTATTCCACTCAAAAAGACCTTTATGCGTGATAATAGCAGTTTTATGCCTGTCCTCGGGTCTTATTACCTGTTGAAAAAAGCCACTAGTTAAATCTAGTGTTGAAAAAAAATTAGCTCCACTTAACGCATCAACAGAGTCAGTAATGTTTGGGATAGGATATGCATCTTTGACAAGATTCTTGTTAAGTTTACGAAAATCAACAGCTAACCTATAAGAACCATCTGCTTTTTCTACAAGAATAACTGGTGAAGCAAATTCAGACATAGACGGGGAAATAATTTCAGCTTGCAGTAAAATATTAAGTTGATCTTCCATTTCCTGGCGTAATTTATATGGGACTCTATAAGCTTTGGATTTTACAGGTTTATCAGAGGTTAAATTTACAACATGGGGTATGGTATTACAGCCTGGTAAGTCTAGGACAGAAGCTGCAAACACATCTTTATTTTGGTCTAAAAATTCTTGCATTTTAGATTTTAAGGGGGGGTCTAGATGGCTTAAATCAATATCAGAGCTCCAAGTGAGATCAGCGTGATCAAAGTCAGCTATTGGAGTGGTTAAATTTACATTACAAGTTATATTATTATTATTTAAGGGTATATTAGATTTATCTACACACTTCTGAATTTTAGCAACATAAGTATTTTTCCCTAGCTTAACAGTTTTATCTGAAAAATTAGCAAGCGAAACAAAAAGGCCATGTTCTGGAGTACAAATGGCTCGAGAAATAAGAAGCCCTTGGCTTAAATTCTTCGCTAAAGGTTCTAATATCAGTATATCATTATCTTTTATAAAATTATTTCTATTACATTTAACTTCAGCTATTAATTTTGACTGGGGGGGAACAGAAATTCTCTCGCATAAAATAGCTAAGGAAGTACTTTCACTATTCCTGTTATTATTGTCAACAATGCCTGACTCATTAGTCTGATTTGCTCTATTTACTAACTCATTTTCATTATCTTCAGATATGTAAAAATTTTCATGGACATAGATTGAATTTTCCTGTACAATTTGACTCGCTGATTGCTGGCTAAGGTCTAAAGGCACATTATTCTCATTAATTTCACACTCATTAGTACTTGAGTTACTCCCTGGTACACTTTGCAAACAAAAAACCTGAGCAATTTCACTTTCTGACTCTTTCGCAATAAATGTTATGCTTGAGTCTACCCTTTCCTCCATAATGGGATACATATTACCCTGAACCGTCTCATTTCCACTACTCAGATTCCCAAATTTTTCCTTTACACATTCCTTACTCTTTTTGTTTACACTTTTCCTAGGAGTACTCTTATTACTACACTTACTTCTCTGTTCACTATCAGAACTTTGCCTGCCTTTAGATTGCACATTACAAGTATTTACATAATTATTCTCTAAAACTATACTATTTACACTGATACTATTTACAACATTTTTTTCTCTAGAATTTTTCACAGGTGAAACATTTGACATATGGCTCTCTACTATTTGCTTACACTGCGTTTCAGTAGGGACATCTAAAACCACATTGTTATTTTTACAATTAATTACAGCCTGATATTTACTTAAAAAGGGCATCCCCAAAATTACACTAAACTCATCGGCCAACTTACCGTGGACAATAAAAAACTCAGACTGACATAATAAATTATTAAATTTAAAATTTAAGGAAATTTTATGGTTTAAAAGCACTCTCTCGCCAGTCACCGTTAAAATAGGGGTATTGCACTCCACAATTTCATAAGAATCTAAATCATTAAGTATTGTATTACTTAAAATATTTATAGCAGATCCTGTATCACACAGCGCATTAAAAAACACATTATTTACATTTATGAAGACAGTAGGTAAATGATAAGACTGGGGTGAAAACATACTAAAAATAATTGGGAGGTCTAGAGGCCTTGATGGAGACGATTCGACCAAATCGACACCAGCCCTTACCTGTTTAAAGAATTGTTTTGATTATTCGCTTCACTAATTTGGCTTTGAACATTCTCGCTTTCTATATTTACACCATTATCATTATTTCTATTCCCTCTACCTCTGTAATTATTATATCCTCCCCTGCGATTTTGGTGGGACTGAGAATAACTACCCCTACCTCTTCCTCTAAAATTCTGAAAGTTCCCTCTATTAGCATTTTGGTTTTGTGGACAAAATCTGGCTATGTGCCCTGTTTGGGAACACACGTAACAGATGAATTCTCTATACTGAGGCCTCTCAGTAGTGTGAAAGTCTCTTTGCTGATTGCTACCCTCTAAAAATCTCTCTAATTTACTAGTAAGAGCTTCTACCTGCTCCCGCAGTTTACTAATTTCCTGTTCTGACTGATTAGGGTGACTTGGCTGGATAGCAGCACATGCAACACTTTGCTGGGCAATTTGGGGGAAAAAAGGGTTGATATTCTCTACCTGCATGTTATATAAAGGATTAACACTCTTTAATGCTTTTTCCTCAAGGAGGGCAAATTCTAAAATTTCAACAGGTGTCTTAGGGCACCTAGTTATAACTCCTCTTCTTATCTCAGGAACTAAATTACTTAATAACATAGAATGCAGTAGAGCTTCCCTGCTTTTATCAGCAACATTCTGTTCTACACCTTCGACTACTAATGCTTTAAGGGACAAATCATATGCTCTGTCATAGAATTCCTGAACAGGCATATGGTGATTTTGTTTAAAATTCAAAAATTGGGTCAAAGCAATATCAGGGGCTAGCTCTTGCGTATATCTCTCTTTAAGTACTTTAATTATTTCTTCAGTTCCCTTAGTGCGGTGCAATTTATATATCCTAGCAGCATTCCCACTTAATCTACTTAGTAGGGCAAATTTTTTCTCATCCTCTGACCAATTTAAGAACTCGGACAACTGTTCATACTTCTCTAAAAATGCAGAAAATGAGCAAGAGTTGCCTTCGCCACTAAAAGGGGGAATAAGACTGACATTTTCGATTAATGCGCTCTTTTTCTGAATAAGAGCGAGCTCCTTGAACTGCTGATTTTCTGTCATTTTTTGGCAAAACTTCACACCGAATTAAAAATAAAATAATAGAAAATAAAGTAATTTAACTGCTACTTAATTCTCAGATGCCCAAGAAATAGAGAAAAAAAATAAATAAAAAATACATAAATACATAACTTATATTGGCATATAATTTACTCAGTAAGCCCAAACACTCATTTAAATGTACAAATAACAGTAAAAATTTCAAAATAAATAGTTTTTTGAAAACCCGGTAAAATTGCCTAACTAAAAAAAAAGCATTTGAAATTAGTAACTATGTACACCCCTATTACTTATGCACAATATACACTAAAATAATCAAACATGATATACAATAAAATCACAAAACACATATATTTTCATTTCGCTTCACTCTTAATACAGTAAATATATATCAAAATTCAGGCTATTGTTGTAATAAATAGGCTCTACTTCATAGAACTATTTTTATACTTATTGTATCACAATAATCAGGCTTTTCACACACGGCATCCTTTATTTGTCACAATAACCAGGCTTTTCACACACGGCGCCATTTATTGTTGGGTTCTTTTTATTTGAACTTCTGCAACAGATCATTACTTTAATTAATTGCAACTTCTGCTCAGCAAATTATACTTAGTTAATATAGATCAATAAATATTCTTCAGCTTTATCAAAAATTTCAATGAGATCTGGGTCAAATTTCCAATTACATGAATCTTGTTGTTGGTTTAATTAAATAAACAAGATGCTTATATAAAAAAAGGAATTAAATGAGTTAAGATTACACCAGTCAACATTAAGAAATCATTAAGATAAACAAACTAAACGACAAATTAAAACGATGAAAAGGATACCCACAAATATTATTTACGATTCTTTAAAATTTAATGAATACAGGTAAATAAGAAAGAACACAGCAAGATTCTCAATCTGACCCAGTCTCAAGTACTAAACCTTGATCTGCAGTAGAACCCAACATTTATCAATGTTGATTCCTGAGATATTAAACTCATACTGATAATTTAAAATTACAAGATTTAGTTTAACATTACAGAAGAGAGAAGAAAGATCCTGAAATCCTTCTTATTTTCAAGAAGGCAAAGAAAGATATAATTTTGAATAGATTAAAAACTAGAAATAATAAACATAAACATCCCAGAAATCAACAAAGATATTTTTGACCAATTTCGTATAGTGTTAGTACATTTAATTTAATTTCTCTATTTTTTTTTTTTTTTTTATAAGATAAATTAATTCATTTAAAAATCAAGTGAATTTCTTAACTGTTTTTGCTTTAAAATTTCTATTACCTAGTCAAGTATCTTTACTCAGTTTAAACAATAGTATATTAATTAATCAGTGTTAATATGATTCTTAATTATTTATTAAATTATTTTTTTTATTTTTTTTTTTTAAAAGTTATTTGAAAATTCCAAATAAGAAAATAGGTAATGGTTGAAAAATTATTCTACTTCCAAACATTCAAAGAAACTACTTTAATTTTATGGTATTACAAAACTTAGTATAGTTATTTCGATACTATAGAGGTTAGAATTCAATTAAATTAATATCAAGGTAGGATATATAAAAAAAACTAAAAAAAAACTATACTAAGGCATATCCTTTATACACATTCTCTTTTATTTAATTTAACATAAAAATGAAAAACAAAAAAAAACATCTGAATTCACTAATACAACCTTTGTTGTAGATATATGGAAATACAAAATCACTACAAGATTACTCACTAAAATAAAAATTGTTTAAGAATAAATACAGAATATATCTCTTACCAGCAGCTGGATTCTTTCAATTTTACCCATTTTGGGTGTTTTTTCACTTATATGATGGACAATAGTAATTAAGTCTTCCATGCAACAGAGCAACAGTTTCTACACAGAATTCCCAGTGTCTATACTCAGTTTAAGCAACAGCTGAATTCTTTCAAGTTTTCGTCTTAGACCGCTAATCACTCTACCGCTCACGGTGAAGGCAAAAATCGGAAGGGATATTGTTTCGCGGCAAGATCTCGGCTCTCTCCGGCAGGTAGCATTTCTTCTTGACGTACACTTGGAGTGTCTTGTCTTAGATTGCTAATTATTCCACTACTCACGGTGAAGGCTAAATCGGTGGAGACAGTCTTTCACGGCAAGATCTCGGTTCTCATCGGCAGGTAGCATTTCTTCCTGACGTACACTTGGAGTGTGTTGTCTTAGATCGCAAATCATTCCATTGCTCACGGTGAAGGCCAGATCGGAGGGGATATTCTTTCGCGGCAAGATCTCGGCTCTTTCCGGCAGGTAGCATTTCTTCTTGACGTACACTTGGAGTGCTTTCTCTTAGACTGCAAATCATTCCACAGCTTACGGTGAAGGTTAGAACGGAGGAAACATTCTTTCACGGCAAGCTCTCGATTTTCTCCGGCCGGTAGCACTTTTTCTTGACTTACTCACGACGTGCTTTCTCTTAGACTGCCAATCTCGAAGTCTCTTATGGCCTCCCCTCTCCCAGATTAAAAACAGGGGAGGGGGGGAGACAAAACTTAAGCGTTTCTTCAACTAGATCCTTTCCTTACGAAGCTCTGACCAAGACTCCCTTTTTTTCCAAAAAACCAATTGCACGTCCCTCTGCAAATCAAAAGGGGCACCAAAAAACTAGGAAGACTAATGCTTTCCCCTTTCTCTCCTGTTCCTAGAGTCCATCTCATTGGCCAAAGCCACAGGCACCCTCTCTCATGACCAAATATGGTCATCGCTCGCATCCCCTATTCTCGATCACGTGGTCAGTAGCAGGGCCAGCTGTCTCTAAGTTTTGCACCTGCTTGCAAACCAGTGCTCGCCGATATCCGTGAATTTGCCCTATTATCTCAAATCGGTCATAAAAACTTTAAGGGTCTGGGAAAATATCTACTCCGCCTCAAATGACAGTCAACGTTTGTCATGGGTTATAAAATTTTAGGGTACTATTCATTCACGTACGTAAGCAATAAACTATGCGTGTGGGCCAATTTTTAACAAGGCTGAATATATCCCCTTTACAAACAAGCCATAAGCTACTCTTCTTCGAAAAAAATTAACAAAGGACCACTTTAGTCAAATAGTACAATAATTCCAGGACAGTAAAAGCATTCGTACGAACGGGTGTTATTTACGCTAGATAAGGGGATGGGAAACTTTCACTTTCATACACAACAATGCCTTTATTCTCGTGAGAACGAGAACGATCATAAAATAAATAGAAAAAAAAAATGTCCAGGGTTTTCGCTACTAAGAAAAAAAAAGGAAGACTAATTTTAAATATGAGATACACAAAGCATTATAAAAAACCGTATTAAAAATATCTTAACAAGAGTGCTTTTTTAAATTTGGAATATTAAAATAATTTATACAAAAAGAAATATTACTAAAAAAAAACATAACAAAAGCATGGGAAAAATCAATAATGTGAGAGCTAAATAATAAATAAATAAATATGTGAAGTTTGTCGGAGATGTGTGGAATGAATGACCTTTCAAAAAGTTCCACAGAAACACAATGCTTGGACGAACACAGAGCATTCAACTAGTTTCAACAGTTTTTCTACTTTGAAATATTAGGACATAGGTTTTCACACTAGCTTATGTTCAACCGAATGCCTTATTAATAATTCATTCATGCAAATGCCTTTAGGGACTCTTTTTATTCATCTTTATTATTCTCATTCATTACATTTTAAAAACATGAATTAACGAATACAGTCAAACCTCGTTAACATGAACAAGCTTAACGTGAATTACTTTTAAAATGAACTGTTTTCAGTCTCCTATAAAGACGAATACAAAGATTTGATACTGATAACATGAATTACTGTTAACATGAACGACATTTTGACTCACCTTGAGGTTCATGTTAAAGAAATTCGACTGTATATTAACGTAAAATAAAAAAATAATAATAATTTTCTTAAAAATTTCTAATTTTATTTGAGGTGTTCATGTAGCTGGAATTATCGAAATTCTTAACATTTGGCAAATTTGTTTTCTTCCTTCCTTTTTTTTTTTTTTTTTTTTTTTTTCCTTTCTTCTTTTTTGTTTTAATTCTGAGGATATTTTTAAGGAATGACTCATAGAAGTATATTTTTCCTTTAATTAAACTATGTTTGAATTCAAATGTACTTTTTGTAAAGATATTAACGATATTTTTCTTATTACTTTTGTCTTTGTGTTGGAGACCTTCTTAATTGAATCCCTTATCTCATTATTTTGATTTGTTATTGCTCGAAACTGATTATTTTCTGACAGATTCACGAATTCATTTTCATTCTTAAATTGACAAGTAATCTTTAGCGTACTAAGAAATCAAATAGCGTTTCTTATTTCTCCTTCCCCTTTTCTCTACTTTATTATTATTATTATTATTATTATTATTATTTTAGAAGTTGGTTGTTCTTCAGAAACTGATGCCAAAGCTGGTGATTTAATATGATTTTCAATTCGTCAATTGACCAATTTCGATTCACATTCAAACAGTGATCGTAGCTAGGGGGGGGGGGGGCAAAGGGGGCATCCGCCCCGGGCGCCGAGGCCTAGGGGCGCCAAATTGAGAGAAATTGTTATATATCTATATTGGGGTGGGGGCGCAAAATTTCTTGCTGGCCCCGGACGCCAAAAATCATAGCTACGCTACTGCATTCAAAATTGGTCGTCATTTTGTAGCAATCGATTATAATTCAAGACATTATATAGTTCTCGGGAAACTAAAAATTGTAATTCTTCTAAATAACTTTAATGCTTGCAAATTTCGTATTTTTATATAGAAAAATGACTCCGTGAATGTATCGGAAAACTTCTTCTTGAGCGAGGAAGAAAAAATATTGAAATCAACATTAAAAAAAAAATCACCAGTGTTTTTTGCTTGTTGCCTATAATTAATTATATACATTATATGGTCAATGATAATCACTTGCGATTTTTGACGTTTTGTTCAATGTCTAGAAAAAATACATTAGGAATTATCCTGAAACTCTAAGTATGTAAGCAGAATAGTATATATCACATATTTCCTTGAATATTTTTTGCCGAAATCTCACAAAAAACCTTCAAAAAATTGAAAAAAAAAAAAAATCGACTATCTTTCAGAAAACCCAATAAAAATTAATGTAGTAAAAAACCTTATTTTTCATACAATATTTATCACTTTTTAATTCTGATTTCAGGGTATTGTGTACAATGTTGTTAGTCATATTTTCTGAAAAGACTATTTTTTATATTAAGAACTCTGCAAATCATAAGCAAAATTTGGGACAGTTTTTATAAAAGCCTTAATTTTTCTAGGAGTATACATGCTATCCTCTCAAAAATGAACACAGTTTATTACAATAAGCCTCTTAATAATATTCTACTGTTTAAACGCTTTTAGAACATTAGTTTTTACAGGGTTATCCAAAAGATATTCGTTCTTTTTCAATTTGTTGACGATCCGCTATATGAGGGAAAGGGGACTTCAGGAAAAAATCTTCACGGAAGTATGACATATACTATTCTGTTTACACATTTAGAGTTTAATTGTAATTCCTCCTCGTGTATTTTTCTAGACATGTCACTAAACATCTAAAATCGGTAATCATTGCACATATAGTGTAGATATTGGGGAGAGGGGGGAGGGGGGCACCTTTGAACACTCTAAATATTTTCCTTCAAATAAATTATTTTAAAAAAATGTATATGGTAATACATTACTGCAGCTTCAAGGGAATAATTACAAAAAGCTGTACCATCTGGTATGAACAGTACTGTCTAAACTAGGGATGGGACGAATAGTGATTTGGCCGAATAGCCGAATACTGAATATTCGGCCAAATTTTAGGCCGAATACCGATTATTCGGCGTCCGAATACCAACTTTTTTTTCCAATAAAGAAATTTTTTTTAATTATATATAATTTAAAAAATAGGAGCTCATTAATAGTTATAACTCTTAAATGTGCTTTTAAATGTATTTTTAAACTTGAAAAACTTATTTGAACACAAAAAATTTTTGAAATTGCATTATATTCTTTTATCCTAATGTACATCAAATTGATTTTCAGTAAGTCAAGATGGGAAGATATTTCCATTAAAATATGAAGAATGTACTTCACTTTACTATCAAATGATACTTTTACTCTTTCTTGCATCCCAAATCAATAATATCCTTAATCTCTCTCTCTATCAGAACTCACAAGAAGAATGCATATGTTAAAGTAGAATGCATATGTTAACAAAATCTTTGACATTTGAATTGGTGCATACAATATTCAACTTCAATATTCCACTTATTCAACAAGCATTAAAAGGATAAACAGAAATTGATAACAACAAGAATGAAGAAAGATGTAAATTAAAAATATATACATAACAATGTTACATATTTAAGTCAGTAATTATGCAAATCTTATACTATAATGCGAGCAAAAATTGTGTGTGTGTGGGTAAATTTTATCTCAAAAACGGCTCTAACGATTTTTGCAAAAATTTGGATTTTACCATTTTCGGGCACGAGAAGACCATTGGGCTAGGTCACATGTTCGAGAAAATTCGATTATTGGGTCATTTTGGGTCATAATGGGTCAAGATCAAGCTATTTATATCTAGAGAACGGCTGGATCGATTTTAAGGAAATTTTCTATCCAATCGTTTCTTGGCACAACAAAACTATTGGGCTGGGTCACATGTTCGAAAAATTTCGATTAGTGGGTCATTTTTGGGTCATTATGGGTCAAGCCATTTTTATCTAAAAAACGGCTCTAACGATTTTGACCAAATTTTATATTTTATCGTTTTGGATTACAGGAAGACCATTGGGTTAGGTAACATGTTCGAGAAAATTCGGTTAGTGGGTCATTTTTGGGGTCATTGTGGGTCATGCTATTTTTATCTAGAGATTTTCTCACGCAATTTTAACTAAAAATTGCGTTCTATGGTTTTCGGGCACGAGAAAAACATTGGGCTAGGTTACATGTTCGACAAAAAATTTTAATGGGTCATATTGGGTCATTAAGAGTCTGGGTCAAGCTATTTATATTTAAAGAACGGCGTGATGGATTATAACGAAATTTTGTATGTAACAGTTTTTGACATGAGAAAACTAATGGTCTAAATCACATGTTTGAGAGATTTCGACTATGAGGGTCATTTGTGGGTCATGATGGGTCATAATGGGTCATGGTCAAGCTATATCTAAATAACAGGTGGATCGATTTTAATGAAATTTTGTATGCAACATTTTTTTGACACGATAAAATCATTGGACTAGGTTACATGTTCGAAAAATTTTGATTAATGGGTCATTTTGGGTCATTAAGAGTCTGGGTCAAGCTATTTATATTTAAAGAACAACGTAATGGATTATAACGAAATTTTGTATGTAACAGTTTTTTGACATGAGAAAACTAATGGGCTAAATCACATGTTTGAGAAATTTCGACTATGAGGGTCATTTGTGGGTCATGATGGGTCATAATGGATCATGCTCAAGCTATATCTAAAGAACAGGTGGATCGATTTTAATGAAATTTTGTATGCAACATTTTTTTGGCACGATAAAATCATTGGACTAGGTGACATGTTCGAAAAATTTCGATTAATGGGTCATTTTGGATCATAAAGGGTCAGGGTCAAGCTATATATAATTCAAGAACGGCAGGATCAATTTTAACGAAATTCTGTATGTAAAAATTTTTAGAAACGAGAAAACTAATGGACTAAGTCACATATTCGAGAGCTTTCCACTATAAGGGTCATTTGTGGGTCTTAATGGGTCAAGGTCAAGCTATATCTAAAGAATGGGTGGGTCGATTTTAACGAAATTTTGTATACAACATATTTTTGGCATGAGAAAATCATTGGGGTAGGTCACATGTTCGAGAAATTTCGATTAGTGGGCCGCTTTTGGGTCATTCTAATTTTATCTGGACAACGTTTCGCGCAATTTTGACTAAAATTTGTATTTTGTCGTTTTCGGGCACAAGAAAATCATTGGGTTATGACAGATTTTTGAGAAAATTCGATCAATGGGTCATTTTGGATCATAAGGGGTCAGGGTCAAACTAATTATATCTAAAAAACGGCTCAATCGATTTTATCTAAATTTTGTATCTAATGTTTTTCGGCATGCTAAAACTAATGAGCTAGGCCACACGTTCGAGAGATTTCGATTATAAGGGTTATTTGTTGTTCATGATGGGTCATGCTAATTTTATATAGAAAATGGTACTCACCATTTTGACTATACTTTGTATTATATCGTTTTCGAGCAAGAGAAAACCATTTGGATGGACACATGCTCGCGAAAATTCGATTAGTGGGTCATTTTGGGTCTTAATGAGCTAGGGTCATTCTAATTATATATAACAACGACTCAATCACCTAAATTTTGAAACAAAACGTTTTTTGTCACGAGAAGACTATTGGGCTGAGTCGCATGTTAAACAAAATTATATTAGTGGGTCATTTCGCTTCATTGCTGAATGCTGCCAAGCTGATTTTATCTAAAAAATGGCTTAAACGATTTTGATTCAATTTTATATTCTACTGTTTTTGATTACCTGAAGACGATTGAGCTATGTCACATGTTTGATCAAATTTGATTAGTGGCTCATTTTGGGTAATACGGGTCAGGGTCACGAGAATATGGAAAAAGCCAATAACTTGGTGATATTTGACAAAATATCGGCGACATATGGCTAAAAAATCGACTATAAAAATTACGAAAACCAAAACACGTATTTGGAGCCAAATGAAAGAATGCCTCCAAATTTGGCTATATCTAGCAGAAAATATTGTCTTTTAAAATGTAAAGAATTTTTTTATACATTCTTACGAGGATTTGAGATGCATGGTTAAACCAATCAGAGTCCAGCTAAAAAAGTGATTTAGATCGATGTCCTTTCGTTGTAAATTTTAAAATAAAGTAAAATTTATAAGCATGCGCATAAAAACATAGTTTTCTTATTGATTATTTTTCTAAATAAACAACATGTTTAACAGTAATAATACCGAGTGAATGACACAGTGAAAATACTATATAGAGTTGAACACAAAGTTAATTTTGACCGAGCTAAGCTCGGTCTCCCCTAGTCTTATACTATAATGCGAGCAAAAATTGTGTCTGTGTGTGTAAATTTTATCTCAAAAACGGCTCTAACGATTTTCGCAAAAATTTAGATTTTACCATTTTTGGGCACGAGAAGACCATTGGGCTAGGTCACATGTTCGAGAAAATTCGATTATTGGGTCATTTGGGGTCATAATGGGTCAGGATCAAGCTATTTATATCTAGAGAACGGCTGGATCGATTTAAAGGAAATTTTGTATCCAATCGTTTTTTGGTACAAGAAAACTATTGGGCTGAGTCACATGTTCGAAAAATTTCGACTAGTGGGTCATTTTTGGGTCATTATGGGTCAAGCCATTTTTATCTAAAAAACGACTCTAACGATTTTGACCAAATTTTATATTTTATCGTTTTGGATTACAAGAAGACCATTGGGTTAGGTAACATGTTCGAGAAAATTCGGTTAGTGGGTCATTTTTGGGGTCATTGTGGGTCATGCTATTTTTATCTAGAGATTTTCTCACGCAATTTTGACTAAAAATTACATTCTATGGTTTTCGGGCACGAGAAAAACATTGGGCTAGGTTACATGTTCGAGAAAAAATTTTAATGGGTTATATTGGGTCATTAAGGGTCTGGGTCAAGCTATTTATATTTTAAGAACGGCAGAATCAATTTCATCGAAATTTTGCCTGTAACAGTTTTTTGACACGAGAAAACAAATAGGCTAAGTCACATGTTCGTAAAATTTCGATTACATGGTTCATTTGTGGGTCATAATGGGTCATGGTCAAGCTATATCTAAAGAACGGGTGGATCGATTTTAACGAAATTTTGTATGCAACTTCTTTTTTTGGCACGAGAAAAATATTGGGCTAGCTCACATGTTCGAGAAATTTTGATTAGTGGGTCATTAAGGTTCTGGGTCAAGCTATTTATATTTAAAGAACGGCAAGATCGATTATAGTGAAATTATGTACGTAACAGTTTTTTGACCCGAGAAAACTTATGGGCTAAGTCAAATGTTCGGGATATTTCGATTAGATGGGTCATTTGTGGGTCATGATGGGTCATATTTATCATATGGATCATGATAGGTCAAGCTATATTTAAAGAACGGGTGCATCGATTTTAACGAAATTTTGTATACTACATTTTTCGGCACGAAAAAACTATTGGGCTAGGTCACATTTTCGGGAAATTTCGATTAATGGGTCACTTTTGGGTCATTTTGGGTCAAACCAATTTTATGAAAAAAATGTCTTTAACGACTTTGACCAAGTTTCGATATTTTACCGTTTCGGATTACAAGAAGATTATTGGGTTAAGTCACATGCTAGAGAGAGTTGGATTAGTGGGTCATTTTGGGGTCATTGTGGTTCATGCTAATTTTATCTAGACAATGTCTAGCGAAATTTTGACTAAATTTTATATTCTATCGTTTCGAGCTCGAAAAAATCATTGGGTTAGGTCAGATGTTCGAGAAAATTCAATTAATGGGTTATAACGGGTCAGGATCAAACTAATTATACCTAAAAAATGGAGCATTTTATCAAAACTTTTTGTTTCTAAACGTTTTCCGGCACGCAAAAACTAATGGACTAGGTTACATTTTCGAGAGATTTCGATAATAGGCGTAATTTGTGGGTCATGATAAGTCGTGCTAATTTTATCTAGAAAATGGTTTTCACCATTTTGACTATGCTTTGTATTATATCGTTTTCGGGCAAGAGAAACCATTGAGCTAGTACACCATGCTCGCAAAAATTTGATTAATAGGTCATTTTGGTTCATAATGGGTCAGGGTCATTCTAATTATGAGTAATAACGACTCAATCAATTTAACCTAAATTTTGTAAAGAAACGTTTTCTGTCACGAGAAGACTCTTGGGCTGAGTCGCAGGTTAAAAAAATTACATTAGTGGGTCATTTCGGCTTCACTGTCAGATGCTGTTAAGCTAATTTTACCTAAGAAATGTCGTAAACGATTTTGATTCAATTTTATATTTTACAGTTTTTGATTACCAGATTATCATTAAGCTAAGTCACATGTTTGATCAAATTTGTTTAGTGATTCATTTTTGGTAATATGGGTCAGGGTGACGAGAAAATCACAACAGGCAATATATTGGCTTTATTTGACAAAATATTGATGGCATTCGGCAAAAAAATCGACTATTAAGATTACAAAAGCCAAAATACGTATTTGGTGTCAAATGAAAGAATGTCGTAAATTTGGTTATATCTGGCAGAAAATAAGCTTTCAGAATGGGAAGAAATTTTTTATAGATCCTTAATAGAATTCGAGATGCATGGTTAAATGAATTAGAGTCGAGCTAAAAAAGTTTTTTGGATCGATGTCCTTTTGTTGTACATTTTAAAATGTAAAATTAATGAACATGAGCATACATACATAGCTTTTTTATTGATTGTTTTGTAAATAATACAATTATAAATAACATGTTTTATAGCAATAATACAGAGAGGCTAATAAAATGAAAATACTATATCGAGTTGAAAACAAAGTTAATTTTGACCGAGCTAAGCTCGGTCACTCCTGCTAGTAATTATTTAAAAATGAAAACTATAGAATAAAAAAAAAAAATATTTTGTTCAGTATTTAGAATTTATGTTTAAATATTTATAAAACTATCCTCATAAAGCAAGTTGTGTCATCTAATGCATATCTAGTTTGACACCAGTTCTGTTTTCAGATGTACCGTTCTATTTCGAATAGTGATATTTCATATTTAATTTTGAAAATGAATCTTCGTTAATTCACCTAGTGAATGAATTTTTTTCATTTCTTACTTTATAGAAAATAAGTTATGAATTTCATAAGAGCCTTTTTGTATATGTGCATGGAATTGGCAGACATTAATAAATATTGGAGTGTTTTAGAATAAAGCAGTGTTTTTTTTCTCTATAAGTTTTTATATCTTGAATTGTAATATATCATTCTCCAATGAAGACATCCGTACAATTAAATCTCCAACTTGGGAAATAATTTCTAAAATATCACTATTATAGGAAATACAGAAAGGCTGTATATTTTTTAGTATCTGAATAACTGTATATTTTGTAAGTAAGAATGAGAAAGACTTCATGAATGAAGTAGCAAATTTGGATTAGAGAAAAAAAAATGTAAGAAATGAAATTCTTTAAATCCTAAATTTATTTAGCAAGATATCTTTCACTATTCGGCCTGATTTTAGCAATATTCGGCAAGATATCTCTAAATATTCGGCTACAGATATTCGGCCGAAGTATTCGGTCAACAAGCCTTCAATTTTCGGCCAACCGAATATTCGGAAAAAGGGCCGAATACCGAATAGTGGCCGAATATTCGTCCCAGCCCTAGTCTAAACAAGATATGTATGTTTCTCCCTCTTTAATTTAAACTTAAGAAAACTTAAGTTAAAAAAATAATAAAAAAATTTAAACTTAAGTTGTAAGGATTTTGTTTACAAACTTCTATCCATAAAATTTTAATTTATTGTTCAATGCTTAAGGCTATAGTGAACTCTCAAAACTAATTTTTTTAATTTTCAATGAATTTTAAAAAAAATTTCTGGAAATAATCATAATATATATATCTCTCATTTCACAATTTTTTAAAAGAATATATTCAATAGTTTTTGAGATACAGATTTTTTTTTTTTTAATTTAAAAAAAAGCAATATTTCAAAATGCTCCATGCGAAATTCTTTATACCCAATTTTTCTGATTTTTTGTTTAAAATGCTCTCAATGTATATGTTAACAAATGTTACTAAGCATTTTTAGCATATTACTTGTAAAACATTAAAAAAAAAAATTATTTTAACTTAATTCTTTTGTATTTTCCGTTAAAAAATCATTAAAAATTTCATATAACTGAAATTAAAAAAATTTACATGCGTCTAAAAAAATTTATTTCTAGTAACATTTGTTAACATATATATAAAAAACATTTTAAACAAAAAATCAGAAAAATTGGGCATAAAGAATTTCGCATGGAACATTTTGTAATCATGAAAACTACGGAAATATTCATTCTGAGAAAAACAGGTTTTAGTAACTACAGTGGTTATAATTGCTTAATATTTTCCTACTGACACAGTTTCAGCTATTAAGGGATATAATATCCTTTCTAACTTATATGTAAGATTTTTATGTTTTTATGGCAAATTCACATAAAATATGTGGCTTCGACAGTAATTCATGCAAAGGACGTGAAGTATCTGAATTTTAAAAAATCTTCTCAAAAGTAACATTTTGTATTTTCTAATGAAATTTTTTCAAATTTTACTAGAAATATTCATGGTATAAATACCTCTTATTGTACAAATTTTTGTTAAATATATTAAATATTTTTAATATTTTAAATATATTAATATTTTTTTAATTTACGCTAAAAAGATTGGGGCGATTCCTCTAAATACATTCTAAACAAACGCTTAAAGAAACTGTTAAAAGTTACAGTTAAAGTATTGTTTAGAGAAATCTCAAAATTAATAATTTCAGTGCAAAATAATAACATTTTGTATGGTAAAACTAAAAACTAGGCTAAATTTTACGGATGTGAATCGGCAAAGGAGCGTGGCACAATCAGCTGATTGGACAAAAATGCTTCTAACTCCAGTAAAAATAGTCGAAATTGAAAAAAATAATTTGTGTTCAATAGCATGGAGTTCATATAATGTTATGCTAAAAATGAAAATTCGAAAATTTGATGATTTTTTGCGATTTTGAAAGTTCACTGTAGCCTTAAACAAAGATGTTAGCTTTAGTTTATAAGCTTTGTTTTATTCAAATTTTTCAGCCGAATTGAGTAAACCGTTGTAATGTTGAATTCCATGTGATGGGGCACCATTGAACAGCGAAGAAACACCGAATAAACTGGCGATAAATAATAATTTAAATAATTTAAAGAGAACACTTAAAACTATGAAGTAAAGAGTTGTTGATGTATCTAAATATTATTATTTCGGAATATTTTTTATGTGAAAAGAGATTAATTAAGAATGTCAAAGAACATGGACTTATACTGCTAACAATTCCCCTTACTGCACCATAGGTTCCAAACTCTGTATGTATCAATGATGGGAAGTTTCAAATCTAAATTCATTTACTGGATAATTGCAGATCCTGGATAAAAAATAATGATTCATGATTTAACAGGTTTCCAAACATTATTTCTGGTTTCCGTAACGGATAAAAAGGAATTTTATATCAGGTCTCTTAAAAAAATAGCAAATGAAAAATTTTAATTTTCCAGAAGCATCAGATATCACATTGGTGCATTGCAAGGATGTAGTAAAAAAGTTTTTACAACGAAACACAAGTGGGCGGACACTTTGTGTTTTATCAACAAAGAGTTTTGACATCAAGTTTGATGGATTTAAGTTTGGTTAAATAACAAAAAAATTAGTAATTTCAACAAAACGTAGTTATTTAATTTTATTCATATTGCTTTATATTTCTGTAACATATGCATTTTTTTTTAATATAAAAACTCTCAATATTTTCATGTCTTATTCATTTGTTCAAAGATACCCCTACATGGGGCAGGTTTGAACAAAAATCTTTTAACTTTTTAAATTCTCACAACTTATTTAATTTCTTTGGAAAATGTTTAGTTTATGGTTCATGTGATGAAGAAATGTGTTGTTTTTATTATGAAATATTTTAAACTCAATAAATGTAATTCAAGCAAGAAATATGTTGATTTTTTGAAAAAATGTTCAAAGGTGCCCCCATCTCCCCTACATACATAGAATTCCTATGGGTACCATTATTTTTCAGGTGAAATATGAGTATTGTTTTATAGAAAAATAAATCTAGTTTAAACGCTTGAAATTTCGCCTTATTTAAAGAGATGTTTTGTATAAATAAGTACTGGGTTATTACAAAAGAATCTTCGGGTTTCCGAAATGTTTATATCAAAACATAATTGGGTTACAACAATGAATTACACATGGAAATAAACCGAAAGTATACAAGATTGACGTCCATGGTCGCGAATGCAGTCTTTCAATTTCAATTCGTCGTCAGTTCAATTTTTTGGGACTACGAATGAAGCTCTCTTTAACTCGGTTCATTTTTTCTTCAGTAATGTTTGATCTGCCGGATTTTTTGTGTTTACATAAACAACCAATTTCTTTAACTGTCTATATCAACACAGAATGCTTCGTTGGGTTGCACTAGTATGCTTTCTAGAATGCTCTCGGAACGGTTATAAGTGATTTATACTTTGAAAATACTAGTACCAAAAAACGATTCCTGCTGTCTAGTCGCCATTTTGAGTATGACGTTCGCGCAGCAACCATGGCAGCCAGACACACATGATACACAAGCAGCGCGAAATTATAGGTAACACCCTCTCGTTTGAGTTGTCATGGAAATACATGTTTCCTAGATCACACGTAGTAACGTATCAAAACCCTATTATTCATTTGTAATAATCCTGTATTGTATAAGAAAATATTTTGTAATCCGGCTACTAGGATGGAAATATCATGTGCAGTGGCAGCGAATGTGTTAATAAAAACTATTTACTCGAAATATAAAATATATCTATCTACAATAAACAGAAAAAAAATTAAAAAATACCTCCATATAAAAATAATGCAGATTGAAATTTATTTATTACCATTTTTAAATTTGTAGAAAAAGACTAAGGTTTTTGATAAAGAAATTTATCTGTATTATAAAGGCCAAACGTATCTGTGCGTAACGCCTACGTCATTTTGCGAATGGCAACACTTCCAAATTTTAAATGTAATTCAGGTTTTGCAATTTTTCTTACTGCAAATTTTTAAACTTCTTAACTTCGTACATTTTCGATTTTTACACCGTCGGAGTGAGAAAAAAAATTTACTTTTAAATGCAATTTATTTTAAAACTGCAACTTAAATTATTTTTGAAATATTAATTTTTTTGTGGTTTTTAATGCCATTTTTCAAAACGTGGCAACAGAAGTACTCCATTTCTGTTGAAAGTAAAGGGAAAATAGTAGATTAAACATGGCTTACGTAATAAGAGATTCATATATTACGTAAGGAAAAGGGAAAAGGCCGAAAAAAGCAGATTACTGTATCTTTATGTTGCCATTTTCTCAGTAAGAGTAAAATAATAAATAAAAAGTAAATTAAAGTACGGGCTGTATCAAGAATATCATATGTTATAAAACTCAGCGAATTTTGGTTTCATTTATAAAATTTCATTTATATTAAAAAAATATATACAAATAATTTAATATCTGTTTCATTTAATAGCATCGACATTTCAAGATTTAAATTAAAATAATTTCAATATCAAATTAAAATACCTTTTTTTTTTTTTTTTTTTTTTTTTTTTTAAATGCCGAATACAGGTATGAAAGAGGCATATTAAATTTTGATGCACTGAAAATGATGTCGATTTAGATCTCACGGGGAGAAAATTCTATGATTGAGTCAAAGTGAAATAATTTCTGTTTCTTTTCATTTTGGAATACTAGCATAAGAGCCTTAATTGATAACTTTATTATAATAAGAGATCCATATGTAAATTATGATACGGTGAAAATGATGTAGGGTTTAGATTTTACGGGGTAAAAATTCTGTGATTGAGTCAAAGTGAAATAAATTCTGCTTTTTTTCATTTTGGAATACTAACAAAAAAGCCTTAATTGATAACTTTATCATAATAAAATTCTTTATTATTTTTTACTGCTCACATGTACAATTAAAGTTTAATTTTAACAATTTCTACAACCGAGTTTTATAGAAATGGTATTTTGTTAACTTTAGGTGAAATATCATTTATTTAAGAGTTAGGCTTACCTATATAAAATGCATTTTTTATCATAACTAATTTTGTAGGTTTATTACAATCAACGAAACTGTTCCTTTTTAAACATTTTCTTTCGTCGAAATTCGACGGGTTCTATCTTGTAGTTAAAAAAAAAAAAACAGTAACTGTAATAAAATAATTAATAATTAAATGTGTTACATTAAAATTGTGGTGCAAAACCACCAATCGTTCTGCATTTTTAGAGGAGAGAGCATCTCACGTACTCTTGTAAATTTAACCTGCCTCAGAAAAAAAAAAAAAAAGCGTTCGTTGTAAGTACTGTAGCGTCTTTATATGTTGTACATATGAAAATCTGTAAACTAATTCAATTTTTTTAATGAAACGAAAATACGGAGCAGTTATAAAATGTGAAACATTTTGCATTATTCAATGAACTGTTACAGCAAGCAATAATCATTTTTGATAGGTAGATTTCATGTAATAGAATGAGTAACGATGGGTTTAAAAAAAAAAATCATTTTTTAATTTCCCATTAATCAATTGTACTTTACGTATTATCAATTCTTTACCTTTTCATATTTTTAAAATAATGCATGCTTGTTTATGTGTAAATACCCACCCACAAGGTACCTAAGCTTTATACCGGAGCTCACTTCATGTGCGCCCTGGTGATTCCTTCTTTCACGGAATTGCACTCGATACTCGATATCAGTACTCGGCTATTCGCCAAAGCACTGCTCGATACACCACTAGTTTTTATTTTCCGGTTCAAAATATTTACTGGTTTTTTTTTTTTTTTTTTTTTTTTTTTTTTGTCGTTGTTTTCTTTTTCTGTAACTAATCTTTTTAATAATTGACGATTCCCTCTTGTTTGAACAGCGAAAATTTCTTTTTCTTGACATATTCTTCTGATACACTGACACAGTTCTTCCGGCAGGAGGATCCCTAATCTGTAAGTATAAGGATTAGCGTTATTTTGAAAAGTAGGCTACTAAGCGACTCAAGATAGTCACAAGTCTGATAATAGGGATAACAGTTGAAAAATTGTTTTATGCTCTTCTGTAAAAAAAGAAAGGATAGAAAAGGAACTAGCTGCCAGGAACAGTGAACGCCAACCGTGCGTAAAATGATGCATCACTCGGAAATAACAATTATTTCGTTATCTTAATCTCTTAACTGTATCTTTTAAAATTATGTAGAATGCAATTATGTTCTACTTTATTCCAAAAACATCTTCTTTTAAAGAAATAACTCGCATTATGGTCTTTACGTCGGCCTGCGGTATTCATCCAATCATATTAATGACGAGTATGAATTTATTGTAAGAAAACCTAGTAAATTATGTATTTTCATTTTCTGGAAGTAAATTAATTTCATTACAATTGAAAGTTACATTGCTAGAATTTCAGTGATAAATTCTTTAATTACATAGAAATAAAAAAGAATTCCCTAGTCTTTCCTGTTTAGCTGTTTTTTGTCTCTTGAGTTCCAATTATTTTTATATAAATGTTTCACATTTTATTAATACTTTTCAACATAATTGAAATATTATTTGCGTCTTTGGTTCGTCTGTTTGCCTATTTGATTCCGCTTTAATTCTCTTAAAAATACTTAGATATGTGCGTTATTGATATTTTCAGTGCATGTTTCCTATTAAAAACGAAATACAGTAAAACCCCGATAATTCGGATTAATTGGGACTGGACCCAATCCGGATTATCGGAAATCCGGATTATCCGAAGAATTAGAAAAAAATGAAATGAAATATAACATACTAACAGAAAATCACCTTTATGTTAAACTTATTGAATATTTGCAGACAGTAATAATGTTTACTTTGCTTAATTATTCCGAAAACATGTCAGAAGAAGTTTTTTTTATTTAGAATACGACGATGAAACAAGTTAATGTTATGGAAATTAGCCAATCGCTTCTCAAACTTGAAAAAAAAATTGGCCAAACCGATCCGAATTATCCGGAGATCCGGATTATCGGGGTCCGATTAGCGGGGTTCTACTGTATGTATAAGCATTTACTGTTCGTTTATAGCGCAGCTCAAAAAATTCCATTACACTATCGTCAATGGGGAAAAACGTTTTCATTGTATTTTAATATTTTACACTATTTCAAACATATTGAAATTGGTATGCATTTATGAGATTCGGCTAAACATGCTATCTGTATAGAGCTGTGCGTTTTCCGAAAACTTTTATGGGATATTCTCCGAAAATTTTCCAAGCCACTAAAATTAATAAGGGGTTATAAAATTAAACTCTTGTTCACTACAGGCTAAAAGCAAACAACACTGGAGTATTTTCATAAACTCTGATGTGATGTCTTTTTGAGTTTTTCCCATTCAAAATAAATAAATAATTAACAAATAACAAAGCATAAAGATTTGATTTTAATCATGTATAAAGCTGAAAAGTTAAAATATAGTAATTCTTTAATAACTATTATGAATATATAATGTTTAAGCAATAAATTAAAAATATTATATTGGACAAAATACTTTACTTACTAAATTGATCTATGACTGTTTGAAATAAAAACAAAATATGTTCTAAAATAACTGCATATATTCCTACAAAAAATAAAATGATTTTTTTTTTAATGATGTTGACACATGAAAAAGTTGAATAACTATAAAAATAGAAACATCTAAATTCCATGATGTTAATGTTCTAATTTTCTGGGTCATTCTAGGAACTGGAAATCATAGGGTGTCCTAAATCAGAATTACTGCTACTAAGTAAAGATTCTGTGTCTGTCTGTTCCATTAACAGATCATACTCAGAATCAAAATTTGAAATCATGATATCGTCATCGTTTATTAAATGAAGATTTTGTGAAACCAATATCAGTTTCTCAGTGCGTTCATCTGTCAATCTACTTGTCTTTATTGTTTTTTGCATTGCTAAACGCTTTCCAATTGGGTTTACATGAAATAAGTGTTGGGTCAAAATTCTGTTTGCAACCCGAGATAATTCTTTTGTACTACAACAACCTTTCCACCAAGTCGTTGAAGATATTTTACTGGCAGCTTTCCAATTAATGTTTCTACTCCAGAGCTTTTGTTTTGCTCAGTATTCATCTATATCTGACATTATTACAACTTCATTAATATCAGAAGTGTTTTTAGTAACTTCAGTTACGTTTTCAATGGCTGTCATTAAATCGTCTTCTGATAAAGATTGTCCACAATATTGTGGATTCCAAAGATTCGCAGCTAAGTGCACCGAGTGAAAACAACAATCGTATCTGTTATTTAAAAATGATTTAACTTTTTTTTTCTTTTTCTTTGGGCAGGGTTGACAAAGGCAACTGCTCAATTATTTTCACATTAAGCTTTTAAAATATAACTAACTTCTGAAATTGCTGGTGCATCACCTTCCAACTTCCGTATTGCCGCAGAAATGGATAATAGCAGATTGTGTGCATCAGAACTTTCACCCAAAATACATCATTATCCAGTATTTTCTTTCGTACATTTCGAGGCAGTGATACTGCCTGTGAATGACTGTGTCATCTATAGCAGCTCATTGTAAGCAATTCCTTGTATGCAGTAAAGTGTCAAAACATTTCGTTTGTGAACCCCGTCTATTTTCTGCTGGCAAATAAGAGAACTTTCGTTCCCTTGTTTTTCTTTCTGGATTACCTTCAATGTTTGAATGGCCAAATGGTGATTCTATAACAATTTCACCATTGCCTTGCATTTTGACGATATTGTTTGAATTGAATTCAAACTTATTATATCCTTTGCCAAAAGGTTTAACCCATGAGCAACACAGCCAAATATAAGTGAGGATATTTTTCCTGTAACATTTGCCAAGCTAGTTTCATGTCCTTTTGATTGTCAGTTGTAAGAGTTATTATTTTAGAAGGAGCTACTCTTTCAGTCTCTGTTCCCAAAATTTCTGCTGTGTATTCTTCAGTATGACGAAAAGATTTTGTATTCACTGGTTTTAAGAATATTGGCCCAGGTATTGCAAACATTATGTTCGTGAAAGAATGGAAAAAAATATGGTGAAGAAATTGACTAATAAAAGAAAATCTGAAGTGTTCAAATATCTCCTATAAAAAAGTTTGCTAAAAAATTGCCTGTTTGACATTTAAAATTTTCTTTTCTAAAAAAACATAGCGGAAAATTTTCTACCCCACATCACTATGTCTAGAATAAAAAATGCAAAGCATTTTTTTTTTTTTTTTTTTTTTTTTTTTTTTTTTTTTTTTTTTTTTTACGGAGTCACACACAAAATAATTCATATTCATGTCTACGCGGAAAAGTCGTTTGCAGTACAGTTTAACGACATAACGTTGTTTCAACCCTAATGAAATTTATATACATTATTGAGATGCATCACAAGATATTTACTGTAGAGATTGAGTGCATAGAATGTATCGTTCAAAGGGGAAAAAATATGACCGACAATTGTTGCCAGAGCTCTTTTAAGTTTAACCCAAAATTTTGCGTATTACATGGTGTCCATAAGTTCTATAGATCATAAGCGGAGCTCCGCAGAAGAATTCCAAAACATTACTGTGAGCGTAAATTGTTTAAAAGCGATTTTTAATTTAGTAATGTACTAGCAGTTACCCGTGACTTCGTTCACATAACATTTAAAGAAGAAATAATTGATCAATCAAGCAAAAAATTTCGATGATGAAAAGCATGTGTAATTAACTTTTTATCGCGAATTTATGGTAAAAAAACTTTTGATAATCCCTAGTTGCTAATTTGTTTGCTGGTCAAAATTTTCCTTTCAGCGATTAATACTGATAGATAGAAACATTCTTGAATTCTTTTGTTCAGCCCTGTAGTTTTCCAAGTGCCTTTAATACACGAAAGTATATTTCTAAAATTTATTTCAAGCAAAAATATTTCTTATTACTACCTAAATTACATTTTCAGAAATTATCATCCGAAGACAACCTTGTATCCAGTTTTTTGCGGGACCCTGTTTATCATTATATATATATATATATATACTACAAACATTTCTTAGTTTACTAAATGCAGTTCAAAATAAAAATGCATATTTTATTTAAAAACAACCTTTAAGTAAATTACGCTCATATTCAGTAACCTTTCCGAGATCTTTTGTGTAACCCTGTATATCTAAATTTAACTATTTATACTATTACCATTTATACTCTCCATTTAATATGCATACATTTAGCGAAACTTAAAAGCACATATCATAATTCAAAATGCATTTCATCCATGCAACAGTCATCATCCATGATATACAGTGCTTCGGATAGAATATATAATATTTGAAATCTTTTGTGTGTCCTTGTAAATGCTATGCACTTCGTATTATGCATGAAATAACTTACATTAAGCCTCAGCAACATATATCAATTTGATTATACATGAAATCTTTTACCATAATTAAAATATGTCGGAAACTGTTCCTCCCTTTATTCGTATGCAATGGAATTCTTCTGTCTGACCCTGTAAATGAATAGTAAGTGCCCTTTTCACTACATACTTTACAAAATGCATATTTTAGTGCACTTTGTAAATGCATATAAATTTGAATATGTTCTACAGGCTGTAACATCGTTAAATTTAATTAAAACGATTTTTCCCCATAATGCCGTAATATAAGAAAAATTTTTGACTATCCCTGTAAATAAACTAATCATGGTAGAAACTTTATTTTCAATAGGTATTCGTGCTAGGTAAACGTTAAGAACGTCCAAAAATTTCATGGAAATCGGAGTATATTTACGAAAGTTAGAAAGCGACCAGACAGACAGACAAACCGAAAGCATAATAACTTTTCAACTTTGTTCGAAAGTGTTAAAAAATCGAGCCAAAAATACAGGGTGATTCAGCTCGTCGGTGACAAACTTTAAGGATCGATAGAGCACACCTAGACGAACATTTTTGAATAGGGAATGTAGGGTCCCTGACGCGATGGTAAGGCGCTAGGCGCTTTCGAAAATTTGGGTGCCGAAATTCGAAACGTCATAAAAACTAGGGAAATGGTTAAATTTTCTTGCTTGTTGCGTCGAAATGATTCTGTTTGTTTAGACTTTCTTCAGTACCAATTTGATAAGCGTATCTCTTAAAACATGGATAGGGGGCGCTGCAGACTTTGGAGAGCTAGACAACAACTTTAAGCCCGTTATTTTGATAATTTAACACATGCTCGCCAAAGTTTATACTCTAACTTAAAGTTTGAACCCAAAAGTAGAGCCCTGCAAAAAGCGTAAGAGCCGGAATAAAATGTCAAAGTACAGGGTGGTCGAAACTCGAAGGCTCCTAAGAGATAAACAAACAGATTTCTTGACTTATGGCATGCATTTTCATGATTCTGTTTGCTGGGGCTCTCTGAAACTCAGTTGAACGGTACAAAAAGAAACATCGATAGGGGGCGCTTTGGGCAAAAAACATAATTCGTTGACATTTCGGACGCTAACTGGAAACGGGGCGCTACGATCAGTTAGTAATAATGAAAACACATTTTCTACCTCTGCTCAACACTTCTGAATAAATTTAGACCAAAAACATCAATGATACTGGAAATTTATTTACAAAAAATAACACTACAGAAGATGCTCGAAATTTCGACCTTGGGCCATGATGCAGGCTTCGCACCTCCGTCGCATTGAGGAGTGTGTGTTTCCAACAATGCCAGGAGTATCTCTGATCTGCCCTGCAGCTGCCACAATGCGCGCCACAAGTTCTTCAGCACTGCTGACAGGTGTATGGTATACCTCGGCCTTCAGGTAACCCCAAAAGAAGAAATCCAAGCAGGTGAGGTCTGGTGATCGGGCAGGCCAGTGAACTGGACCCCCACGCCCGATCCACCGCTGGCCATACCTTGCGTTTAGATGGAGACGCACGTCGTTCGTGTAATGGGCCGGAGCTCCATCGTGCTGGAACCACATCTGGCGACGCGAACCTTCGGGTACGTGCGCCTCCTCCAGAAGCTGCGGCAGCACTTGATCCAGTAAAATCAGGTAATTTCCACCTGTCAGCCGTTCAGGTAACAAATAAGGGCCAATGAGGCAATCCCCCAGAATGCCGGCCCACACATTTACTGAGAAACGCTCCTGGGCTGCTCGGCTTCTGGTTTCATGTGGATTTTCATCACACCACACATGACTGTTCTGGGCGTTCCACATTCCCTCCCGGCTGAAGGTGGACTCGTCCATAAACAAAATGCTGTTTACAAAACGGGGATCCCTGGATCTCATCGCCAAGTACGATCTTGAGAATTCCACTCGAGGGCCAAAATCCTGCTCTCTGAGCAACTGCACCCGCTGGATGTGATAGGGGTGCAGATTCCGGGAACGTAAGATGCGCCACGCAGTTGCTTGCGAAATGCCAACATGTCTGGCGATATCTCTTGTGCTAAGACCTGGGTTGTCCTCAACCAGGTTAAGCACAGCCTCTTCGTTGTCGGGGGTGCTCACTGATCGCTCCCGTTCAGGCCTGCCTCCGTCGAAAGATCCCGTTGTGGACAACCTCTGGTGTACTCGAGCGAAGAAGGCATGGCAGGGGATTTGCCTGTTGGGGTAACGCTCGGCGTACAACCGCTGAGCGGCTCGTCCATTACAACCAGCAGCGCCATACGCCAAATGCATGTCAGCCAATTCAGAGTTTGTGTACCGTTCCATCCTACTACCGATCTGCAGACAAGTAACCCGAAGCTTAAGTAGGTACCGCACGTTCAAAAGACGTGTCTGCGCATACAACTACGTCATCTCGCGTTGTCGTCTACGCATTACGTATCTTTTGCATATCGATATGGTACGATATCTTTTGCATAAATCAGCAAAAAGCACCTTATGTAAATTTTATTGCGCGCATTGTGCATGATTGAAACCAGCTATGTTTGTTAAAAAAAAAAAAAAACTGCAGTTTTAATAGCTTCTTATGATAAGTAAATTACTCTCTTGTTTTGTTTCTAACTGATCGTAGCGCCCCGTTTCCAGTTAGCGTCCGAAATGTCAACGAATTATGTTTTTTGCCCAAAGCGCCCCCTATCGATGTTTCTTTTTGTACCGTTCAACTGAGTTTCAGAGAGCCCCAGCAAACAGAATCATGAAAATGCATGCCATAAGTCAAGAAATCTGTTTGTTTATCTCTTAGGAGCCTTCGAGTTTCGACCACCCTGTACTTTGACATTTTATTCCGGCTCTTACGCTTTTTGCAGGGCTCTACTTTTGGGTTCAAACTTTAAGTTAGAGTATAAACTTTGGCGAGCATGTGTTAAATTATCAAAATAACGGGCTTAAAGTTGTTGTCTAGCTCTCCAAAGTCTGCAGCGCCCCCTATCCATGTTTTAAGAGATACGCTTATCAAATTGGTACTGAAGAAAGTCTAAACAAACAGAATCATTTCGACGCAACAAGCAAGAAAATTTAACCATTTCCCTAGTTTTTATGACGTTTCGAATTTCGGCACCCAAATTTTCGAAAGCGCCTAGCGCCTTACCATCGCGTCAGGGACCCTACATTCCCTATTCAAAAATGTTCGTCTAGGTGTGCTCTATCGATCCTTAAAGTTTGTCACCGACGAGCTGAATCACCCTGTATATTAATCAGTGATTTTATTTTCCACCTTTTCCCCATAAAAAATTTCTTCCATTGATAATTATGAGTTTTGAATAAAAATATTCATTTGTATGTAACTTATAACTTATTAATTAGTATAAGTAAAAAATATTTCTGATTCATTTTAAATATGACGTCATTATTTATCTCGCTCCATTAGCTACTGATATTCATACCCCTTGTATTTTTAACGACTGCTATAAAGTACCTGTTTTATTTCAACTATGACGTCACATTTTCATGAGTGAACCATTTTATTAAAAATATAATTCTTTTTCATTCTTTTTACTTTTAATTTATGTCACCATATTTTACACAAAAATTCCCATTAACTAAACAAATATCCTTGTTAAATGTATTATAAAAAATACACCTTTTATTTTTATTTCAAACATGACGTCATATTTATTTTCTTTTAAATTATTTTATTATAGTTTTTCGCGTGGAAGTTTTCTATTTAAAATTCATTGCCGCTGAAAAATTATTATTCCAATTTTTTATTTTCTTGGCAACAGGAAAGGAAAATGGTTAAATTTTATCTGAAAAATGCCTATTGATTTTGTATGAAAAATAATTAAATTTTGAATTATTAAGGAAAATATTTGAATAAAATAAATAAAAATTACCCTATTATTTAATCCGGACTTCTAACTTTACGTCTGCAAAATTTCAAAGCAATCGGTTCAGTAGTTACGGCGTGAAAGCGGAACAAACAAACCAACAAACTCACTTTCCGATTTATAATATTAGTAAGGATTTTTCATCTGAACTATTTTTATCGCACTAAAAGATATTTGTAGATTATAAATAGTTCATATCCAGGGCTAAGAAAAAAAAACTGGATACATTTTGCCTATGGATAGTAATCTCTAAAACTGCGTTTTCATTTTATTTTATTAATAAATTGCGTGCATAAAAACCTGTAAATAACATAACAGCATAACCGGATCGTACAAAAAATTTTGAGTGCATTTCCGTCTGTGAGAGTGAATTTTCTGTATGCGTTATACGTTTTCTTAGTGAATTAAATTGTAGCATATTATGTAAGTTTACACATGCAAATATATTGATCCTATACAGGGCTGCGAAAAAAGAATTCGAATGCCTTTCCGGCTACGTGGAATACTGTTGGAAATGTTGGAATCAGTTTTATAATCTGTGTCTTGCGCAAATTTTTATTTATTATTACGACAATTTATTTTGTCATTGGTGCATTGAAAATGTTACTAATAATTGTAAAATCTCTCTCTTTTTTTTTTTTTTTTTTTCTTTTTGTTTAAAACGCGTGTTTTTGTTTACAGCCTCCTGGATGTTCATAAAAGCCAGTGTTGAAACCAGGGGTTGGCCCGGGGAAGGACATTTCCCCCCGGAGCAATCAAATGTCCCCCCCCCTTAGAAAATTTGAGATTTCGGGTTTACAATTGTCAAAAAGTGTGATTTCTCTCCCCCCCCCCGGAGCCACAGAAGTCCCTCCCGGAAAAAACTGTCTGAATTCAACACTGCGTTAAACTGAGATGCTTCAATTAACAAGGTTTCAAGAAGTCAATCTGCATCAGGATATGAAACGAGAATAGGGCTATCTTGATCTTATTTCTAACACTTGATTATTTTGTGAATGAATGTCTGGCGCATCAGCAATTTCTTTGTTTTCTGCGATAGCGATCGACGCTATGCGTCAAATTTTAAAGACCTAACCGAGGAGTCCAGATAAAAATCGCTCATTTATATATAGTTAAAAGATTCTATATTCCAAAAAAGTGGGTTATTTGGATGTCGTCGATAACACGAATGAAAAGTGATGTTTTCAGTTTTATTTCTGTTTCTAGACATCGATTGATTTGATGGAAATTGTGTGCTAGAAAGTAAAGGAATAAAACCTTTATTTTAATGAAGTGATTGTTTGAATCTTATCTCGTTATATCACTAGTTCCTATCGATTGATGTCAAATCTCGCACTCTATTTTTACATAAATTTATTGCCTATTTTCCCTTGCGAGTCTTCAAAATAGAGAGTTAGTATGCAGTCAAAATTTAGGTAACTGCCTACGTCTGAATATATTTCACCTACTTTTTTTTGGTTCTCATTGCGAAATTGTTGCCGTTTTGTGCTATGCATTAGGTAGCAGGGAAATAGTTAAGGTAAGAGAATTGGTTGGAATTTATGTTGGATGCTCTATTAACACACTGACTCTTATACTATTTGATTTTTAATATGCTCATAATAATTGAATGGTTAATTTCAATAGGTACTTGATAACTAAAGTGGAAATTTTTGCCAAATTTTATTATTTTCAATGTAGCTAAATGCATTAATAAAGAATGGGGGTGAAAAACGAAGAGAGAGATAGGTAAGTATAAATATAAAAGGATAATTTTGGATTAAATTTGATAAAACATTAGATGTGTTTAAAATGAATGGTGATCGAAGGGGAAGCTGAACCTATTTTTAACGAAAAGTTTTTATATGCTTGGTATGTTCCAGACCAGATCGACTTTTAGCGTGTCTTATTCTCAAAATATACTTTTATGAACTTTTGAACTTTTATTTTTCACTAAGTATGGAAACACTCTCATCAATAGTTCGTAGCTACTTCATTTAATAAACTGTTTTGTTTAAAAATACATATCTGTTTGTTTTTTCTTCATGTGCTTCCTATTTTAGTGTAAAATAATACATATCACCTTGTCTTTTCTAAACAGGCTTTTGTTCGGTGCCTAAAGTTTAATTTTCAAGCTTAAATATTTGTATTATCTGTCCCACATTCACACAAAATTTACTAATCTCATTTTAAATTGCAGTTTCTTAGTTTTTTTTTTCTTTTTTTTTTTTCTTTTTTCTTTTTTTTTTTTTTTTTTTTTTTACTGTCATTTGTATAATCCTTTATTATTAAATCAAGGAGGGTAGTTGTAAGCGTATTCGTTTTCATAAATTTAGCCAGGCATGCTTTTTGTGCTAGATATTTTTGAAGGTGCGTTCTCGTTTATACGCTATTGTGGTTTCTATTCCTTTTGTATAATAGCTTTGCGTGCGGACAGTTTTGTTTTGTTTTTTTACAAGAGTCACTGTCCTTTATCTTAGGGAAAGAGGATTAATAAAGCCATTTCAGAGGATTGTGACATTCATCTTGAGCAGTACATCACGATCCGTGAAATATATTTCTGGGCTTGACCCATTAATCTGTTTATAACGAAAGTTATAGTAGGTAAAACATTTTTATATATCGGATGATTATCTAATAGTCTGGCATCAATTAAATATTTTAGCTATTGGTGTTAATCTGCAAGAATCTCAAAATTACGTTTTAACAGATTTAAAGAAAGGCAAGGTTCCTAATTGGATTCATATATGTGTACTAGCTGATCCCCCTCCCTCCCCCCGGCATTGTCCGGGGCCGTAATAATCTTAAATAAAGCTGTAATTTTTATCACAGATTTGTAGACAGGAGGGGCGGGGAAGAGACGGTGCAAATTACCAAGGCCTGTCTCTTGTCCGTTTTTAAAAGTTATGTAAAGTCACAGATTAAAGGTTTGGATTTTTATTTGTTTCACACTTTAATATCTTTCATTTAAAGTTAACTGGTGAATTAAATTAAAATTTAATTATGTTTGCAATATTTCAAATTTTTATTTAAAATCCTTCGAGGAAAAAAATAGTTTTAAATACATCATAAACTGCAATACTGAAAAACAAATAATAAAATTGCTAACAGGTATTACAATATAGATTTTTAAACAAATACAGAAAAATCATGCATTAAGCATGAACTATGAAACACTTTCCAACATTTCCTGAAATATTTAACACAACTCCATTATTTAGGGAAATAATATGTTATTCTCCTTACCAAAATATGTATTCCAATACTTTTGAACAGCCCTGTATTTGATCTGTAGGTTGATATATATAGTATATAATGGAAAATTTAGTTTAGCAAGAAAACACATCAAAGCTTGAAATTTCTCTTTCAGCATTTTATACTAATAGATATAAACATACTTGTATACTTTTGTTCAGCGCTGTAGTTTAACTAGTACCTTTATTACGTGCCAGTATTTAGATAAAATTTAGTTCAAACTCAAACACTCTGAAAAATACTAAAGTCGCATTTCCAGAAATTATCGTCCATAGATGGCCATGTATCTTATTCTTTGCGTGACATTGAATATTTTTTTTATCTGTATTCTACAAACATTTCCTAGTATACTCAATGCAGTTTAGCATAAAAATGCATAACACATTTAAAATCCATCTTTTAGTAATTTACGCTCATACTCAATAACATGTGAGAACTATAGCATTTATACACACTATATAATATGCATAAATATAGTGAAATTTAAAAGTGCATATCATAATTAAAAACGCTTTTCCTGCCATCATCACTAATATAAAATCAGTACTTCAGTAAAATATACTATTTAAAATATTTTGTGTATCCCTGTAAATACTATGTACTTCCTATTATACTTTAAGCGTCAGCAACGTATATAAATTTCAATATACATGATATGTTTTAATATAGTTAAAATACACTGTAAACAACTCCCCCTTATGCCATTATGTAATGAAATTCTTTTGTGTGGCTCGATATATGAATAACAACTATATTCTTTGCACCGTATATTCTACAGAATACATATTTTAGTGCAATTCGTAAATGTATATCAGTTTAATTATGTTTGAAAGGATGTAACATATTTAAAATTCATTCATTTCAAGCATTTTTTCCACACAGGCCGTCATGTAGCGTAATACTTTTGATTGTCCCAGTAAATAAACTAAACATACTAGAAATTTCATTTGAAATGGTGTTCGTTGTAGAATAAATATCAACAACTTTTAAAATTTTCAGGGTAATTCGAGTATATTTACTACAGTTAGAGCGCAGTCAGACAGGCGGCCATACAAACCGAAGTCATAAACATTTCTCAACTTTGTTGAAAAGAATTAAAAAGTTACTATTAGCAAACTTATTTTATATTAGGATAAAACCTGTTTATAACGTAATCGTGCAATAAGCTGAAAAAGACAAGTTTGTTTCCTCTCCCCCCCCCCAAAAAAAAAAGCAATTATGCTTTGTTCAATTTAAAGAGCTTGCATAAAATGGAATTTATCATTGGTCGTTGCTGTACTAATTACCCTTAATAAAATATTAGTGCTCAATTATTTTGTATATTTTTGATTACAAGAGGTAAAAAAGGAGTAAAACGTTTTCTTTCGTTCTTTTTTTTTTTAACCATTTGGAAAATGGTTGGTGTTTTCGGTCGGAAATAGATCTCCTGGTGTCCGCATTTTATTTTTTTTCTTGTTGACATCGGTGATCCTTTAGTTTTTCATCTCTTATTGCGGCGTGCTAGCAGAAGCCAGGTTGAAAGATCCCAACCCATGTTCCGAACAGCCAAATCTCTCGTGAAAATCAAGTTGGAAAAAAAAAATCAAAATTGAAACCGGACATGAAAGATATCGAAAAGAAGGAAGAGTGAGCTCTGGAGCTACCGAGCAACCGCAGCTGCATCAAGTTTATTATTATTAAACCATTATTGGATAAACTCGATTCTGTATCCCGTAAACTTAAATCATGTAAGGCATAGTCCATGTCAATTCAGGCAGCCAAAGAAAAAAATCTTACCTTCATAGTCTCAGAAGTTCTTTGATTGAACATATGTTAAAATTCAGGAAAAAATAAAATTCCCGTAATTTTTGGTTTTCCCCAAAAAAATTTCTGGACCGAGATACAGGGTGCCAAAGATGGCATCCCAAGCACCTTTTCCCGTTTGCGATTTTCGAAAAAAAGTTTAAAGTGCTCTATCTCTGAAACGATGCAAGATATTTCGTTGCAGTTTATTTTATTTTAAAGATAATATTTTTCTGCTTAAAAAGATATACTTCATTTTGAAATATGTATTTAATTATTTTTACAGCAGCCTTCAAAAAAAATTTTTTTTTAATCGAAAATAATTTTTTTCTCAAAAATGCCAATCTCAAAAATTTTGATTTTTTTACTGTTAGTCAATACCATTGAGTACTACCTTCACTGTAAAGGAGAACTTCCACTTTTGAGTTTAACAAGTTTTAGAATCATTTCAAGAATTTAGAGAATTTTACAGGAACTGCATGTCAAAAGTTCTAGTAAAAGTCTCTCAATTTTTGTTTATTTGTATCATAATTAGCCTATTACACATCCTAAACAAGTTAGAAATCACACGTCAAACATGGTAAATGAGGTGCATTCATACTATGACTAGTTTCCTAAATATTTAGATCTTGGTACAATAAGTATTACATTCTTGTGAAAACTGGCATGAATGCAAAATTTATTATGTTTCTATATATTAAATTCAGTAATACGGAAGTAATATGAATCCATCTTAAAAAGAATGTAATCACCAGGGCAACCTAGAATCATTACCTATCATGGGATATTTAATTATGTATGATAGAATTTAATAGAATGAACAATCATCTATTAATATCATAGTGATGGGTATATTCATCTATTAATATCATAGTACCTATATTGCACAAACTTTGAACAGCAAGCAAGAAGAAATTTCATTTATCCAACCAAGATCTCTGAAATAATTGCAAAATATTCAGATTCACAATTTATAAAAAGGAAATTTTGTTGCCTGTGTATATTACTGTGAGTGGTGGATTGCAAAGGTAAATGATATCAGTTGTTTATGAAATTATCGTTAACTTTATGCTCCCACATGGATCGGCAGTTGGATATAGATTTCCACCTGCAAGACAGCAACACCACCACCAGTGTTCACTTCCTATTCACAATGTTTTAAGGATTATGGAAGCCCCAGACCCTATTAGTTAAATAGGAAGGCATCACTAAATATCAAAGAAAGATACAGTACCTATCATGGGATATTTAATTATGTATGATAGAATTTAATAGAATGAACAATCATCTATTAATATCATAGTGATGGGTATATTCATCTATTAATATCATAGTACCTATATTGCACAAACTTTGAACAGCAAGCAAGAAGAAATTTCATTTATCCAACCAAGATCTCTGAAATAATTGCAAAATATTCAGATTCACAATTTATAAAAAGGAAATTTTGTTGCCTGTGTATATTACTGTGAGTGGTGGATTGCAAAGGTAAATGATATCAGTTGTTTATGAAATTATCGTTAACTTTATGCTCCCACATGGATCGGCAGTTGGATATAGATTTCCACCTGCAAGACAGCAACACCACCACCAGTGTTCACTTCCTATTCACATTGTTTTAAGGATTATGGAAGCCCCAGACCCTATTAGTTAAATAGGAAGGCATCACTAAATATCAAAGAAAGATACAGATACTGTTCAACAAATTATAAAGTCTATGAATTTCTAATTTCAGTTCTAAGCAGAGTGCACTGGAAGTAATATGTTTTGAAACTTATACATATATTTTGTAAACTTTAGTGCATGTTTTTTTTTCTTTTGTAAGCTATTTTTAAAGCTGTCAGTTTCTTATACTTATTAAGAAATAAAATCCTATGTCAAACAAGACTAAGATTTTGATTTCCTAAGACCAGTATGTGATTGTCATACAAGAACTGGTAAAATATATGGCAAAATTTTACATGTTTTTCGATAACTTATCAAAATCAAAAGTGGAAGTTTTTCGAAATAAGGAAGGCAGTAAGTACTCAATGGTATTAATTGACAGCAAAAAAATAAATTTAGGATTGGCATTTTTGATTTCTTTTAATTAAAAAAAAAATCAAAAGGCTGCATCAGAAAATATGAATACATTTTTTCAAAATTTAATATATCATTTCAAACAAAAAAATGTTACCTTCAAATGTCATGAAAGTCAAATTAAAACTTTGAAAAAAAGACACGCATAAATGTTTTATTCATCCTGTTAAATCCTATCACGCATAATTAATTCAAACATATCCCATGATAGGTAATGATTCTAGGTTGCCCTGGTGATTACATTCTTTTTAAGATGGATTCATATTACTTCTGTATTACTGAATTTAATATATAGAAACATAATAAATTTTGCATTCATGCCAGTTTTCACAAGAATGTAATACTTATTGTACCAAGATCTAAATATTTAGGAAACTAGTCATAGTATGAATGCACCTCATTTACCATGTTTGACGTGTGATTTCTAACTTGTTTAGGATATGTAATAGGCTACATTTGATACAAATAAACAAAAATTGAGAGACTTTTACTGGAACTTTTGACATGCAGTTCCTGTAAAATTCTCTAAATTCTTGAAATGATTCTAAAACTTGTTAAACTCAAAAGTGGAAGTTCTCCTTTACAGTGAAGGTAGTACTCAATGGTATTGACTAACAGTAAAAAACTCAAAATTTTTAAGATTGGCATTTTTGAGAAAAAAATTATTTTCGATTAAAAAAAATTTTTTTTAGAAGGCTGCTGTAAAAATAATTAAATACATATTTCAAAATGAAATATATCTTTTTAAGCAGAAAAATATTATCTTTAAAATAAAATAAACTGCAACGAAATATCTTGCATCGTTTCAGAGATAGAGCACTTTAAACTTTTTTTCGAAAATCCCAAACGGGAAAAGGTGCTCGGGATGCCATCTTTGGCACCCTGTATCTCGCTCCAGAAATTTTTTTGGGGAAAACCAAAAATTACGGGAATTTTATTTTTTCCTGAATTTTAACATATGTTCAATCAAAGAACTTCTGAGACTATGAAGGTAACCCCCCTGCCTGAATCGACATGGATTCGGCCGTAACTTTCTTTTTCTGAATCTGAACCTAACATGTCAAATTGATTAGAATTGCATTTTCCAAATGATTGTTATAATTGTTAAATTATTATTATAATCATTTGGAAAATGGTTGTTGTTTTCGGTCAAGAATAAACCTTGTGGTGTCCATATTTTATTTTTATTTTCTTTCCCTTTTTAACGTCTGTAATTCTTTAGCTTTTCTTCTCTTATTGCGATTCTCTAGCGGAAGCCAGGTTGGGGAAAAAATTAAAAATTGAAACCAGATAAATTTAAAAGGAAAAATGATTAAATCAAAGATACCGAATAGCAGGAAAGGTGGGATCGAGACTTTGAAGCTACCGAATGACCGAAGCTGCGTCGAGCTTATTATTATTAAACTATTAGCTGACAATTTGTATGCTTGAATTTAAATCCTGTAAACTTAAATCAGGTAAACTTTCGTGATCTGAATTTGAATCTAACATGTCAAATTGATTAGAATTTCGTTTTCCAAATGGCTGTTACATATATATATAAATAAATAAATAAATATATATATATATGTGTCAAAGTTTTTACACATTTTATTTTATAAAAAATGTTTCTTCCCCCAAAGTTTCGAATTTTTTGTGGGTTATGTAAATCTGATCAAATGAGATTATCTTGAAATAAAAACGTTTAGTTACTCTTAATTTAGAAAAAATATTTTCATACATGACGCGCAAAATGACTTTCGTTGGGTGGCATTTGAGGCGTAAGAATCCGATTTTTCAGAATATGTCTTTTATTTTTAACTTCAGTAAGCGGTTTGGGCTATGTTAAGTAATAAATACTGACTAAAGAGTTCCAAAATATATGCATTTTTTTTTCATTCTTCATTTTTAACTGATGAGTATATAAGCCTTCAGCGCATGCATCACACCTTTGTCCGTCTCGTAACAATCAAGATGAGTTTTTAATGAGATTGAGTTACGGCTGTTAATTAATAACTTAGCTAATTTTTTATAATTTTAAAATTTTCAGAGCCAGATACATTAGGAGAGACCTTGGGCTATCTTCACAAAAATATTTGGTCCTCGTACCTACCTTAGATTTCGCTGCCCATGACAGACACGCATACACATACAGAGATAAACTTTTTTTTTTTATTGGTATACATATATTTTCTTTGTTGTCACATGAATTTAACATTAAGCTGCTATAAGATTCACCAACAATTCGAGAGACTATTGAGCCAACACTTGATTCCCTCCAACTTTTCTCGAAATATCCTCACAACACCCAGTGTGATTTCAAATAGCGATGTCCCCCGACTTTTTTCCACAGTTCCAAAAAAGTCTGGGCTAGCCGAGATTTTTCATCCAACATTTAACATTTCAACGAATCAGAGATAAGCGATTGATACGAATAGGCGATAAATATTAATGGCTGGTACTCAAGGGCGGCGCCAGAGGGGGGGGCCGGGGGGGCATATGCCCCCCCCCCCCCCGTCGGGCATACCTGGCCCCCCCGTCGGGCATACCTGGCCCCCCCATCGGGGTCAAAATTCGATTTCGTCGGGGAAAATATTTTGACTTTTGAAATTCGACCCCGTCAAATTGGGTCAACATATGAAGTTTTTTTTTTTTTTATTATTATTAAACACAGATTGAATAAAGAAATCATTCTAGGTACGAGTCGTTTTCTGAATGAATTTTGATTCTTGCAGATTAAGTTCAGATAAACCCGATCTTTCCAAAAAAATATCGAATTTCTTAAAATAAAAATCTACATATATGACTGCACAGGGTGATATATGAATGACTCTACACATGTATATTTTTTTAACAAAAAAGATAAAATTTACACTAAAGTTTTGTCGGGCAGTCTTGGATGACAAATAGAATGCTGCGTCGGATCGAGCAAACTGAACCTGACGCGACTCGCAATCGGTATCGGAATAGGTTGAATTTAATCTTTTGTCGCTGTGGGTCGAATTCCATTTGGGTTAACTTTAATTGTTTCAGGTTCGGGATGGATGTTGACACTTACGGTTCCTGATTCAAGATTGATCTCTCAAAAGAATTTGCATAACTTATTTTAAATTGAAAAATTATGTATTGAATGTTAATGAGTTATTTATATATTTTTTCATCAGTTATGGTTGGGGTCTAGTTGAGGTTGAAATATTTCGGGTTCAGATAGGAATTTGAAGATGTCGGGCTCAGATTGCGTTTCGGGTAGAGTCCTGCATCACCTTGGAAAATTAAACTGGCGATTCGACTTGGCGATTTGAGTCGGATCTGGCTAAAGTTAATATTTTTTCGGAGTGATTCGGATTGACTTCTATTTTTCGAGTCGGGTTAGTTTTAATTGTTTAAGCGTATGTGTTCGATTCTACCTCATTTCTCAAAAGTATCGCTGAAATATATTTTAAAATGTAAAATTATATTATTTGAATGTCAATGAGTGCATATATAGATACATTAATTTTTCTACATAAAATATATAATTGATATTGGAGGTATTATTGTAGACTATTTTTCCATTATTGCTTTACAAGTTCGAATTTTCTCTTGCATTTCGAGTTGGATTAAGTTCGAATTCAATACTTTTTGGTCGAAGTTTGTCGAGTTCGGGTCATTTACTTTTTTTAAACTGGTTCAGGTTGAATGGATATAGAATTAACCAGTTCAGCTCGGGTATAACCCAATCCGGGGAGGACTCTATGCTCGCAAAATAATCCGTGAATTAAACTATTTTTTCCCTTGATATTCCGTTAAAACAGAAAAATTTACTTTAAATTTTGCTTTCAAGCGCTTTAATTTTACTATTTTTACCCTTCCCCTCCCGCAAAAAATACATAAAATCACCAATTACCTGAAATTTTCACATCTAAAGCAATATATTCGTCAATTTACATGGGTGTTCTGGCAGCTATGCTGTTTAGTACTTTTTCGTATTAGAACGGAATTTATAAATCCGATTTTTCTAAATATACGTAAAAAAACAAAAATCTAAGATCAAAATTTTCAAAAAATGTCCAATAAGAAGGCAGTAATTGCTTAAAATAATAGAAAAGTCTCTTCAAATCACAGGGCTATTTCTGCATTGTCGCCACGGACTCGAGCGAGAAATTTTGGCCCGCGCAGACTTTCTAACCCGCAGTTAGACCTCCTGTATAACCCGTGCAGGGCCATCGCTAAGACTTTTTATTGGTGGGGGAGAAGACCTTAAATTGCCAAGTCACATTTTCATATTTGCCAACTCATTTTATAATTTTGCCAAGTTACCACACTTAGAAAATGTAATACAGTTCTTATTTGTAAAAAGTTTAATGATATTTCCAATTAGAGTTGTAGCTTTTGCAAAATCTATCAAAAATAGAAAATGTATGACAATTTTTATTAAAATTTTCATTAAATTTGCCAAGTGTAACAACATTTGCGAATGTTTGGGGGGAGGCTCCCCCCCTGCCCCCCCCCCCTTAGCGAGGCCCCTGAACCCGTGGTTCGGATCAGGGATATATTTTTAATTGCGGGTCGCTTTTTACTGATATTAAAATAACGCACTTGTAGATTTCCAACTATTTTACAAGTTTTCACTTCATTTACATTTATCTTTTGTTTTTAATTTGGGAATTTTGTGTTTAAGTTTTTGTTTCAGATTTAAGTTTTGTATCTTATCAAAATTTGATGCATCGCACTTTCTGCATTCGATTAATATACAGTCTAAAACAAAATGGAAATTGAAGGTGTTTTCCCCATTGTTTTTATTATTACTACTATAGGTTAAAAATTCTGTTTTAATTTACACATTTTCTCGAAAATACAGAAAATTCATCAATCTAATGCTAAAACTATCTGAAATCCTTCAATATCTAAAGTTACATTTTTGTTAAATCAAAAGATTGTTCAGTTAACTGAGCAGTAACACTTTGCACTAGATTTTTCGATTCGAAACTGATTGTTTACGTATCTCTAATTTCTCTTAAAATAATGAAAAGTTCGTGAACCGAATCTCAAATTTTTTTGAAATTCTACAATGAAAACACCAACATTTCTTCAAGTAATAGAAAAATCCATTCCAATAACATGTGCGTTCCGGCAACTTATTGTCTGTATATTTTATTTTTGGCGAAATTTTTTTTGAGGATGTATGGAATAATAATTACATTTTCTCAAAAGTGTCAAAAATAGAAAATAATGAAAAAAGTAAAACGCGGTACTAATAAAGTAATACAACGTGCATAATTCAAAAATTGTAGTTTGACTAATTAATTTCACTCCGGCAAATATATTCAATTCAAATAAAGAAAACAAACACAGAAAAGCGCAGAAAAGTGTTCAGATGAACGAAAAAGGATATGAAGATATTTGAATTTTATACAAGATTTGTTCTTAGTAAGTATGCTGTTTCTTTATACTTGTATTCTTACTTAGATTTCAATCTAGGATTTTTATACCGCAGATAACAGCTGCGATTCACTAAAAGGAAATGCATACAGTCGACTCTCGTTAATTCGAAATCGGATAATTCGAATCTTCGCTTAATTCGAACTAAACATGAAGTCCCGAAATTTTTAATGGCAGAATAACATTAAACATTTTCATTAATTCGAACATATTTTCTCTTGACTTCGTTTAATTCGAACTAACGAGAATTCCGATTTTTCATTTTTCTTTTCGTTCACACGGATTTCAGATCATTTGAATAACTTTCTTTCTTTGATTTTTGTGAAAATTGTTCTGAACGAGTATACAAAGAATCCAATGCATTTGATATTCACTTTCTTTAGTGCCCCATCTGTCCATCAATGACGCTTTAAATTTTTCTTCCATTGTGCTTGTTTCTAATCTTTTAATTAGTTTATGTATTTATATATTCTAATTTAATATTAAGTCATATTCTAATGATAACAGACGAAATAAAATCAAAAATCACGATAACATTAATTCCTTTGTAACAGTACCATATTGAGCATATTTTCATTTCATATTTTCCTTATTTTCGGATAATTCGAACATTTCTTGTGGTCCCAACGAGTTCGAATTAACGAGAGCCGACTGTACCTTCTCTTTTGACTTGTTTTCAAATTCTGATGTGCAAGTTAATATAAAACAAACTTTTCGACAACCGGAATAAAGAGATTGATAAATAATATTGTTTAGCTTCAGCAGACGTATTCTTGCTGAATGGTTGTAAACCAAAAAAAACACCTGCATTGTGATAGACCGGAAGGACATTTCAGAGTTACAAAGGTGCAGTACTCAATTTTCGTCAATTGTCCATTGACCACAGATATAAGGAGTTATTTTTTTCCTGATGTAGTATTTTTTTTTTTTTTAATATATAGAAATAAGATTTTTTAAATTATTATTCATTTGTTTAATGCATTTTTTTTTTTTTTTTTTTTTTTTTTTTTTTTACAAAATTCATATAATTAATCAGACAGTAATCGTAAAAACAATGCTACAATGAAATTTTAAAGAAAAAATTTGACTGTGAAAAAATAGAATTTATGACTTTGCAAATTTTGCATTATAATTATCATTTCTACTGATTATAAATATTTTATGAGTTCTGTCTTTTTACGAAGATATCAACTTTAATTTGTCTCTGCTGTATAAAAAAAGTTTCAAGACTTTTATAAGAGTAAGTCCAAATGATTTCCAATTTATTTGCGTTTATATGTGATTTGCTATTTTTACACGAGTGTTTTAATTTTAAAACTGCTTTATACTCAGAATTCGTCCTTTTGTTGATAATAATAATTTAACTAATGTTTATGGAAGTTTTTCACTTATGTTTTTGCATTCAGCAATAAATTCAATAGAGCTTCTATTATTCGGACTTGTCGACATTTAGTCCGATCCGGTTAATAAAAAATACGGAAAATAGGACAACTTTAAAAAACGCATATACATATGTTTTTAGGTAACTTCTCTTCACGTTTTTTCCAGTTTAAGACTGGCAATTGTGGTAATGCATATTTTAGCAAATTGAAAATGGCGTATTTAGAAGGGTTTTTATTTTATTTAACTTATTTTTTTTTAATAAAATTTACAATTTTATTTTCTGCAGAATTGGTACAAAATTATGTATAGAAGTACACATAGAAACTTCATGATTTCCGACATAATTATGCATAAAAACTAACGCACAAAATTTAATCCAATTTCATTCTTTTTTTAGATCTTCAAATAAATAATTGCAGATAAAATTTGTCATGCAACAGTAAACAGTGGTTTTGTTATGCTTTGTTTTTAATAATTAAAATTTACAATTTTAATAATTTTAATTAAAATACACTTTTTTTCCAAAAATCAAAATGATCCTATTTACAAATCAAATTAAAATGAAATAAGTACCACGTAAAAGCTTACCTTTCTAAATAATTTTCTGTTTTATAATACATTTATTTGATTGTTAAAAAGCTTAAGTTGGCAGGTGTGCCGTGAGACCGGGAGAATTATTTCTCAAAAAGTTAAACACAGAATTTTATCAAACTTCATCATATTCAGTTAGTATTAATGACATTTTGGTATTTATCGCCCTACAGATGGTGTTTTTATGCTGTGTTTTTTTTTCCGAAATTTTTTTTTATCTCTGTACCTATTGAATATAGAATTTCACAAATGCGTAAAAAAAAAAAAAAAAAAAAAAAAAAAAAAAAAAAAAAAAAAAGCAATATTGTCTCTATTTTGTACTCATTCAATAGACTGCGCTGGTTTCCTTATCCACTCCAGAATCAATTGACGTGGATTAGCGAGCATGGTTTGCCATATTATTTATTCCTGGTGAATAACCCAAGTTAGGAAAGAAATTTTCACCGAGCTCCAGTTCCTGGATAAACTTCGATAGAGGTCTGCATTGGCCGGGTCCGGGCCTATTTTCTTTTACGACACTGGAGCCGGTTCATGCCTGGTTTTCACTCTTTTCATGGCTTAAAGGTGTTCTTAAATCAAAAAGGGCAACTTTGTGACACTTGATTTAATTTATTTTTTTTCGGACATGCATGAAACTAGCAGATGTTGTTATTCAGAAACTGTCTAATTGCTCTCTAAATGATGAATTTTTAAATGTGTCAAAACGTATTGCGCTTGTTGAGCGGAGCAGTTGAGAACAACATCCTTAACTAACTTTTTCGATACCGAGCTAGGACTGACTTCATTCTTCCTAGGATTGCACGGGTCGAAATTTTCAGTCTCGGTTTCGATTCAGCCCGTATGAAAATCAACCTCACGAAACGACTTTGGCTGTGCACAAGTCAGTAAAGTTTGGCCCATTCCAAACATTATTTTTATAAGTTTAATACCCCATTATTCTATAATTAAAATTTAGAATTTATTATTTTTAAAGAATAGTAGATTTTTAGGCAATAAAATTAAAATACAGTAAAACCTGCCTATGACCCCCAAAAAGTACTTTCAGTTTCAAAACCGTACCTGAAAGTGAAAGTATCTTTAAAAAAAATTTTTTTTTTGCTACTGAAATCGAAAAAGCGAAAAAAAAGTCATATTAAAGAGCAACTTCAGGTGTCTCATGCAAGGAAAAAAAATGTTTAAAAATATTTTAATAAAAACGAGAAATTTGAAAATAATCTGTGTTTAACATGACAATGCGTGTGTTCTCAAGTAAGTGAAGAGTCCCCTTAAACGCAAAATATGTTGATTCAAAATGAATATAATAATACATGTAAAAAGAATATAATACATTACACCTGCTACGAGGGCAACTCGACCATAACTCGCCCTTTTTTTTTTTTTTTTTGTTACTATGCGACTTTGTCTTGGAAAATTTTACTGTGTGGCATTTTTCTGATTTTTTAGTCTCCAATACATGACATAAGTATTAACGATAACTGAATGATAATTGAAACATTTACATGCAAATAGATATTCATTCAAAATGCCGCCTAGAACACTTCTTAAAAAGACTATTTTTTATCAGACACCCCTCATCCAAAATATTTTATAACCGTATCGAAGTAAAAATTCACGTTTTGTAGAAATGGAGTCGGGCGGGCCGAGATTTTAACCTTTTTTTTTTTTGGTTAGGTTATATTATATATGTATGTATTTGTATTTCCTAGACCGTATAATCAGGCAGATTTTCTAAATTTTATGTCGACCGGAACATTAATCTATTTAGCGCAAACCGGATCGGTCCTGAGCCTAAAATTTTTGCCACGCATTTTTTAGAACCCGGAACAATACGCGGGTCCCTGTAATATGTATTATAAACTTGGCCCCCCTGTCGGGGATACAGTGCTCCCACGTCGGGCAAACTCTCGCGCCGCCCTTTCTGGTACTAGTAGGATTGGTTTTCCTGCTTTTCCTCCAACTTTTTCCAAGACAATTATAACCTTTTCCTTTCTTTGAACAGGAAAAAGTTGGGGTTAAAATCGGCTGAAAAGTTTGTCGCGCGTAATGTTCGTGAATCTGATAACAGCGTTAGTATCTTAAAACTTTGATGCCTTTTTAGATTTATGAAAACCTAAACAACATGTATAAACTGTATACTTCATTTTTTAGCATTTTTCATACAAAGGTTTTTGACAGAACTGTTTTAACCATACTTAAAACAGGTAAAAATCGTTGCATGCAATAAAATTAAATTGATATGCATTTACTGAAGTGTACTAAAATATACAATCTGTTACAATATTCAGTGCAAAAAATGTTTATTATTCATTTACAAGGCCATACAAAAGAATTCCATTACATAATGATATAGAGTGAAACTTTGTTTTCCGCGCATTTAAATCATGTTAAATTATTTCACCTATAATAAAATGATATACGTTGCTGAGGTTTACTATGAGTTGCAACCTGCATCATAGAAAGTGTACAGTATTTAGAAGGGCATGCAAAAGATTTCGGATACTGTACTGCAACCGGAATGCTGTATATTAGAGATGATTTCTAGAAGTTCATTTTTAGTTGTGAAATGAGATTTAACCCTTTTAGTGCCAAGGATCGCCGCCGCGCTGCTCTCGCTAGTTGTGAAAGCCAGCGTCGCCATAGCGCTCCTTTTGACAGTTCACTTTTGGCGCGCGCAGCGTTTGATAAAGTGCTATTTAAATTTATTTAATTTATTGTCGCCCAGCAACAGAAATACCAAAATGTAAGAAGTTTTCTAATTGCAAACGATAAACTGTAAATGAAAGACATTATCATTTTATTTCTGCAGATTTTTCTAAACTGTGAAAAAATATCTTTGTTTTTATTGTTGTGATGTAATTTCGAACATTGGATAAACATAGTGACGGCCGTGTTACCGTGTTCGTATTATTATTCATTATATTGCATTCTAACTATCTTCGATCGCATATTTTTTATATAAACATCGTGATTATTATTTTTTTTAATATTTCTAATTTTGATTTCAAAATCTAGGACACTAGTGAATTTTCAGATACAGCACCGCGACAGAGCAGCGCGACGGCGTTCCTTGGCACTTTTCAGAGCAGCGCGACAGCTCTCCTTGGCACTAAAAGGATTAAGTTTAACTAATTTTTTGCATATTGCGTTGTGTGTATAAATGCTGTCGATCATATATAGGAACACAAACAGAAACTGCACAGGTTACAGTAAATGAACAAAAGTAGCTTAAAGGTGATTTTTAAATAAGTTATGTATTTTTTCGCTTTAAATTTTTTTAAATACATAATTTAAAGATTTTAAAGCTATGAATCTAATCTTTTTTTTAAATAAAAAATTCGACTTTTAAAAACGAAAAGAAATGTTGAAACGCGGATTATAAAAATTAAGAAAACTCACGAAACAATCGATTTGCAATTTTCTGATAAATTATAACACATAATAAAGATTTTAAAGTATAGGCAGCATCAAATTTCGGGCGGGGGCATTTTTTAGGGGGAGCGGTCGAATATTTAAAATCGTACTATTATCTACCGTTTCAGATACAGCTCTGAGAAAAATATTATTTATTTAATAGAAAACTTTCAGATAGTTTATGACACATAATATAGGTTTTAAAGAGTCGGGGCATCAAATATGGGATAGGGGCGCAATATTTTTTAAAGGTGGGGGGGGGTCATCAAATATTTAAAACCGTGCCGTCTTTTGCCGTTTTATATACAGTTCAAAGCTCTGGGAAGATGATACTTATTTAACATAAATTTCAAAAGTGTACTTATCCCTATTTTCGAATTGTAATTTCACCAAATATCTTGCTTAAATCCTCAACCCAATTATACCTATAGGGATAGGTTATTTAATAAAGTTTCGTTTAGAAACAGTTTTGTTAAAAATAGAGTTCGCCCAATGGCGGTACAGTGTCAAACTAAACAAACTCAATTTTTTAAAATTATTCTTTACTTTATTTTTATTTATTTATTTATTTTATTTATTTATTTATTTATTTATTTATTTATTTTAATTTAATTTATTTATTTATTTATTTATTTATTTATTTATTTATTTTTTTTTTGGGGGGGGGGGGGGGTTGCAGTGCATCTAGATCCATAGTACGCCTGCTAAACGACATTGTATGCAGCGGGGACCCAGTTCGATCATTCGGTTCGAGATTGGGTCTTTTTATGAGATTTTGCAATACAAACTTCAAGTTTATTTTAAAATATTATCACGGGTCCAGGCACCGCTGGGCGGCTCAGCTAGTTATTTAATAATATTAATTAAAATTACTTTTTCATCAAAATAACATAAAATATAATCTTCATTTTGTTTCACTACATTTAACAACAATTCCTCCACGTAATCACTGCTTTTGTTAACATCTGACCTTCTTGATTTCCCACTTTTCTCTCATACGGTTGAACTAGTAGCGTATCGAGTTTTTTTAAGCGTCTCGCTATCTAATAGCATGAAATGGAATGCGGGTAGCAGCTTACCGTTGCGTGAATTTGTGATTAAACGATATGCGTTTCAAGTTGTTTATAATGTGAATGTTAGAAAGCTCGTCGAAATTTCATTAACTGCTTTCTTTGTATAAATAATCGCGATGTACCGATTTATTCTTCTTATTTATTTATTTATGTTTACTTTTTCTTGTATGTGTGCAAAGGCGATTGTGCATTTTATCGAAGTGTATATCTCAAAATTGTTATCAAATCCAAACGGCCAACTTAATGACGCCTGTTTTATTCAATTCATTTTTGTTCGGAATACGAAATTGATAGGTGTTATTATACAAGAACTATATAATCGAGAGGCGTTTTCCATATTGTGTCAAAACAGTTTTCAGAAAATACTGTCAAAATTGGCATTTGAAACCGAATTTCCAGATACAAAAAAAAAAAAAAAAAAAAAAAAAAAAAAGTGATTGCCGTATGCCAAAAAATTGCTTATATCTTGGTAAATAATTTATTTATCAAAAAATGAAAAACTCTTTTCTATTCCAAAATCGCTTCAATAGTCAGTCCTGCCAATTTTGTGCCTTTAGGATTAAAAATGAATCATTAAATGCATCATTTTAAAAGTTTTCCGCTTGTTGAGCAGTAAACATAGAAACCGCCAAAAATTTAATATTCTCACATTTATAATCAAAGTTTCTTTATACAATTATCAACCGATGTATTATCGAAATTCTTGCGACAAAGATTTAGCTAAAAATAATTTATGTAAATAAAAACTGTTTTCGAGGTTCATAAGCTTTAGACATACAGACTTCCTCCTAAATTGCATAGCGACGCTGTCATCAGTTTATCTAGAACACGCCACAGAGACATGCATATAAACTTTTATTATTATTATTGATGCACTCTAAATTCGTTCAGTCAATGTAAGTAATGTAAGTATTCACATTTGAAACAATTTTTTTTTTTTTTTTTTTTTTTTAATTAACAGGATCAAATGCAGTGGCATATTTATACCTATAGTTTGTGTGTTTGTCCTTTTCTCTGACAGATTAACCTATATAAAAGATATTCTTATACTATGGTCAGACCTTTCGTCTCTCAATTCAGAAAGAAAAATAAAAAAATAGAAAATGTACAGACTTTATACATATAGGAGATGTGTATGGGGGTATGGGAAAGGTAGGAACGATATCTCTTTTTTTCTTTCTTTCTTTCTTTCTTTAAACGTCAACCTAACAGTTCCTTAATTTATTTAAAATGAGATCCCTACTGTTAGAATAATATTTTCTCGGAAGATTTAACATAGCAGTTTATTTCCATTATGAAATTCAAACATCAACTGCTGGATATAAATAAGTGCTAGCAAGTGCTGGAAATTTAACAATATAATTTGTATCCATTATAAAAAGTGTTGTCATGATATGTATTTTTAACATTTTTAACAAGTTGACAGAAATCTTGACATGTAATTTTTACTATTTATATGATATGTAATTTGAATTTTCGTGTGTGATATACTGGTAATCAAATGTCAAAAATATCGAACTGTCATTCTATTTGGTGATATGTTCTTTGTTACCTTGTATGGGTATAATTTGATCTTACTTTACTCTAAAAATAGTCGCTGTTTGTCAATATTTCACAAGCTATTCGTCGTCGTCGTACCTTAAATACGCATTTCCGTGGTGTTGAAGAATATGTCATGTCAGCATTTAAATGTCATTTTGAAAGGCTTAATTTTATTGTTTGGACATATTATTTCTTCTTCAAATTGAATGTTCGCGTCAATAGATATTCAATTTTATGGTTTAATGATATTCAATTTTACTGTTTAGCATTTTTCCCCCGATTGATTTTTACATTGTTATGTTGTATCTATTTTTAGTAACAGAAAGTAATATTACATATATTTAAACGAAATTGTATGAAATTACATTCGAATGTTTAAATAAATAAATAAATAAATTTTAGTAAAAAAGATAATTGGAGTACTTGCAAATCCGTGCAGATTGAAATCAGAGATTTTATTTATTACTCACCCATATACGTAATATAGGATAAGTCTTATAATCGTTCTAAAAATAGAAAGGGGAAAAAATCACGGATTTACACGCTTCAGACACTGGAGACTTCGAAAAACATATTTTTAGAAAATAAAAATTGGCCTCTTCTGTATGTAAACGATCTATCTCCGGAACAAATTTAAATAGGGACTTGAAATGTGTTGTCTACTTAGAATATAAAAATGGCAAGAAGTCTACTGAATATCGCTAACCTCGATTATCCGGAACTATTTTTTCGGACTTTCGAAATATTCGTTCTGTTAAAACGTATGTAAACATTTTCGAAATTGTTTATTTTAAGTAGTGAATATGAAAGACAATAAAAAAACCCATAAATTTTGCATCAATAATGAAGTTAATCGGATAATTACTTGCCGATATATTTGTAATCATATTTTCCTCACTCTTCGATTTTTCATGAACCTGTATTTCATTCAAATTTGAATTCAAAGCTCAAAGGTATAGTTTAATTGGAAATGTGACGCTTAATCCGACACAGTAAACTATTATTTAATATGATATTTTTGAAAAATAAGGACGTTTCTTTTACGCAATTCAATATTACTTGATTGTCATGTTGACCAAAAAACTGTGCAAAACTATAAGATTAAATACCAAGAGCGGCTTATCGTAAATGTCGCATTTATTCGACATTAAGTACATTTGTTATGTCATCAAGTGATTTTTAAATCGACATTTTATTTGTATTTTTACTAGAAAAAGCCGTGCTTTGTTTGGATTCGCGAAGCATTATTTCATAAGATAAATATTTGAAAATAACATTGTTTTTTTTATATTATTTTTGCATCTTTATTGAGCAAAAACGTTATCTTATGTTTTGACGCATTTAAATTTTAAAAATGTAAATTCAGCCAAATAACTAAGAATTTCCTCGGGTTTTTTTATTTATGATATAAGACTGGTATGAATAAAAATATTGGCACATATATCATATACGCACCACATTTACACGTGTTTCTACCCCCCCCCCCCAATTCCAATTTGGCGAAAATTTTGCTTTTGCATACAATAACAGCACGTGATTTTTTTTTTTTTATTGCGATATAAAAATAGGTACTACTCTGTTATCCCGTCGACCGATTTTGCCAAATTATACATATTGACGTAATTTTTATTTTAAATTAAAAAAATAATAATTAGTAGAATATTAATAAAAATACAAATAAAAAGTCGAAATTAAAATCACTTAATGACGTTTTAAACATGTGTATCGTATTTAATGTCATTGAATTGACATTCACGATCATCCATTATTGATCCACGATCATTCGACCAGCATTTAATCTTATAATTTGGCGATAGTATTTTGGTCGACGGGATAACAGAGTAGTACCTAAAAATAAAATAACGTGGGAAAAAAAAAAGAAAGATATTCTAGTATTTTAAAAAAGCAAATAAAAATAAATAAATTATAGTTTGATATAAATAATTGTTGATATAGTATATAGTAAAAATAAAAGAATTAAAATAAACAATTTGGAAATTGCACGTGAAGCGTAGCAGATGAGGTGCGTTCGTACGATAACGAAGTATAAAAAATATCACTCTCATATACCAATCTCGTAAAACTGTAAATATTTACAATTAAAATGCCCACCAAACAGTGTTCTCCCTATAACATTATGCAATGGAATACTTTTGTGTGGCCTTGTAAATCAATATCAAATATTCTTTGCACCACAGATTATGCAAAATGTATATTATAATATGTACTTTATAGATGCATATCAATTTTATTACGTTCGAGTGAGTGTAACACCATTAAAATGCATTTGAAACATTTTCCCCATTATCCGTAATGTAACGGAATACTTTTGATTGTCCCTGTAATTGAACTATGCATCCGATTTTGATAAAATTTGAAATAAGTCTACAAAATTATGTAATAATTATGTATTTAAAATTTCAAAGGATTAAAATGTATTTGAAACATTTTTCCCCATTAACCGGAATGTAACGGAATACTTTTGATTGTCCCTGTAATTGAACTATGCATCTGATTTTGATAAAATTTTAAATAACTCGACAAAATTATGTATTTAAAATTTCAAGCGATTAAAATGCATTTGAAATTTTTTCCCCATTGACCGTAATGTAACGGAATCCTTTTGATTGTCCCTGTAATTGATCTATGCATCCGATTTCCATAAAATTTGAAATGACTCGACAAATTTATGTAATAATTATGTATTTTAAATTTCAAACAATTCAGTTGGGTAGTTTTGCGTTGTTATATGCGGACAGACGAACGGACTGAACGACAACAATAGGTGCTACGTATTTACATAATTACGAACGCACCTAAAAAGAGCAGTAAATAAACAGGAATTCAATAAAAAAGGAAACAATAAATAAACAGTTACATGTAATAAACTTAATAAGTAACCAAAGAGTAAATATAATTTTCACAACGAATCGCAAATATTAATACCTATAGCCATATTGAATACATCCAATTGTATCATTTAATCAGGACATTTCACTGAAATCTTTAAATTTTTCCATTTTATTTCCCTAACAATTGTTATAAATTTATTAAACGGATCTTCTCCTGGCAAAGATGTGCTATACCAAATTGGCGGCGGGGGGGGGGGGGGGGGACACTTGTAAATGTGGTGCGTATATAACATTCCGTGCCAAAATATTTTCGAAGCAAAACTTTACAAAATATTTTTTTTTCATTTTTAACTAAAAGTTTTAAAAATGTTTTTACATTTTCCAATAGCCTCTATTGTTTTCTCAAATGATTTGAAATAGGTATGTTTTCAAGCAATCTCAAAATAATGCATTCAAAAAAAGTTGTTTCTTCAAAATCCTTTTTTTTTTTTTTTTTTTTTTTTTTTTTTGAAAAACATTTGAAATCTGCTCTTGTTGATACTAAAAACCATTAACTGTAAATTTTTTCATTCTAATTTCTTCTTTTTTTCTGCATATCAGCATATGAAAATTTTTGATATTGTAGAATCTTCCGTAAAGAAATTTTCTATTAAATGCTAAACCTTGAAGGGTTTTCCCTCTCGACAACGTTAAGTACGTTAAGCCAACTGATGTCTCTTTATACCCAATATCTACTACTGCTTCATCTAATGTCAAACCTTGGTATTTATGAATTGTAACTGCAAAAGCTAATTGCAAAGGAAATTGTTTTCTTGAGCAATTTATATTTTCATTTTTCCAGAATTTAGTTATCGGTGGAATCAGAACGCAGCCATTCTCATAAGTTGAATGACTGTAGTTTTCAAATTTAACCATCATTATTCGCGGCCATCTGGTCTGGTGGCCGTGATTTTCTTCATAAATAATACCTGCAACATAACCTAAAGCCCCGTTTACTAAACCTTTTTCGGTCCACATATTAGAACCAAGGATTGTTTTCCTTTAGATATTCTAATGCAGATTTAACGTTTTCAGGATTTACTATAAAATCTTTGTATCCTTCACCATCTTCTCTTCTAATAAAGATGCACTGTGATATGGTATGTATGGAATGGGGTAATAAAGTACAAAATTCTGTAATGTCTTGATGAAAATTAATAACTTGTCCATTGTATCCAAGCTGACCACCTTTAATGCGATAAACAGTAATAATTGGATGAATTTGGGCAATCAATTGCTCTTCAACGAAAGTTAAATTCTTCAGTACTTCCGGTTGTGGACCTGGATCCATATTATTAGCTGCGGAAAAAATATTTAGTTCATTATTTACAATATATTTATGGCAAGTCTCACAAGACCCGTCAGACTGAATATGCATGTCAAACCAACGACGATGGCAAATTTTACAAAAATATACTTTTAATTTTTGGGGGGCAGCTTCGAAATTTAAAGCATATTTCCTAGCACATGCATTATCTGTCAGAAGAGGTTCGTCATATCATCGCTTTTTATGCTGATGCCTCTTGCCTTAAAGCTAAATCATGTTCGCGTTCGTTCCGGCCAGTAAGTGTTTTTTTTTTTCCCGGCATTTTTAAACTAATACATTCCAGAAGTTATTTATAAACGTAATTAATATACAGGGTGTTTCGCTACCAGACCGACAAACTTTGAGGGGTGATAGTAGACATAAAGACAAACATTATTAAATAGGAAACCATGGGGCGCAAACGTCTTCTGTAGGAGCTAGGGGCCATTAAAGTTTAAGGTCCAAAAATTCAAACGCTGATAAAAATGAGAAAAAAGGGTCGATTTGTTTGCGGTTTTCTATAAAATCATTCTTTATATCACGATCTTTTATTTTTTTAATTTTAAAGGTTAAGTTCGAAAACTTTCGATAGAGGGCGCTTTAGACTTTAGAGTAACGAACAAATACTTTTTGTCGTTCTTTTGTGCATGGGGTTGAAATTATTATAAAGTTTAGATTTTAACTTAAATTTTAAGCCCAAAATAGGAAACATGGGAATCGGTTAACTAGCGAAAATTTAACTGTGAACCGAGGGGGAGATTTTAAACGCTCATAAACATTGGACAAACTAATCGATTTTGTTGCGGTTTGCGTGTAGGTCATTCCATTGGTAATTATTTTATTCAAAATGACGTACAGCTGTGGTGTCCTCATTTTTTCATAGAGGGCGCTTCCGACACATCTCCGACATTTCAATGGCATTACTCCTGGGTGTTTTACTACCAGACTACCATACTTCCAGGAAGTGTTAGGGATGCGAAAGCGACACGGAATCACATAGGAATGTAACGTTGAAAATGTCTTTTTTTCGAGTTATGGTTAAAGTAAGCACAGAAAAAAACAACAGAAATAAGCAGAAAAACAGCATCACGTTAGTATGACATAAAACGTTTATTTAAAGGTTTTACTAGAAAAGATGTTCGAAATTACGACCAGAAGTAATTCAACATGCTTGACAGCGGCGTCGCATGTAATTCCTCACGCTTTGAAAGATTCCTGGAATCTTTGATAGATTTCCGGAAGCTACAGAAATACGAACTGCTAAGTCTTTAATTGATGGTACGGGATTCTCATACACCCAACTTTTCATGTGACCCCAGCAGAAGAAGCTCATACTTGATAAGTCCGGTGATCTGGCAGGCCAATAAACCGAGACACCACGGCCTATTAACCGCTGTCCATATGTTACGTTGAGATATCAGTGAACATCATTGGTAAAATGTGGAAGAGCCCGATCGTGCTGGAACCACATAGAGCTGCGCAACGAGAGAGAAACTTTCACGCGCATTACCGTTCAGCGCCATCTACCGCAAGAAAATAGCAGCGCCATCTAGTATCGCTGTGAAGTAGTTTGCCGGACATTTTCTGGTCGTAATTTCGAACACTTTTTGCAGTAAAACCTTTAAATAAACTTTGTTCTGTCACTTTAACATGTTGCTGTTTCTCCGCTTGTTTCTGTTGTTTTTTCTCTGCCTTTTTTTAAACGTAACATGCAAAAAAACCATTGTCAACGTTACATTCCTGTGTGATTCCGAGTCGTCTTTGCATCCCTTACACTTCCTGGAAGTATGGTGGTCTGGTAATAAAACACCCAGGAGTAATACCATTGAAATGTCGGACATGTGTCGGACATGTGTCTGTCTGTCTGTAAACGCTCTATCTCCCGAACAAATTGAGATAGAGACTTGAAATTTTGTATGTAGTTAGTATGTAAGAATGGGACGAACCCTATTTAATATCAGCAATCTCGATTATCCGGAACTATGTTTTTCGGACTCTCGAAAAATTCGTTCTGATAAAAGGTATATAAAAATTTTCGAATTTTTTTGTTCTAAGGAATGGACGTAAAAGGCAATAAAATAACACACATTTTGCATATAGAACGAAGTCGATCGAATAATTATTTGCCGAGGTATTTGTAATCTTGTTTTCCACATTCTTCGATTTTTCATGACCCTGTATTTCATTCAAATTTCAATTCAGAAGTATATTTTAATTGGAAATGAGACGCTTAATCCGACGCAGTTAATTGTTAGTTAATAGAATTATTATTTTTGGAGTTATAAGGATGTTTCTTTTACGCAGTTCGGTACTACTTGAGTAGTTTGGCGTTTTATATAATTTGTCGAAATTGGTACATCAGAAGTTCTTTAATATAGCATTACTATGTATATTAACAATATTTAAATTTTGTTTATGAATTGCAATGCATTGTATAAATAGTTTCACATGTTTTATTTTCATATACATATCCATGATGGGTAAGTATTACGGTGGCCCCCAACGACTAGTTTCTAATTTTTATCAGCGTTTGAATTTTTGGACCTTAAACTTTAATGGCCCCTAGCTCCTACAGAAGACGTTTGCGCCCCATGGTTTCCTATTTAATAATGTTTGTCTTTATGTCTATTATCACCCCTCAAAGTTTGTCGGTCTGTTAGCGAAACACCCTATATTTAATTTGGTTCAGTCTTCAATCTTTCAATTCGAATAACGCTTTAAATACCAAATATAAGAATTGATTTTAGTTGTTTACGATTCTTTTGTTGCCACTTTACCAAAGTAAATACCCAAATAAATAAATCATAATATAATTCTTTTAAAATCCGTAAGTATAAACTGCGTAAATAATTTTGGCGGAATAATGAAAATACATTTTATTTAATATATTAATCATGATTCTATCTATAATTACTAACCCCATGGTTTATTTTCCTTCTTAAAATAAAAAGATACGGGTTCAATTTTTTATTTGCAAAAATGCGTCCATAATAGAAAAACATGTAGAATAAATTAATTATTAAAATAATATTTTTTAAAGGTTATTCTGTAAAAAAAAAAAACAACATTGTGCAAATCTACAAATCATACTTTATTCTTATGTTTAATTTCAAGTCAAAATATTGAATAGTTTTTTTTTTATAAAGTGTACGACAAAATGTAACTTGAGTGGCCTAGTAGAGGATTCGCTTCGCTCATCCTAATTAATCTTTTTACGAATTTATTTATTCTTTCGTTATTTAAAATAAAAATTATGCCAATTTGTGTAATTTATAAGTAGTTTGGCAATTTATTTAATTTATCGAAATGGGTCGACGGGATAATCAAGTAGTACCCGCAATTCAGCAAAGGAGATTTAATATGTATTAAAAATATTTAAATATATGCTTAAATTTTATTTTGGAATTGTGATGCATTTTATAAATATAACTTACAAATGTTTTATTTTCATATTTTATTCTTTGCATATCAATGATGAGTAAGTATTACGGTATCCCCCAACGACTAGATTTTATTTTGCGGTAATAATAAAATAAGTAACTTCAATCCACAAAAATTATTTCTATGTAATATAAAGGAACTTATCTATTTTTTAAATAAAAGAAATAATTCAACTAACAGAATAAAGCAGTTATCAATTATACTAGAAATTTAACCTGCATCGTAAATCTCGGTAAATTACAATATGCATATCGGAGAAAAAAATAGTTCTTTTTTTTTCTGTACATGTAAAGACATGTATTGCGATAATTCAAAATACTTAGTTTTATATTGGTTATACAAAGTAACCCAACCTTCTAAAGTTCGGAACATACTGCAGGTATGCGGACCTTACATTAAAAATATTCTTAATTGAAAACTCTAATAAATTTTCACATCTAAACTATATCTTTAACTGCCCCTTGACAACACCAACAAGTTGGAAATTGTGAGACGCGTTCATAGTATAACTAGTTTTATTGAGATCTCGGTGCAATTGCTGTTGAACTCTTTGCAAAAGTTCATGAATACAAAATTTGATACAATTATATATATTAAGCTTAGCAATAAGGAAATAATGTAACCCTGTCTTATATAGGAGGTCATCATTATGGAAACATATCATGAGATATCATTGAATTAATTACGCATGATAGGATTTAATAGAATGAAGAAAGCCTACATTAATATCTTTTTAAAATTTTGATTCGATAAATTCGTAAAATTTGAAATGACTCGACAAAATTCTGAAATGATTATAATGTACTAAATTTCAAATAATTCGGTTGGACAGTTTTTTTCGCTGCTATATGCATACAGACAGACGGATCAGACGACGCTAAAGCATTTATATAATTACAAACGCACCTAAAAAGCATTTTATATGAAAAATATTAATTAATCAAATATACTTATGAAATTTATTAAAAGCCATACTTTCGTATTAACCTCATTTCAGGGTTGCTAAAGATTTAACTGTTCACATTAGCCTTTTATTTTATGATTATTTCATTGGTTATGCATAAAATTCCATTTTGTTAAATTTGCCTTTTATATTATTTATTTATTGATTGATTATAATGAATTTTTCATTTCAGTATGGGATATTAGCCGTTGACAAATACTGAATAGTTTACATTGTTTTACGTGGAAACGGGTTAATTGATTTCCATAATCGGGCTGCACTTGATAGAGGTAGATTAAAGAAAAATGGTGAAATTTATTTTTAAATCATAAAAAGTCAGTGAATTGAGAATAATTGAAGACAAATTGAATTTGAAAGTACATTTTTTTTTAATATTCGGTGATGTAAATATTGAAATTGTGTTATTGTTAGATGATAATAAATTCGCAAAAAAAGCGAAATAAATTAGCTGGTTGTTGCCACCATCGATATGACATCAACGTTACTCATCGACGTGTTTTTGCTTTATAGTATAGATTTTAATAGCTGTCTTTAGGCGCCTGTTTCACTTTACCCAGCTATTAATTTACCCATCAAAATTCCTTTGCTCTTTTTTATTTTATTTTATTTTTTAATGGGTACATAAAATTAAACGTTTAGTCAATTTGAAATTTGATTCGAGACAGTGCACTGTGTTCAGTTTACAATTTTCTCTGTAGACATAAAAAAACAAACTTCAACCTCAATTCATGGTTGAACTCTTGTACGTGGGATTGCATAGGCAAGTATGCACCAAACAATAAAAAAAAAGTTACAGGGATTTAAACATTTGACCGAACTTTTTTTTTTTCTCTCTCTATCGCTGTTTTATGTGTTTAGATTTTTTTTCCTTTTTACATTCTTTTGTTTAATTTAACTTTGTATATGTATTTAAAATGGAATTTTGTTATAGATTTTTCACTCACTTTCTGTGCTAGGATTACAAAAATTATGTAAATAACTATACATATGGAGTTGTGCAAGTATAACGTTATCAAATTTTTCGTAATTTTCGACACCCTCCTGTAATGATATCGTTATCAATTTTTTTTTCTTTTTGAATTTATTTCTTTTATTTGTAGTGGTACACAAAACTGGTTGCATTTATTTTTTGCATGCTTTATTGATTCAAATGTAAAGAAGTCAATAAAATATTATTTTATATCAAATAACACTTAAAAAATAGGTACTATTTAAAAATGTTTAAAAATATATTGCATTTTCTGTTTAAAAGCTTTTTCTTACATAATGCATTCAACAGTAATCAAGTCTTGTTGCACTTGCACCGAACGGAGGAGAAGAGGTGCAGATAGAAATTCTGATCAACAAAACAAATCGACAACATTCTTTCTCTTTTGGTTTTATTTCTAGTAAACACAAGCTTCATTTCAAATATAGTTCACATATGCTATTATTTTTAACACAATCAAACTGATTGGTAAAGTTATAATACGAAATGAATATTTCCAGCTGAGCGAAAAATTGCCCAGGCCGGGAATCGAACCCGGATACTTGGCTTACAAGGCCAATGCTTTACCTGTTAAGCTATCTGGGCGATAGCTGGCTGGGATTTTTCGCTCAGATAACCTTATTGGTTATAACATCTGGTCTGTCATTTGAAACAGCTCGGCAGAATAAACCGCAGGTAATGGAACTCCATATAACGATGGATACGTAGATATACTACGTTTAGATGGAAATATTCATTTCGTATGATAACTTTACCAATCAGTTTGATTGTGTTAAAAATAATAGTATATCTACAAATAATCGTTATATGGAGTTCCATTACCTGCGGTTTATTCTGTCGAGCTGTTTCAAATGACAGACCAGATGTTATAACCAATAAGGTTATCTGAGCGAAAAATCCCAGCCGGCTATCGCCCAGATAGCTTAACAGGAAAAGCATTGGCCTTGTAAGCCAAGTATCCGGGTTCGATTCCCGGCCTGGGCAATTTTTCGCTCATCTGGAAATATTCATTTCATAGTTCACATATGGTTTCTCGAGTGGGATTATATATGTATATACATGTAAAAAAAAGAATAGGAATGTCAAACGTTAGGATATTCTATATTTTAGAATGAAATAATTTTATAATACTTTAATGATTTTAATAACTTTGTTTTTTTTTCATGAATATAGATAACAAATTAAAAAAGGTAGCATACTATTTTGTACCAAATAGCATGTTACAAATAAAAAGAGAAAATTTTGACTGGATCAAAAATGATATCGATAACAAAAGAGACAACCCCCCTTCTTCCGAGCGATACCTTGCGATACCATGTGCTCCCCCTCCTCCCTAAAATGATAACGTTATATATGCACAGACCCTATATAGCGTTATAAACTTTTTGCTTATTTTGACCCCTCCCCCTTACTGTATCTTACGGTATCGTCCTGCGACCAATCCCCCGCCGTAATAATATCGTTATTACTGTCTAAAAATCAATTTTTCATTTTTTTTTCTCTTGTTTGGAATGATACACAGTTATTGTTATACATTTATTTCTCGCATACTTTTTTGATTCATGTAAAGAGAAATTTATAAAATATCACTTTATGTATCAAAAATTACTTTATATCAAATAACATTTAAAAGTATTGGATGACGGTTTTTTGTTACATAATGTATTTATCAGTAATAATGCATTCTTGCACTTGCTCCGCACAGTTGGAGGGGGGAGGGTAGAGTGTAAGGCAGAAATTCTTAAAAAAAAAAAACAGGTGGACAACATTCTTTCCCATTTATTTATCAGTAAATACAACAAGTATAATATTTAAGATGCTTTGTAATCGGTTTCTTGGACAACAGATTTATATACTCGTACAAATATGATAGAAGAATAGGATTGCTAAACGTTAGTATATTCCATATTTTGGAATAATTTTATAATGATTTAATGATATCTTAGTATTTTCATAAAAATAGGTAATAGACTAAAAAAATAAAAAAATAAATAAATAAAAAGGATATTTTAATGTAAAGAAAAATAAAATGGGAAAATTTTGGTTGAATCAAAAATCATACTTATGTCAAAAGACATACCCCTTTTAATCAAGAGATATCTTTCGATATTATCTGGCTAATCCCCCCCTCTTTTCTCCCTAAAATGATAATGTTATACATGCATAGTCCCTAAATATGTGTATTTTCAATGATGGTATACATTTTAAAGTTTTATAATTTAATTTAAGACATTTTTCCGTCAGTCAGCCACAAGTAATATGTCACCAAATATTTTGTCAAATAAACGTTATCGTTATTACTGTATACGAGTTACAACAGTAGAGTTCTTTAAAAGGGCTCAGAGTTTGAAAAATTTTCAAAAAATCGATTTTTTTTATGATCTAGTTTGATTATTCAGTTAATTGTGAACTCAGTGCAAAAAACCGCAATTTTTTTTTTGCATTTTTAACGGAGTTATAAGCATTTATGTATCAACACTTTCAAAGCCGCACCTATATAATTTCAACATTAAGTCGCGTTTTCTCAAAACTTGATTTTTGACGACTAACGCACCAGAAAAAAAAAAAAAAACTATTTGACAGAATGGTTTAATTTTTTTTTTCATGCATATAACATCATTATCTATAGGATGAATTAATATATTTTAGATAGTTTAATATTTTGAGTATTTTTAATGAAAAAAAGTTGTATTTTTCAGGGGAATTTTTAATTTTCAAATTTGATAGTTTTTTTTAAATAATTTTTTTTTTCTTTGAATTATAGTTATATCCTTAATTCATTCTATAGAGTAAAGTTTCCGGATCATTTTAAATAAAAATTAGGTTCTTATGTCGATTCAACGTTAAAATATCTTGCGGTTGGTGATATAACATGTAATTTTTTTTTTTTTTTTTTTTTTTTAAATTGTGTTACATAAATTTTGCTATATTTCTTATTATATTACATTGAAGTACTTCATTTTATAATTTTATGAGACTACTAACATACCTTTAAAATATCAGAAAGTTTAAATTAATTACACTGAATACTTCTGTTTTTATATGGACTCGAAGCGAGAGCTCTATTCAGTGGCGCCGACCTGCGGGTCTGCCGCGCAGACCCTGAAAAATATCTGCAGACCTTGCAATATCTCGGCAGACCCTGCAAAATGCAGGCATGCTATTCGCGATTTTTCGGGATTTTCAATTTCCGATTTTTTGCCTTTTCGCACGTGAGTGATTTGTTCCGGAATTTTAAAAAATCGGTCATCAGTCCGAAAATTTGTAGATAAGATCGCGAAAAAACTCAAAATTTGTCAAAAGATCTCGTAATAAACAGGAATCAAATAATAGCGGGCGGTGGGAGGGGTGTCAATTTCGTCGAAAGATCGTGGAAAAACGCCAATTTCATCAAAGAATCGCGAATAAACGTCAATTTTGTGAAAGGATAGTGGAAAAAACATGAAAATCTTTAAAAGATCGTGGAAAATTTCGTCAAAATATTTCATGAAAAACGCACATTCTGACAAAGAATCACAAAAAAAAAAAAAAAAAAAATACAAATTTCGTTCTAAGTTAGTGGAGAGAAATGCAAATTCTGTCAAAGAATCGAGAGAAATACATGGATTTTCGCAAAAGATCGCAGAAAAATACAAATTTAGCAAATAATATCGAGAAAGATATGAATTCCTTCAAAAAATCGTGGAGAAAACGCAAATTCTATTAAAAAATTGCGAATTTTGACTAAAGACGCGAATTTCGTCAAACAGTAGTGAAGAAAACGCAAATAATCGCATAAAAACTCAATTTCCTTCAAAGATAGCAGGGAATAAACTAAATTTGTCAAAAAATCGTAGGAAAAACACAAATTTCGGCAAAAAATGGCGGGTAAAACACGAATTTCGGTAAAAACTGCGATAAAAAATGCAAATTGCGACAAAAAATCGTTAAAAAAGGAAATTTCGACTAAAGAACACGGAAAAAAGGGAGTTTTGGCAAAAAGATCTAAAAAAATTGCAAATTTTTGCAAAAAATGTGAATTTTGACAAAACATTCCGGGCAAAACGCAAAGACAGCGAGAAAAAAAGCTCGAATTCTGTTCAAAAAAAAGCAGAGAAAAAGCAATTTTTCTGTCAATGAATCGTGGAGAAAATCGGTGTTTAGGCAAAAAATAAGAGGAAAACGCAAATTTCGACAAAAGATCGCGAAAAAAACGCAAATTTTGGCAAAAAATCACGGAAAAAGACACGAATTTTGTCAAAAAATAGCAGAAAAAGTCAAAGAATCGCGGGAAAAACTCATTTCGTTCAAAGATAGCAGGGAAAAAAAAATTCAAACAAAGAATCGTGGGAAAACGCTAATTTCGGGTAAACAACCCGGTGAAAACTATAATTTCGGCAAAAGATCGCAGGAAAATGCTAATTTCGGTAAAAGATCACGGGAAAATTGCTAATTTCGGCAAAAGATCGCAGAGGAAAAAACGCACATTTTGGCAAAAGATCACGAAAAAAATTCAAATTTCGGCAAAAAATCACGATAAAAATGCAAATTTCGGCAAAAGATCGAGAGAAAAATACGTGATTATTTTGCCATATTTATTAACTGATGTTTCGAGTAAAGTATATCCTGTCAAAAACATGAATGTGAAAGAATGCCAAGTTCGTTAAAGGTTTCGCTAATAAAAGAAGTGAGATGTAACTGCAAACCAAGTTCTTTCGGAGCTCCTTAAATCATAACTCCTGTCATGCATAATATTATTCAATTGCTTAAAATGATTTGTTACGTTACTTGTTATTCAATTGAGCGACTTAGCAAGTTTTCTCTTATTCAATTTTTTTCTATTTAGTTGATCAGAAATTAAAGTTGATCCCTTCCTTAATTTATCAGTACCTTAACTTCAATATACTTATTCGAACACTCGATTGACTAGATCTTTGTTAATCAGATTCTAGATTAAATTGTACTCCGACTTAAAGATTAAAGTTGGTAACTGAAAACTTGCCAAGTCGCTCTATTGAATAACAAGTAACTTAACAAATCATTTTAAGCAATTGAATAATATTATGCATGACAGGAGTTATGATTTAAGGAGCTCCGAAAGAACTTGGTTTGCAGTTACATCTCACTTCTTTTATTAGCGAAACCTTTAACGAACTTGGCATTCTTTCACATTCATGTTTTTGACAGGATATCATTATTTTTTGTCAAATCACTTCTTTTATGAGCGAAACCTTTAACGAACTTGGCATTTTTTCACATTCATGTTTTTGATAGGATATCATTATTTTTTGTCAAATAAATAGGTATTTGTTTCTTTTTTGAAATAAATAGGCTTAATATTAAATTAGGTTTATTTAATATTAATTAATCTTACAGCTTTTTCTTGCGTTTATTCACTGTTTTTTCAATCAAATTTAAAATTTTTAACATTAAGACTGCTTATGTTCCTTTAAATTCCACTAATAAGGATGATTCTTTTATGTGATTGGGTACTACTTGATTATTTCGTCGACCAAAAATGTTTGTAGCCAACTTGGCGAAATATCGCTATATTGACGACAAAAATTACGCACCAAAAGTCATACTAACATGGCTCTATTTCTGGTATTTTGCCAAATTCCCATAGATTCCCATTGTAATCTGGTAATTTATCCAATAATTTTGTTAGAGCAAGGACTGTCGCCATCATTTTGGCATCTTTTTTTTTTCTTTAAATCGGTTCGCTAACTACCCAAGATTGCTTAAATATTGCTATTTAGAAAGTTTTTAGAACGCTTTTCGCGCATTTTTACCCCTTTTAAATTTTGTATTTGTAAACAAATGTTTTTAGTGATCATTTATATCTTATAATTAATGAACATGCCAAATTTTATGTTTTTAGGCCCTTAACATGCAGACATCGCATTTTTAGAACGCTTTTACTTACCCATCATACCTAGTATAGGGTAGGTCTTGCAATCGTTTTGAAAATCGAAAACAAATTTTTGACGGATTTACACGTTTTAGATAGTGGAGATTCTGAAAAATATATTTTTAGAAACAAAATTTTGCCGTCCGTCTGTAAACGCTCTATCTCCCGAACGAATTGAGATAGAGACTTGAAATTTTGTATGTAGTTAGTATGTAAGAATGGGACGAAACCTATTTAATATCAGCAACCTCGATTATCCGGAACTATTTTTTTCGGATTCTCGAAAATTTCGTTCTGATGAAAGGTACATAAAAATTTTCGAATTTTTTTGTTCTAAGGAATGGACGTAAAAGGCAATAAAATATCACACATTTTGCATATAGAACGAAGTCGATCGGATTATTAGTTGCTGAGATATTTTTAATCCTGTTTTCCACATTCTTCGATTTTTCATGGCCCTGTATTTGATTCAAATTTCAATTCAGAGGTATATTTTAATTGGACATAAGACGCAGTTAATTTTTAGTTAATAGAGTTATTATTTTTGGAGTTATAAGGATGCTTCTTTTACGCAGTTCGGTACTACTTGAGTAGTTTGGCGTTTATATAATTTGTCGAAATCGGTAATCATCAGTTCTTTAATAGAGCATTACCATGTATATTAACAATATTTAAATTTTGTTTATGAATTGCAATGCATTGTATAAATAATTTTCACATGTTTTATTTTCATATACATATCCACGATGGGTAAGTATTACGGTGACCCCCAACGACTAGCTTTCTATTTTACCCCCTTTGGGTTAGTGGAATCGACATAAGATATAGCCTATATTGGAGCAAGGACTATCACCATCATTTTGATATCATTACTTTTAAGATCGTTTGTTGTTTGCTGAAATTGCTTAAAAATCCCAATTTAGAACATTTTTAGAACGCTTTTCGCACATTTTCACCCCTTTTTAATTCCGTATTTTTTATCAAATGCCCTTAGAGATCATTTATATCTTATAAATAATTAACATGCCAAATCTTATAGTTCTAGGTCCTTCAGTAACACAAAAGTTGCATTTTTAGAATTTTTTTGCTTCTTCACCCTCTTTTGGTTAATTGTATACGCATAAAATATAGCCTATGTTTGAACCGGGGCGAATACCATCATTTTGGCATCATTAATTTTGAAATCGGTTTGGTGGTTTCAGAGATTAGCCCCGTTACTTGCCAAAAGTGTCGCCAACTTGGCACTATTTCTGATATTTCGCGAAATAACTCTAAAATGCCAAACTTTATGTTTCCAGTCTAGTCCCTTAATATACAGACATCGCATTTTTAGAATGTTTTTATGCTCTTTTACCTCCTTTGGGTTAGTGTAATCGACATAAGATATATCTTATGTTGGTGCAAAGACTGTCATCATCATTTTGATATCATTACTTTTAAGATCGGTTTGTTGTTTGCTGAGATTGTTTTAAAATTGGTATTTCGAACTTTTTTAGAACGCTCTTCGCGGATTTTCACCCATTTAAATTGATATTTTTTTAGCAAATGTCATTAGTGATCATTTACATCTTATAAATAATTAACATGCCAAATTTTGTGCTTCTAGGCCCTTCAGTAAAACAAAAATCACATTTTTAGAATGTTTTTCGCTTCTGAACCCTCTTTTGGTTAGTGGCACAGACATAAGATATAGTCTATGTTTGAACCGGGGCGAATACCATCATTTTGGTACCATTACTTTTGAAACCGGTTCGGTAGTTTCAGTGATTAACCCTGATACTCGCCAAAAGTGACGCCAACTTGGCACTATTACTGGTATTTTGTGAAATTCTCATAAGCTTCCATTGTAATCCAATAATTTATCCTCTAACCAACCATTAATGTTTAATTAATGGTGATTTCTGATTTTTTCCTATTTATAGATCCAATAACCTACCTTCACACCAAATTTCAACTTCCTAAGTCACGTGGAAGTAGTCAAACATTTCTATGAGTGAGTGAGTGAGTCAGTGGTAAAAACAGTTGTTTTCAGGCGTCAATTTCTCGTCATCGGTAAAAGATTTTTTTTTTTAAATTTTAGATTCGGAAATTAGAAGATGGTCTTACACGACACAAAAAATTGCAAGTGTGTAGGTCAAATAGAATTTAAGTTATTGAGGGGTCAAAAGTGGTTCGAAATGGTTCGGGTAATATAACCCACGGCCGGTGTGTCGCCTTTTACTTTGTGAACTTGGCTGACACACTGCCGTGTGTCTAGATGAACATGTGAATTAGACAACTAGCAAAGATTGCTGTGTGAAAAACATTGAATCAGAATTATGGACTTAAAAAAGAAACTTTCAGTTTAAAATTACTTATAGTATTTGCATAAATTATTGATTCCCCCTCCCGCTCTCCCTTGAAATAAAGCAGCATTTGAAAAATATAATTTCTTTCTTTTTTCTTTCTTTTTTAATAAAATGATCTTATTTAATATAGCACATGTTTAAACACAAGCTATTTTAAGTAATATCTCATTTTCCCGTTTTACGCGCTTTTCCTATTTTTTTATCTTTTTGCAATTGCATGTCTGTAAATATGTTTAAAATATCACTTAAAATCTGAACCGCCGCCCTTTTTTAAATTGTTATTTGCGACAATCGAATCAGTTAACTGTTACATATATATGTATTGTGATGATGGGTGCAAGTTTTCCGTCCCCATGACGGAATTCTGATTTTTGAATGTTCCCGAGGATGGTAACGGAATGAACCCCCCCCCCCCCTCCCCTCAAACAACTGCCCTTGTGGCAGACCCAGTTTTGGGACCAAAGTTGCTCCTATGGCTCTATTTACATGTTTTTCCGTATCGATCAAACCCTGAGCCCCCTTAAGCACCGAAAGATGTTCGATGATGTATGTCTAGAGGCTGTAAAGACCGCAAAAATGAAATACTGTCGCAGTTTGTAAGGGGTGCCGAGTCTGCGTATGTAAGGATGTCGCCATTGCACCAAAGAAAAGTGCTTGAAATTCTATATAGAATTGAAACAAATTTTTTCGTATATATTTTTGGCTATGGTCAGTTTGCCCTCCCTGAATTTGAGCTATTCCGCCGGAAGGGGGCACTGTACTAGCGATGTCTGTGTTATTTTCATTATTGTACCATCGAAAAGTGTATCAAGTTATGCATAGAATTGAACCAATTCTATGCATACGTATGCACTAAGCAACCAATTCATTTTTATCTAAATCTGTCTATTGATGTCTGATTAACACTATAAAAAATTTGTTGTACTTTTCAAAAAAATTCATTAGCGATTTTAATAATTTTTAAAAAGTTAGTTTTCATGATCCTCTTTACTCATAATGTAAAACTATGTCTAAAATATAATTTCTGATGCTGCTAATGTTTGTATATAATATCACTTCAACATTATTCAGCTTCAATTTTACCATTCGTTTAATATCTGACGTCCCTTGAACATAACTTTAGTTCAAATCGGAGAAAAGTTAAAATCTGCAAGTATTTCAAATGAGTTTTGTGGGTCATTCTCACGATAAGGCACATTTTAGTACTAAACTAATCTATGGATAAAAGTGTCAGACACGCACACTGCCATACGCATAAGTTGGGCAACTTTAAAATCCCTTTTTACTTAACCATCACACGTAGTATAGGGTAAATCTTGTACTCGCTTTAAAAATCGACCAAAATAAATAAATAAATAAATAAATGCCGGATTTACAAGTTTTTGACACAGAAGATTCCGAAAAACATTTTTAGAGAAAAAAAAAAAAAATCTCGTCCGTTTATCTGTGTGTCTGTAAACACTTCCCGAACAAACAGACACTTGAGATAGATACTTGAACTTTGGTGTATGCTTAGTATGTAATAATGAGAAGAAGCGTACTAAATGTCAGAAATCTCGATAATCCAGAACTATTTCTTTTTTAATATCCGTTGTAATAAAAGGTACATAAAAATTTTCGAGATTGGTTATTTTAAAGAGTGAATATAAAAGACAATAAAGAAAGATAAATTTTGAATAAAGAATGATGTTAATCGGATAATTAGTTGCCGAGATATTTGTAATCCTATTTTTCACACACTTCGATTTTCCATGACCCTGTATTTCACTCAGATTTCAGTTTAAAGGTGTATTTTAATTGGAAATGAGACGCGTAATCTGGCGCAGTACACTGTTAGTTAATATGATTATCATTTTTTGAGTTACAAGGATGTTTCTTTCAGAGGTGCAGAAAATGTTTCTACTCCCAAAATTTCCCCCAATCCACATGAAAATTTCCCCAAAATTGTACTTTATGTTATCGGTAATTGCTGTACTATCGTAGATATAGAACATTTATTTTTCAACTTACACTTCGAGTATATATGGCAGAAGTGAAATTCGAACAGAATCATTCCAAATATACGATACATATTATTCTGACATCGATTTTCTGGAAGTTGCCATCTAGATCTTTTTATTTGTAGTGAAAGTTTTCTATCTCAGGAAGTTGCGGAATTCGTTCTTAAAATTTAAATCAATTGTGTATGTTTCTGCAGAATTTCCACATTTGGTTAAAATTTCCCCCAATCCTATCGGTCTGACATATTCTTTACGAGGTTTCTTTTACACAACTCGGTACAATTTGATTATACCAAAAAAAAAATATTGTCAAATATCTGTCTGTATTATAAAGACCAAATGTATCTGTGCGTAACGCATACGTCATTTTACGACACTTTGAAATTTAAAATTAAATTTTGGTTTTGAAAATTTTTGCTACTACTAATTTTTAAACTTTCCATTTTTTCAATTTTTACATCATCATATAGGGTTGAAAATATGCTTTTAAATGCAATTTCCTTAAAAGTTGTATCTTGATTTATTTTTGAAATATTAATTTTTTTGTAGTTTTTAATTTGCATTTTTTTTTTTTTTTTGGAATAGTGGCAACAGAAGTTCTCCCTTTTTATTATTGAAAAATTAAAAGCAAGGGGGGGGGAAGATTACTTTTTCTTTTAGTTTCCATCTTCTTATACAAAGCAAAAAAGAAAAAAAAAGAAAGAAAGAAAGAAAAAAAAGAAAGAAAAGAAAAGAAAAAAAGAATTAAAATGCGTGCGGTGTCAAGAATAAAGTCTGTAATAAAACAAATTTTGGTTTTATTTCGGTTTTATTTATCAATTACATTATTTTTAGTTTATTACACACTTTATACTCGATACAAGACTTTCTCTTTACAAAAAAATATTTAAAAGATAATTATGTGACTTATTTTCTCTGCTTAAATACGTGTCAAATAGCTGAAAGGATGGAAATTTAGTATTCTGTATGTAAAATCATTTTCTGAATTTGAAAGAAATATAAATGAATGATTTCCTTTACAGTATAGAGCTATTAAAAAAAAAAAAAAAATGTTAATAAAAAATAAAAAAAAATGTTAATAATAGCTACCCAATTTGCTTCTTGCACAACATGGCTTTTTTTGCTGAGTTTGTGATTTATTCCGCGATAATGACATCATAATGTAGTGTACTTTTCTATAGACGACGTTGTTTAAGAATGAATGGTAAAACAGTAATGCTTTAGTGGATGCAAAAGACGTCATTTGCGACGTCGAAATGCGTGTATTTTAATTCTTAAAGCTAAAAAATATTTTGTATAAGTGCGTCATTATGAATGACCCCAGCTACTTTAAAATATTCTATCGGTGAAAACACTTCAGTTCCGAAAATAATGTAATCGAAATCACATACTGATAAAACGCAATGCTTTACAAAAATTTAGAGTTCTTTATAGAAGAGCCGTGATTTTACAGTGTGCATGGTGTGATCGGAAGTCTTTGTCCAAAAAATAGCTATATATATATTACAGAATTTCATCGAATGGATGAATTCACTTAGCAGAGTTAGGCAAGCAAGAAATAAAAAAGGTCTTGACAATAACTCGAGTTGAGATTATAAAAATTGCCATTTTACTTTATTTGACGTCACATGACGCACATGAAATGACGTCTGTCGTATTTATTGCATGCAGATTAATCCAGAAAATTTCAATTTCACTTAAAAGATATAAATTTTTAGTATATGTTTCCAGATAATAGCAATAGAAACTTCAAATTTTGAATTAAAATGATTTTAAAATGATCAAATTAAAATATCAATTGTTTTATAAAGGTGAATATGTATATCAGAGATTCATGTGTAAATTTTGAGTTTCTGAAAATGATGTGAAATTTAGATTTCAATGGGGGGGGGGGATTCTATGATTAAGTCAAAATGCAATTTATTTTTCCTTTTTTCAATTTGGAATATCAAGTATAAGAGCCTTAATTGATAACTTTATCATAATAACAAATCTTTGTTACATTTTAGTGCTTACATGTATGATTTAAGTTTCATTTTAATAATTTCTACAACTCAGTTTTATAGAAATAGTATTTTGTTAACTTTATATAAAATATTTATTTGCTGAAGAGTTAGACTTACCAATATAAGGTGCATTTTTTATTGTAACTATTTTTGTAGGTTTATATAAATCAATGAAACAGTTCCTTCTTATACATTTTCTGTCGTCGAAATTCGGCGGGTTCAATTTCGTATGATTAAATGCCAATATCGGTTTGTCGTAAATGTCACATTCACTTGACATTAAATATGCTTGCTACGTCATCAAGGGGTTTTTAATTCTGCGTTTTATTTGCATTTTTATTACTATTTTGCTAATTTATTTGTTCTTTCGTTATTTAAAAAAAAATTATGCTAATTTGTATAATTTACGAGTACTTTGACAATTTATTTAATTTGTCGAAATGGGTTGACGGGATAATCAAGTAGTATTCGCAATTCAGTCATGGATCATTACTATGTATTAAAAATCTTTCAATATACGTTTAAACTGTAATGCATTTACAAATAGTTTACACATGTTTTATTCTCATGTTTTATATTATGCATGTCCCTGATGGGAAAATATTACTGTAGCCCCAATGACTAGAATCCTAATTTAAAATCTCACAGTATTACAGATTTCTTCATTCCTTATTTTTATTAAATAAATAAGTAAAATTTTCTTAATAAACAAACGTGTTTTGTGATTACTCAGTCCATCGTGAATAAAGAAGAATCAAAGTAGAAGTATTTATAAGGTCGTGCCCAGAAAAAAAGGCCTGGTATAAGTCTAAATATTATCTAAGTTATAATTTTCATTTACCTTTTCAACCAATTTAAAGGAACGTTTACGTCTTGTTCAAACTGATACATTGTTGCTACTTTGCCCCCAAAATTTGCTTCCTAGTATTAAAATAGCTCTTCAGTGTTATATTAAAGTAGATTTTTCCCTAACCATACAGATATCCTTATTCCTTTTTACAATCGTCACCCAAATAGTAGAATACTCCATTAATTTATCACTTGATGTATCATATCTCTCTAGTATAATTTCTGATGCTGCCAAATGTTTCGAGTTAATTATCACTTCAGTGCTATTCAGATTCAATTTTACCTTTCCTGCCTTTGTATTTCTATAATCCCCGTCGCGTTTGAAATTAACGCATTTAGATCCGTTTGCATTGAGCTGTGCTTTTTAAAGGAACTTTTTATATGCTCTATTTTACTCGATTATTTGGGGCCATGTATTGCTGCCTGCTGTAAACAAATATTTATTTTCAAAAGGTTTCTCCAAGACCTTCTTTTCTCTATTGTTTTTTCCTTGTAATTAATAGGGGAAAGCAATTATTTTATGCATTACGAATTAGAAATCACTTTGTACCTTTTTTGTTTTTCTAACCTTAGAAAGGATGTGATTCTATTTAACTCGGTAGTGTTTATTTATGCTAAGCCACCGTTCTTAGCTGAAATACCTGAGTTCTTTTAAAAGTTAATTCACAAAATCCGTAGAAGTGTCGACCTGACTTTTGAAAAAATGTTATAAAAGCGGGGGGTGAGTGTTATATGGGTTGATTTTGTTTGCAAAGTTAAAAACTATGACCGTATTTTTATTATTATTATTATTATTATTTTATATGAGTTGAGGGCAGTGAGGATATGATTTAAATCCTTAGTGTTTTGTAATCATCTGTTTAAACATTGATTGTATTTGTGCACGTCTGTTTCATTATTGAGCTTCGATAAAATGATTTAATTCGATACTCTGCATGATTGTGTGTGCATGCGAGAGAGAATAAGAGAAAGAAATACAGTCGACCCTCTTTAATTCGAAATCGGATAATTCGATTCTTTGCTTAATTCGAACTAAACATGAAGTCCCGAAATTTTCAATGGCAGAATAACATTAAAAATTTTCATTAATTCGAACTCATTTTCACTTGACGTTTAATTCGAACTAACGAGAATTCCGATTTTTCATTTTTCTTTTCTTTCTCACGGATTTCAGATCATTTGAATAACTTTCTTTGTTTGATTTTTGTGAAAATTGTTTCGAAAGAGCATACATATAATCCAATGCATTTGATATCCACTTTCTTACCACCTCGTCTGTCCATCAGTCACGCTTTAAATTTTTCTTCCATTGTGCTTGTTTCTAATATTTTAATTAGTTTATGTATTTATACATTTTAATTTAATATTGAGTCATATTCTAATGACAACAGACGAAATAAATTTAAAAAAACGCTATGACATTAATTCCTTTGTAATAGTACCATATTAAGCATGTTTTCATTTCATATTTTCCATAATTCGAACATCTTTTGTGGTCCCGACGAGTTCGAATTAACGTGAGCCGACTGCATGTTAAAAGGGTAAGCATGGTAGTTGCTAATACCCTTTTGACGCTATGCTCCTTACAAAAACTATGTTTCTAAAATTTTTTAGAATTATTTTAAATTTTTTTATTAAAGCTCTGTATTTCCTTTTTTTTTCTCATTTTAGGTAAGTGTACTGTGATTTAATATGCTGATACTGAAAATCGTGAGTATATAAAATAATACAAGAGTTTTCATTGCTATAATTCTTTTCATTTTCATAATTTTTCTACATTTATGATCCTCATTTTCGATACATGTGTAAGAGATTAAGATTAGAAAAATAATGCTATCTATAATATATTATTACTGAACATCATAATTAGTCATTTATCTGAGAACATAAGATAAGAAAATCGCATTCTTTTTCGGAGTACCAACTATTTGTAGGGTTTAACATGTTAACTGAATTTACATTTTCTCCTAAAGAGGCTTGGATATGTATATAATATATATACATATTAAACTTAATTAATTCATTATATAACTATATATTCAATATATTTTTTAAAAGAATAAATACTTATGTTTCAATTCACTTCATATTCAACGAGACAGACTAAAGGAGAGGAAAAAAAAGTTATTATAATTTTTAAGGGAAAATGCAATTTGTTTTTAATAATGCTACTTTTCAGGTGAAGCAAAATATTATATGCCCTATTTCACAAACAAATTTATGTATTTCCAGGTCGCATATCTAGATGGAAATTTTGCATTTTGTGTTGTACATACTTTAAAATAAAATTATGCAAAAAAAGGGGGGGGGACAATGACATTTTTTCATTTTTCAATTAGGTTACTTACTCGCTAACTAAAGAACTGTTTCTATTAAGAGATTATTTAAAAAAATTAGATACATTGGTATGTGACTTTAAACCACATAGGTTACATTTTAAAGTAACAGATATCTTGATTAATATCATTTGTTCTAATTGATTGCTGCATACGACATAAGTTTTGGTTTATGAATGATTTGGTAGTTATCCGAAGAAACTGGATCACTAATATTAAATCAATAAAAGTTGAGTTTTTTTTTTTCTCTTTGCTTGCACATGAACAGTTTTAAATGATTTTTTTCCTTAATTAGAATAGCTGAGAATTCTAACTGGGTTAGTATTTACTTTCTCAACTTTGATTGCAGATTATTGTAAAGTTATCTTCACTTTCACAAATTTAAATAAAGAAAAAAGACGCTATAATAAGTCTAACATCAACTTACTAGTTCCTTTGTATTTGATACAGTAGCCCCCCTGGCGACCAAATTGGTCTCCAGGTCTTAGGATTTGGTCATTGACTTTTTCTGTAAAAGATCTTTAATGATGTCTACCCTTACATTAAACCAAAATATTGTTCATTTAATGCCAAAAAATCAGAACAGGATATGGAACTCTTCCCCATTTGTAAAGCTTTCCAAAAATCAGTTTTTGGTACTACTTGTTATCCCGTCGAGCAAAAAACCATCGGCAAATCATAAGATTAAATACCAATAATGGCTGATCGTGAATGTCGCATTCAATGACATTAAATATGATGCACCTGTTTAAAACGCCATAAATAATTTTTATTTCGACTTTTTATTTGTATTTTTATTAATATTCTGCTAATTATTTGTTTTTTCATTATTTAAAATGAAAATTATGTCAATGTGAATATTTTGGCTATGAGTTTGGCGATTTGCACAATTTGGCAAAATTTATTAATGGGATAATCAAGTTGTACCCATTTTTTTTTAATCACATCTATTTACATGAAAGTTATTCTAAAAAAAGTTTGTTGTTATTAACTAAACTTTTTTTATTTATTATTATTTCCTTTTTAAAATAATAGAAAATAATTTAAAAATATAGATATAACTGGTATTTGAAAATGAAATTTTCGCTGAATTGGCTTCAGAAAGAAATTTCACCAATGTGGTGCGCATCTGACATCTATGCTTAGAATTCTTCCCATGTTTTGTATTTAATAACTGTGTATTAAAGCACTGTTTTGATTGCGATTGTTTTTTACAATCTTAAGTATAATTGGTGATTAACAATAATTTATGGTGATCTACGTAAATAATACATAGATATCAAATTAACTTACAATGAGATATGAAATTTGTATATTAAATAGTATGTGAGTTGACTTATTTATATTTCACTTTGTCAAGAAAACGCTTTGAAAATTGAGTTGTTCAGTATTTCACCTAGCAGAATGAAACTGAAGTTTGATTGGATTACATTCTCGAATTATTTTTGCATGGCAAGATTGATGGTTGGAGAACTTGCTATATGAATTATTACCTCTATAAATTATTTAATTTTCAAACATTGGAAAATGAATCTTTTTTTGTTTACTTTAGTGAAAACAGTTTTTAAGAAGTTAATTTAAATTTCACTGAAGTAATCTCAAAATATACATGTACTTACTTCAATGCAATTCATCTCTCAAATATTATTTTTTTCAATCGATGTCTATAAAAGTATAACTTTTTTACAGCTTTGTCCTGAAAAATAATTTTGATTAAAACTGGCCGCTTGGCCTTATGTAAAGCGAAGTGGTCATTATGGCGAACTGTGGATGACAGCCAAATGTGCTTTAATCTATACAATAATTTGGCGACTTATCACCTGCGCTGGCTAACATGAAGTTGGCTGCATAGCATATAAAGAGTGAAGTGGGTTAGCCCGGAAATGTTGATGACAGTCACATGACTTAGGCTTTTATTATATAGATGATATATATAAACATTTTTGTATGAAACGAGAAACAAAACTTCATTTGGCGGCCTCCTTCGCCATTTGTTATGGTGACTGGGGCACATCATCACATGTTCCCTGTGCACTCCCCCTTCCCCCTAGTTTTGCCTGTAAATAATTTTGCAAAGACTGAGAAACTATACATGATAGTACTTTTTATATTCAAGATACATATTAAAAATATGTAAATTTATTTTTAAAAGATAGGTCAATAACATCAATGATGCGATTTAGAGGAGACTTGGTGGACAAAATACCACCCACTCAATACCTCTCTCAAGTTATTTGATATTTCCAATTATTATAAGTCACAGTTGTCAGCTTCAATTTTTCTTATTTATTAGAAACTGCACAAAAGCTTATTTGTCAAATTCAACTAAAATAGAAACTTTAGAATTAAATAAATACCTTAATTATTATCAATATTTTTTGCATAAGTCTTTTTATTACAAAATTCTCAAAGTGAGACAATTTTATATATACTATGTACTTTGAGGTCGAAAGAAAATGTTGCCCTCACCTCTCCTCCACTCCAAAAGAAAAAAAAAAGAACCGAAATGATGACCCGGAAAAAAAAAAAGTGTTCCATTTCTTCGGTACCCGTGCTGTAATCCAGTCAGCAATGAATAGTTTGGTGCTGCCATCTGCTGGTAACCTTTGAAGTATTTTACAGTTTTGTAGATCTCTTTTTTAGGTCTATATACGGGTTAGGTTTCCTTTAGAAAGACCCCCACGGAGGGCCCCGCACCCTTTTCGGGCCCTCCCACGTGTTGATAATCGGCCGTCATAAAATAAACCAAACCAAACTTTTTAGGTCTATCATAATTAGTATTAAGATGGACCTGCTAGATTCATGACATACTTTTTCTTGTATTTTTCATCCTTTGAAGCCATATTTTTTCTCTCTTGCTTGAATTTATATAAATATTTTGAGTAGTTCAGTGCTAAAAGGCAACATTAAAATTATTATTTTCTTTAAACTAAGAAAAATCTTTTTTCCTTTTGAATATTTATTTTTTGGTGATAACTTATTTTATATTTAAAAATAGTTTAATTTGTTCATTTTTACTTTCTTCTATCTTTACAAGAAGAAAGTATTGGATTCATGAAAATTTTCGACTTCCGGTTTTCGACGGATTTATACGTTTTAGAAGGTCCTGAACACGTTTTGACTATTTTTAGAAAATGTCTGTCTGTGAGTCTGTCCGTCTGTCTGTCTGTCTGTCTGTATGTCTGTCTGTATGTGACAAAAAATTTCTGGGCACTCTATCTCAAGAACTAATGCTCGAAATTTAATAAAATTTTATATACAGTTAGAGCTTGATATGAATTAGTGCCTATTGGTTTTTGGTGAAAATTGGCCTGCAGGTGGCACTGCTATACTACGTTTTTTATGATTTTCAAGATTGCTATATCTCAAGAATTAATGCGCAGAATTTCACCAAACTTCAGATTCTGTGACCACTTGATATACATAGACACTGATTAAGTTTTGGTGTAAATTGGCCAGCAGGTGGCGCTGCTATGCCACGTTTTTCATGATTTTCATGATAGCTATATCTCAAGAACTGATGCACAGAATTTCACCAAACTTCAGATTCCGCGATACCTTGAGATACATAGCCGCTGATAAGGTTTTGGTGTGAACTGCCCTATAGGTGGCGCTGCTATGCTACATTTTGCACGATTTTTGCGATAGCTATATCTCAAGAACTAATGCAGAGAACTTCATCAAATTTTAGATTCTGTTACACTAGAATATATAACATAATTAGACGCTGATTACATTTTGGTATTAACCTTGCAACAGGTGGTGCAGCTATGCTGCATATTGCACGATTTTTCCGATAGCTATATCTCAACAAACAACGCACAGAATTTCATCAAACTTCAGATTTTGTTACAAAATGACAAATAACATAATTACACGATGATTACGTTTTGTTATAAATCCTTCAACCGATGGTGCTGCTGTGCTATATTTTACACGGTTTTTTTTAAACTAGCTATATCTCAAGAACTAATGCACAGAATTTCATCAAACTTCAGATTTATTTACACCATAACATAATTAGACGTTTTTTTACGTTTTGGCATAAATTGTCCACGATATGGTGTTGCTGTGCTACGTTTTGCAAATTTTTTGTTATAACTATATCTCAAGAACTAATGGACGAAATTCCATCAAATTTCAGATTCTGTTAGGTCTTGACATAAAAAGATGCTTATTAGGTTTTAGTATAAATTACCCAACATGAGGCACTACTAAGCTCATTTTCTCAGAATATTAATTAAATTTTGCGTTTTAGGCTTTTCGGATACCAGAATCTCATTAGGCTAGGTCAAATGTTCGAGGAAATTCGATAGTGGGTAACTTTGGGGTCACCACGTTTTTTTTTAAATATTAAAATGTACTTATGAGATAGAAGAAAGTTTTGGGATTGACACATCCAACTAGTTAATAATATTCGTGGTGGAACCAGTCGAAATTCGATGTTAAAAAAAGGGGGAGAAAAAATATTTAAAATGTTCTCTTCAATCATTATTCTTTTCGATTTCGTGTATTCTGAAACAAATCTATTGTTTTAAGCTAATTAATTTCTATGGAAAAATGGAAAAATTTATTTTTTCAATAATAATAGGATAATAAGTTGTTTAAACATATTTTTTATGTTATCAACTTATAATTTCTTTGGATGGTTTCTGAAATATCTTTCTGTAATCCGTTTTGATTGCCCCTTTTCCCGAATCGTGGATCATTTCTCTTTGTAAAGTAACGCGCCAAATTCATATCATATTCTGATATAAAACATATTTCAACGAGTTTAACATGATATCAATTTTATGTTCAAGATAATCTGAAAATCTGTCTTTTTTGTTGGTAGATTCAAGTTTAATGCCAAAATGCTGCATTTGAAAGATAATTTGACCTTATGATTTATCAGCTTCTTTTTATGACTTCATTACTGTCTCCTATCTTTACAAGAAGAAAGTTACTAGATTCGTGAAAATTTTCGAAGCAAAGTTTTTGTGGGATTTAAGCGTTTTAAGGGTCGGGGATTACAAAAAACATGTTTTTACAAGTCTGTCTGTGAATCTATGGTTATGTGAGTCTGTGGCCCTAGAAATAGTCCAGTGAAACAGGGATTCAACCTCGGAATGAAAGACAGCAAGCTGAAAATTTGCAAACAGCCTTATTTTAACGATCTAAAAGTTACCTGAAAAGTCTCATAAAATCTCTTGTACGCGTCGCCAGATATTTAGGTTCAAAGGTCACGAAAAAATCTTTTGCTTATGTCGAAAACCGTGCATTTTATTGAAGAAAACCCAATTACAAAATTAAAGCAGATTAAATTTCCTATAAAATACGTACATTAACTTTTATTTTCTGATAAATAGTTTTGGCGCTGGAGCGCGCTGAAGAAAGGCAATTTTTTGACCTTCTGGTCAAAACGGGGAAAAAATCCTTGCCCATCTTTGATTTCTCAGAAATTATGCACTTTATCGAAAATAAAACCAGTTACAAAATTCAAGTAGACTGTTTTCAACAAATTTCATGAAAAAACTATTTTTTTGACAAAAAGCTTCAATGCTAGATCACGCTGAAAAATTTTTAATTTTTTTATCTTTCATCCAAACAAAAGAAAAGCTCTTTTTTACCCTAGTTTTTGATGGGGAGGGGGATTTATTTCAAAATATATAAGGCCTTTCAAAAAGCTTTTTCTCTGGCCCATTTTAAGGAAAACTTTCTCTGAATGGAAGTGAGTAGATAGTAATTATATGTTCATATGGCAATGAATACGACTTTCTGTGTACTTTTCTTTTAAATATTAGAAAGTATGTCTAAAGTGGTTCTCAAAACAAAAAAAAAAAAAAGTATATATATATATTTTTTTTTATAAGCTTAAAACTTTCTTGCGCATTCAAGTAGTATTTTTTTAACACGCAAGCATGGAATCTGCAGGCAAGATTATTGAAAATAATTTGAAATGGAATAGCGTTTTACTTTTTTCGATAAATATATTACATCTTGAGTTGCAATCAACTGTTGTTTGATGACTTGTAAAGAATTTCATAGTCTACAATCTTTTTAATATTTTCAAAGATCATTTAAGGCATAGAAAATAATATTGAGAAGTTGTTTCTCTCATTTTCGACAGGAAGCCCAAAACTCGCTCTTTTTCAGCACTGTCTACGGCCTGACCCTTTTCTGAGAAAATTAATGTTATTTTTGTAATATTTAGAAAATAAAGTCCACTTTAATTTTGTAACTGGGATTGTTCGATAAGACGTACAGTTTTCGAAAAATCGAGAATAAAAAAGACTATTCTCTCGCTTTGAATCAAAGGTAAAAAAATCGCCTTTTTTTTCAGCGTAATCTAGCGCTTAAACTTTTTGTTACAAAATTAAATTCTTTTATGAATTTTATTAAAAATAATTTACTTAAATTTTGTAACTGGTTTTTTTTTTTTTTTTTTTTTTTTTTCTGATAAAATAAACAGTTTTTGTGAAATCGAGTATGGGTGATGATTTTTTCCTCATTTTGGCCAGAAGGTCAAAAAATTGCCTTTCTTTAGCGCGCTCTAGCGTCAAAATTATTTGTCAGAAAATAAAAGTTAATGTATATATTTTATAGGAAATTTTATCTGCTTTAATTTTGTAACTGGGTTTTCTTCAATAAAATGCACTGTTTTCGAGATATAAGCAAAAAACTGATTTTCGTGACCTTTGACCCTAAATATTTGACGACGTGTACATGAGATTTTAGAAAGCCAAAGTAAAGCTTTTTGCAAATTTTCAGCTTGCTGTCTTTCATTCCGAGGTTTGCCTTTTTTTTCTCCTTATTTGATTGGACTAAAAGGAAAATTTTTTTTTTTCGGAAAAACGACTCTTTTTGAATTTTTTTTTTTTTCAAAAGTTTAACTGCCGTATTTTTATTTATTATTTTTTTTTTTTCTTTAATTGATTGCGCCATTTCAGACGTAAGAGTTGATATTTGTGAATGTATTTTTAATTTTAATTGTACTGAGCGGTTTGATCAATTTGAATTTAAAGAAAAAAATACAGTCGGAAACATTTCTTCGCCAGTTTATGATGTGTAGATGAATTTGTACGCATGCGCACGTACTTCCCTTTAAAGGAAATGAAATAGATGACTTTTTGAAAGTGAATTGCGACTGTTAATTAATAACTCAACTATTTATAAAAATTTTGAAATTCTGAGTTCCAGATGCATCATAGCAAACGCGGTAGCGTTTGGTAGCGGTACGGTACGGTAGCGGTACGGTAGCGTTTGGTATAATATGTTTAAGAAAAGGAAAATGCAAACGTCTTTTTGAAATTTCCGGCGAACAAGTTGACGTACGACAGTGATTTTTTTTTTTAAAGATAGAACTCGATGAGACGAATAAAATGATAACATTAAAAAAATTATCGTAGTTTATTGTAGTTTTTATTTAACTTTTAACGAAAAAATGAAGGCCTAAAATTCAACAAGCGATAACTACGATCTCATGAATATATTAACTTCATTTTTGGTTTATTTTAATCTTTTGGTGAAACTTAAAATATTTTTTTTTTTTCATCTTTGTATGTTTCACGATCGCTCAGGAAATCGAATTTGTGTCTTAAAGCTCCAGTTGAATATTGTTTCTTGTTGTTGCTGTTGTAGTTTTCTTTTTTTTTTAATTCGTTTCCACCAAGTTTAAATCGTTTAAATAGGTAAAAAATTTTTATGTATGTAACATAATTCTTTCAAATTAAATAAATCACGTGAAAAACATAATTATTTGTTTTTATTGCGAAGCATTTAGTTTCAGTTCTTTGAATAAAGTTGTGAGCGCACTGTAATTATTTTCGTTCGACTCCTTGGTTTATTTTTCAGACATCATGCATTTTATATGACAATGCAATAACTTTCTTAATTATTCTAATTCAACAATAAAATTTAGGCAGCAAATATTTTGCTTTTCAAGATATAAAAAAATCTGCAGTTTTTATCAAAAAATTTGAATGACAAGTATTAAAAAATGCTCTGGTGAGCAACAAAAAAGGTTAATATGTTTTTAAGTATGAAAAAGTGTTTGACAAGTGCTTCTAATTGAGCATGAGAGAAGACAAGGGGTCCCTTCATGGCTGCAGCTCTCTCTCAATGACAAATTTGAAAAAGTCATATTTGCGCTTTTTCCATATAAAAGAAATTTGCGTAAAACTTTCCGTCTTTCTTTTTAGTAAAATTTTCAATCCTGCTTTACATGTGAACTGCGCTGATGACTCCGCACTGCAAATTGCACTGTTGACTCTGCATTGCAACTGCATTACAAATCAGTTTTCTGTGCAGTTCTATACTGCGGGCATGCTTGGTGGCACTGCATGAGTATGATACGCTCCAGGAACTAAGGTTTCTGGTACTATTTCGCCTTACATTCATGTTTAGTTACGCTAAGTTTTTTCTGGCTATGTGCTATGTTTTTACGCTAAATATTTTTATCGTAATTGTGCCTGATTTCTTTTATATATAGAAAAAGCGCAAGTATGACTTTTTCAAATTTGGCATTGACAGTGAGCTGCAGCCAAGAAGGGACCCCTTGTCTTCTCTCATGTTCAATTAGAAGCACTTGTTAAGCACTTTTTCATACTTAAAAACATAAAATTTTTTGTTGCTCACCAGAGCATTTTTTAATACTTGTCAGAAAATACATTAAAAAATACTTTTTTTTTTTTTTTTTTTTTTTTTTTTTTTACTTTACGAAATGAAAAAGTGATTACTAAATTAGAACTTTCTCGTGCCAGAGAAATTATTGTTCGTGTAAATTTAATCTACCTTTTACTCAATTGTACGTTTTAGTACAAGTGTCTCAGACGCACCGGGGTATCTCTTATGCGCCAACGATTTTAATCCTGGCGATTTTAAGCCTGAGCTACCTGACGATTTTGTGGAGATTTCGCGTATGGCGACACGGTAGAACAGCTTGCGTCTGTTTTTTAATAAAACATCGTGTGTTTTGTAATAAAATAATTTGAGTGTCTTTTTATAAAAATTGTATAGGTTTTATAATAAAATTGTGTGTTATCTCTCAATTCTTGAAAAAAAAAATGTAATTTAAGAAATTACACCAACCATTTGAAAAATGTTTCACTCGAAACATTCATCTATCATTTTAAGCTAAAAACCAGTTGTTTTATTGTGTATTATCCGTGTCACTGCTATAAATGACTTTATACATGCTGCAATTTGAAGGTACGGTTCGTTTAAGTTACATCACTCCATTGTCGCCAAGCATAAAAGTTGGCGACGAAAGAAACATTTCAAACTATGTAACATTGTTGGTGCGAAAGCAATCATTATTAAAATACAGATTTGGTATATACTGTTATACTTGTAAGACTTTGGCATATGCTGTTTGATTTTACAGAGAAGAATTTTGGTGATGGAGGTTTTACACCAAAGTCGATCGCAGCACATACATCTGTGAATGGGTCCATCAGACATTGAATCAAAAAAGTTTTTTTTCCAGTTTTTCCCAAGCCGATTGCTTTTTAGTTTTCTTTTTAGGTGGTGGAAAATCAAGAGTAATAGCTATAACATTTTCCGGCTTGTTAGAATCGCTATTGGCACTCAAATTTTCCTGATTAGAACCGACCGATTGTAAAATGCCATGGCTAGTGGATTGGTCGCCCTCCAGACATGATGTTTTACAATTAATCGGTTCGGCATTAAATTGCTTCCTTTTTCGTGATCGCCTTTCAACACGTAATTGGTTTTCAGCGGCTCGATAATCTTTTGATTTTCTCGTTTTCTGCATTGAAAGACATTTTTGCGCCAAACCAAATACAGTACTACTTAGTTATCCCGTCGACCAATTTCGCCAAATGATACGAATCGCCAAACTAATGAGCAACTTATACATGTTGACTAAATTTTTATTTTAAAAACAAAAGAACAAATAAATTAGTAAAACATTAATAAAAAGTCGAAATAAAAATCACTTTATGATTGTTTAAGTACGCGTATTGTGTTTAATGTCATTGAATGCGACATTCACGGTCATTCATTCCTTTGGCTTCGGCTTTTTCCGTATCTGTTAATTTCCGTCTACCCACTTTTAAATTTGTTAGTTTTCCCCTTCATTACAATGATTTTAAACATTTTAATTTCCTACTCAAATAAAAATTCTTCTAAAAGTAAAAAATTTCATTTAAATTCAAATAAAAATTCTTCTAAAAGTAAAGAATTTAATTTAAATTCAAAAGTGACCACGTCATTTTGTCAATCCTCCATCGAAAACAACAAACATTTTTCAATGGTTAAAAAAAAAGGGGGGGGGGGGGGTAATAACGCTGTTACCGCTGCTGACAATAAATTTTTTGTGACCAGGGATCTTTCTTCGTTAATATTAAGAAAAAAAAAAAATAAAAATTGTAATTTAAGAAATTACCCCAACCATTTGAAAAATGTTTCACTCGATACATTCATCTATCATTTTAAGCTAAATACCAGTTGTTTTATTGTGTATTATCCGTGCCACTGCTATAAATGACTTTATACATGCTGCAATTTGAAGGTACGGTTCGTTTAAGTTATATCACTCTATTGTCGCCAAGCATAAAAGTTGGCGACGAAAGAAACATTTCAAACTATTTAACATTGTTGGTGCAAAAGTAATCATTATTAAAATACAGCTTTGGCATATACTGTTATACTTGTAAGACTTTGGCATATATTGTTTGATTTTACAGAGCAGAATTTTGGTGATGGAGGTTTTAAACCAAAATCGATCGCAGCACATGCATCTGTGAATGGGTCCATCAGACATCGAATCAAAAAAGTTTTTTCCCAGTTTTTCCCAAGCCGATTGCTTTTTAGTTTTCTTTTTAGGTGGTGGAAAATCAAGAGTAATAGCTATAACATTTTCCGGCTTGTTAGAATCACTATTGGCACTCAAATTTTCCTGGTTAGAACCGACCGATAGTAAAACGCCATGGCTAGTGGATTGGTCGCCCTGGCGACATGATGTTTTACAATTAATCGGTTCGGCATTAAATTGCTTCCTTTTTCGTGATCGCCTTTCAACACGTAATTGGTTTTCAGCGGCTCAATAATCTTTTGATTTTATCATTTTCTGCATTGAAAGACGTTTTTGCGCCAAACCAAATACAGTATTACTCAGTTATCCCGTCGACCAATTTCGCCAAATGATACGAATCGCCAAACTAATAAGCAACTTATACATGTTGACTAAATTTTTATTTTAAATAGCAAAAGAAGAAATAAAAATCACTTTATGATTGTTTAAGTACGCGTATCGTGTTTAATATCATTGAATGCGATATTCACGTTCATTCATTTCTTTGGCTTCGGCTTTTTCCGTATCTGTTAATTTCCGTCTACCCATTTTTAAATTTGTTAGTTTTCTCCTTTATTACAATGATTTTAACCATTTTAATTTACTATTCAAATAAAAATTCTTCTAAAAGTAAAGAATTTAATTTAAATTCAAATAAAAACTCTTCTAAAAGTAAAGAAATTAATTTAAATTCAAAAGTGACCACATCATTCAAAAGTGGTAACATCATTCAAAAGTGGTAACATCATCGGGTCCATTCTCCCGAAAACAACAACCATTTTTCAAATGGTTAAAAACTGTTGCATTCAAAAATATGAAAATTGTTGGCTGTATAGAGAAATGTTTGATAAACATGCTGATGCAGATAGTTTTGAAATGGATTAATTATTTAAGAGTCCTTATTTTGAAATTCAGACAAAAAAGTGATGTTTTGATAGTTGTATTTTTTAATTGTCTTGATATTTTTTTATGTTGAAGTAAATCATATTTAATGAATAATCTGCAATTTTGAATCCTTAAAAAATTTCCTCTTTTCTATAGAAAGTGTCAAAGTTTAATTTTGTGAAGGCCATTTTTCATGAAAAATAAAATGCTGGTATATTTGGAGATCTCTCGCAAGCAACAACATCCTAAAATTCTTTTGGTATAAACTGTTAGTATAACCCTACCTGCTTATTAAAATGCATTTGTTTCCTTGGGTCATTGTTACATTACATTGTTATGTTGCCACAAAATATAGTCAAAATGACGTTTTTGTTCATTCTCCGCACTTAATATCTTATTTAAGCAATAGTACCCCAAACTTTTTCTTATAGAATATGAAAGTACACTACTAGGACAAACTAAATAATATAGTACTGCACGGAGATATTGTTACTGTAAGTAGATATTATCTGTTAAATATGCAAATTTTTCAAAATATTCAACATTTCAATTAGCATTATCTAAAAAAAGTGCCACGTTTGAATAAAACAAATTATCTCACAGAATAGTTAAACATATGTATAAAAACATGGAAAAGAAAAACAGGTGGGGCCTCGCGATGTTTTCAGGCAAAAAAAAAAAAAAAAAAAAAAAAAAAAAATAAAAAATAAAAAATAAAGCATTTAACGTTTCGAACTTATTTAAAGTTTCTCATCAGTAATATAATAATAGATAAAATATCCTTTAAAAAAATACTAACCGACTTTTAAAAAAAAGAATCAAGCTTGGCAACAACTTGGCGCTAACACATATGAATGCATAGTTTTAATATGCTTATGACTTGAAAACGGTTGCAACAATGAAAGATGATTTGCGACAAATCATTATTATTACTAGGACTTCCCTCAGAGGGATTAGTCTGAGCGATATTGCTGAGAATACACATTTAATAACTTGCGATAAGCAAAGAAAATGAGATGTTACCTTTAATTGGTCATTCATTGTGATAAAATATGATGAAAATAAGCATATTGAATCATAGAATAACAAAATCTCATATATAAAGTTGCATATACTGTTTTTATAAAAGAAAAGAAAACCATGCATGGATATAAAATTGGAAATATGCAAAATGTTAAAAGTAATACAGAAAATAAAACACCAAATTTTCCTATATTGGAAATATAACTCTTTAAAATGATGATATGAGCATAAACAGAAGCTTCGTACCGATATGAGAAACTATAAATAACATAAATTATTATGTTTGGAGAGAATGGAGTGTATTTTATATGGTGTGAAATCCGTCCGAATAATTTATAATGTTGAATATCTGTTTTCCACGGATGCAATGAGGTTGTCGATAAGAGTTAAGGAATCCTTTTTTTAAAATTTGTCCTAAACGAGCACTTACATCTTATAAGTTACTGTGATGCCAAAGTTACAGTTTCTGACCCCAACAGTATCCTAGAAATTGCAATATTCTCAATAAATTGGGTTTAAAACTTTTTGTAGAAAAAAAAAAATGTTTAATTTGTGAAATTAAATTGTCGAATGTTTTAGAAATCGTTCATAACGAGAATATTATATCTTAAAAGTTGCCACAAAAAAAAAAAAAAAAAAAAAAAAAAAATTGTAATTTAAGAAATTACCCCAACCATTTGAAAAATGTTTCACTCGATACATTCATCTATCATTTTAAGCTAAATACCAGTTGTTTTATTGTGTATTATCCGTGCCACTGCTATAAATGACTTTATACATGCTGCAATTTGAAGGTACGGTTCGTTTAAGTTATATCACTCTATTGTCGCCAAGCATAAAAGTTGGCGACGAAAGAAACATTTCAAACTATTTAACATTGTTGGTGCAAAAGTAATCATTATTAAAATACAGCTTTGGCATATACTGTTATACTTGTAAGACTTTGGCATATATTGTTTGATTTTACAGAGCAGAATTTTGGTGATGGAGGTTTTAAACCAAAATCGATCGCAGCACATGCATCTGTGAATGGGTCCATCAGACATCGAATCAAAAAAGTTTTTTCCCAGTTTTTTCCCAAGCCGATTGCTTTTTAGTTTTCTTTTTAGGTGGTGGAAAATCAAGAGTAATAGCTATAACATTTTCCGGCTTGTTAGAATCACTATTGGCACTCAAATTTTCCTGGTTAGAACCGACCGATAGTAAAACGCCATGGCTAGTGGATTGGTCGCCCTGGCGACATGATGTTTTACAATTAATCGGTTCGGCATTAAATTGCTTCCTTTTTCGTGATCGCCTTTCAACACGTAATTGGTTTTCAGCGGCTCAATAATCTTTTGATTTTATCATTTTCTGCATTGAAAGACGTTTTTGCGCCAAACCAAATACAGTATTACTCAGTTATCCCGTCGACCAATTTCGCCAAATGATACGAATCGCCAAACTAATAAGCAACTTATACATGTTGACTGTGTTTAATATCATTGAATGCGATATTCACGTTCATTCATTTCTTTGGCTTCGGCTTTTTCCGTATCTGTTAATTTCCGTCTACCCATTTTTAAATTTGTTAGTTTTCTCCTTTATTACAATGATTTTAACCATTTTAATTTACTATTCAAATAAAAATTCTTCTAAAAGTAAAGAATTTAATTTAAATTCAAATAAAAATTCTTCTAAAAATAAAGAATTTAATTTAAATTCAAAAGTGGTAACATCATTCAAAAGTGGTAACATCATCGGGTCCATTCTCCCGAAAACAACAACCATTTTTTAAATGGTTAAAAAAAAAAAAAAAAAAATGACAAAAATTAGATGAAAAGCAATGTCTATTATCACATTTCCCCCATAAGAGAAAATGAAAAATCCTATTTCGCTTATGGAAGCTACGGTAAAAAAGGGATATTTCTTTTTCTCATAGGGGAAAAAACATAAAAAGAGGAAAGAGAACTAGAATTTTTCATTTTCTGATAGGGAGGAAATTTTATCATCGACATTCTTTATTTGAAAATTTTGTCATTTTTTTACCAAAAAATATCACGAGGCCCCACTTCTTTTTCTTTTCCATGTTTTTCTACATATGTTGAACTATTGTGTGAGATAATTTGTTTTATTCAAACATGGCACTTTTTTTTAGATAATGCTAATTGAAATGTTGAATATTTTGAAAAAATTGCATATTTAACAGATAATATCTACCAACAACAACAATATCTCCGTTCCGTACTACATTATTTAATTTGTCCTAGTAGTGTACTTTCATATTCTACAAGAAAAAGTTTAGGGTACTATTGCTTAAATAAGATATTAAGTGCGGAAAATGGACAAAAACGTCATTTTGACTATACTTAGTGGCAACATAACAATGTAATGTAACAATGCCCCATAAAAACAAATACATTTTAATAAGCAGGTATGGTTATACTAACAGTTTATGCCAAAAGAGTTTCAGGATGTTGTTGCTTGCGAGATATATAGTGCTCCTAATATACCAACATTTCATTTTTCATGAAAAATGGCCTTCACAACCTTGAACTTTGACATTTTCTATAGAAAAGAGGAAATTTTTTCAGTGCTTCAAAATTGCACATTATTCATTAAATATGATCTACTTCAACATATAAAAAAATCAAGCAAATCAAAAAATACAACTATCTCACTTTGTCTGATTTTCAAAATAATGGCTCTTAAGATAATATTTAATGTTAAATTTAGTCAAAATCGTTTTATTTAAAAAGTCTTACAGGAGCAAAAACTATACATAGATATTTAAATATTTTAGATCATGTCGGACGTTCCTCTCAGCCCGCACAACTTTGAAGAAAGTCCGTGGTAATTATAGCTGCCACCACCGATATTATTAGGTGATATCGGTCACCCACTGTGAGGATTATATAAATGAACACTGATGCTGTCAACTAACTGAACTAACAGTTTATTTATACTATATGTACACAAGAAATACACTATTTACAATTATATACAATTACAATTCTGATATAGATGATCCGGTTCAACATTAAATTAAATACCGTAAAAGTTGGCTGTGTACTGTTCAAATTACATTTTCTCCCTCACACCCAATGCACGTTAGATTCACTTTACTGGAGATCAATTTCGAATCTCCCAACATATGGATACTCGGCCTATGCTATCCGGCCCAGAGCACAACACCAGGACGTCTGCGTCCCTTGCTCTCCTGATACGAACTGCCTACGCTCTCCAACACAGAGTACTCTCTACAAGGACCTCTATCCTACACACTTCCAGGTACGAATCCCAGATACGAACTACACACTAGGACCTCTGTCCTGCACTACCCTCTAGGTACGAGCCTAGCTACGAACTACTAAATCTCAGACAAGACTTGATCTTGTCAAATCACTGCTTTCCCCAATGTACACTCCCCCCTGTGGAGCTTCTTCATTGGACGCATTCCCCATTGATTTCTTGATTCGTGACATGTTCCTTGCTTGCTCATCATCCACATACCTCACTGACGGTGGAACACGCCTCTCAGCAATCTCCTCTTTCTCCCATCACCACCTGCACATGACACCTGTCAATATTCACTTTAACAAAGAAAGAATGTCACCTTGAAAATAACAGTACACAGCTAGTACAATGCACAAAATATTAAGATAGAGAAATAACGGAAATTCCAATCTGTAGCAGGTGCTGTCTCAGAACCTGACAGATCATTTTATACATAGATATTTAAATATTTTAGATTAGGGGTGCACAACCTTTTGAAGAGAAGGGCCACTTACAAATATGTCTGGGTGGTCGAGGGCCACAACAATAACTTGGAGAGAATTTGATTTTGAAAGTGATCTATGGCCTGTAATCGGATAAAAAATGTTTTCAGAGGGAAGTAGGGGAATACTCCTTTAGATTCACTTAATCAGTCAAAGTATCCAATTTTGTTGGTAAGGATATATCAGCATTTTTTTGCATTTGCATATATAAAAGATATAGCAAGGATTATTCTCAAGATGTAATAATATTCTTATATTTTATTCAGGAGTGTAAATTTTGTTTTATTAAAAGTGTTAAAAAACAAAGATAAGTGGCTAGTGCCAAAAAAATGCTAACTTTCTGAACGCAGCAGAGGGAAGGATACGAACAACAACCTCATCACTGGAATTCTCTATTTTTCAGTTAATCAGTCCTATTCCGGACAGATATTTTTCAGTTTTTCCCTATTTTTCTTTTATTCTCCCAATCAACAAAATTTGCAGCTTTCCATGCTTGATCGGCCAAATTTGGGCTTTTATGAAAGTGATCGACAAAATTCGCAATTTTTATGAATCTGATCCAGAAAATTCGAATTTTCCGAGCCTGATCAACAAAATTTGCGATTCTTACGAAACAAATCGAGAAAATTCGCGATTTTTACGAAACCGATTGAGAAAAATTACAAATTTTACTGAGCCAACCGACGAAATTCGTCATTTTTAGAATGCCAATCGACGAAGTTCGTGATTTTTACAAAGTCAATCGACGAAATTCGTGATTTTTTTAAATACAAACGACGAAATTCGTAATTTTTACGAAGCTGATAGATGAAATTCACGATTTTTACGAAACCGATCGACAAAATTTGCGAATTTTACAAAGCTAATCGGCGAAATTCGTGATTTTTACGAAGCCAATCAACAAAATTCGCGATTTTTAGAAAGCTGATCGGCGAAATTCGCGATTTTTCTTCGCATGATTGATAAAATCCGTGATTTTTCTGCATCTGATCGACGAAATAATCGATTTATACTAGGCCAATCGACGAAATTATCGATTTTTACGAGGATAATCGACGAAATTCGCGATTTTTACAAAGCCAATCGAAAAGAATTACGATTTTTACAAAGCTGAGATGCGAAATTCGCGATGATTCTTCGCATGATCGATAAAATTCGCAATTTTTCTTAAATTGATCGACGAAATTATCGATTTTTACGAAGCCGATGGACAAAATTCGCGATTTTTACGAAGCCGAACAACGAAATTCGCGGTTTTTTCGAAGCCGATCGACGAAATCCGCGATTTTTACGAAGCCGATCGGTAAAATTTGCGATTTTTTCGAAGTCAATCAAGAAAATTCACATTTTTTACGCGCTTGATCAAAAAATTAGCGATTTTTACGAAGCCGATCGACGAAATTGGCAATTTTTATTTAACAGATTGACGAAATTTTCGTTTTTTCCTCACATGGATAAAATTCGAGATTTTTTTCGTGGCTGATCGTCAAATTATCGATTTTAGGAAGCCGATCAACGAAATTCGCGATTCCTACGAAGCCGATGGACGAAATTGATGATTTTTACGAAGCCCATCAAAAAAATTTGGGATATTTACAAAGCTAATCGGCGAAATTCGTGATTTTTCTTCGGAATATTGACAAAATTCACGATTTTTACCAAGCCGATCGAGAAAACTCAATTTTTCCGCGCCTGATCAACAAAATTAGCAATTTTTACGAAATTGTTCGAGAAATTCACGATTTTTCAAAGCCGATCGACAAAATTCGTGATTTTTTTCAAAGCTAGTCGACGGATATTCGTAATTTTTTCGAATCTGATTGACAAAATTCGCGAGTTTTTCGAAGCCAATCCAGAAAATTCATGATCTTTCCGCGCCTGATCTGGAAAATTTGCAAAATTTTACAAACCCGATCGCTGAAATGTGCGATTTTTAAAAAGCTGATCGACGAAATTTACAATATTTCCTCGCATGATTGATAAAATTCGCGATTCTTCCATACCAGATTGACTAATTTCGCGATTTTTACAAATCTTAGCGACGAAATTCGCGATTTTTATAAAGGCGATCAACGGAATTCCCAATAGTTAAGAATCTGATCGCCGAAATTTACAATTTTTGCAAAACCGATCGACGAAATTGCGATTTTTCTTCGCTTTATCCATAAAATTCCTATCTGAACGAGAGTTGGCAAGTGTATCTTGTTAGGAGGCAGAGCCCCCTAAAATATTAAAATAAAACTGTCTGCTATTTTTAAACCACTTTCCAAGTATTTTTCCTTTACTTTCTACAGAAATGGAGCATTTCAGCTGTCAACTTTTAAAAAAATTACAAAAAAATTAATGTATCAAAAATGAATTGTACAGTTTTCAAACAAATTGCATTTTAAAGTACTGTTTTGCCCTAAACGATTGTATAAAAATTGAAAATGGATTAGAAGTTTAAGCAATTGCAGAAGAGATTATTCGTTTTTGTCCGTACAACGATACATCTACTTTGTTTTAATGCTGGCTTACATAAAAAACGAAGAGGACAATTTAATTACTGCCCAAAAGAAATAGCATATTGTGGATTAATGATAATTTAAATATGTGATATAAGTCATAATAAGTTAGATTTTATATTGTTTTGAGCACTGCTCACTAGATGGCAGCACTATTTTTTTTCATCTTACCGAGGAAAGTTTGAAAATTTTCTCCTGGCTCCAGCAACAGACTTCTAAGTTTTTTGAAGAATTTTTTAGCTCAATGCAGAAACTTTGACACAGAACTACTTTTATCCTAAATGAATGTAATTTTTAATCATTACTATCTATAACTGTTCTAAAAATATATTATCGACAATATGAGAGTTCCGGACACATTCAAGAACTTATTTTTATAGGTAAATATTTATCTTCCGGAATGACTGTTGTAACGATTTAAAATAGAGTAGCATTTTTCATTGTTCATCGGCTATATTACAGCCTAAATTATGAGCGATTTCTGTCGCATGACGAGCTTTTTCACGCTGTTACGTCAAGAAATTCGATACAAAACATTAAGTTTGATGGTTGGTTGGTTGGTTGATTTTGTCGTCCGATTATCTACGCTAATGGGATATAGGACCAGGGGGAGTGCCCTCCGTGGGGGTCTTTCTAAGGGAACCTAACCCGTATTTACGCAAGGTTCGAAGAAAGCCACGGAAAACTCCGAACGGTTAGGCCGACAGCCGCGATTGGGTTCGAACCCAGCACCTGCCAGAACGGACCAGTTGAGAGGTCCGAACCTCTCGGCCACTGGTGGGGCCCATTAAGTTTGAAAAAAGATTTTCTAAATAAATTTCGCTTTTATCAAAAGATGGGAAGCTATACTAAATATAATAATTCAAAAATAAGAACTCTATCAAATTTAGATGGATAAGGATAAAAATGAACTCAGGCATGTGTTAAAAATTAGTTGAATTTGAGTACAGCCTTATACATCTAATATCGTTATTAGATTTTATGACGATAGCCGATAAAATAAAATTTCATTTTTTTATTGTTATTGTTTTTTAGACTAATTTTATTTCTTTCATTAATGCTGTTATCCTTTTCATGACGACCGTTACATATAATTGTTTCAATTTTGGGAGACACATTTGTCTTTCAAAAAAACATTTTTATGTTACTTAATTGCTAAAACTTTGAGATTAAAAAAGTGAAAAAATACTCGTTTCAAAATTCAAAGTTTTTTATGCTCTGTGAACGAGTAAATCGTCGCTACATTATAGTCATTTATAGTCTAGTACTACATTATAGTCAACCCATTATTTTATTTTTATGTATTTGCTTGAAAATTAATTTTAAATTGTTTTACGCGCCATTTTATGTTAATTCATTAATTCCACTCTAATTTTTAAGTTATTTTTTGGACTATGTAAGATTTCATTTTCTTTGTTATAAAATATTTTAAGTTCTATCTATTTTTCTCAATACCCTGTGATAATTATAAATATAGATCAGCATTTATATTTTTAAGTTATTTTCAATAGGTGGCAGCACTAAAGCACCCGAAAATTTTGTTATTATATAAGAAAAGATTATAGGAGAATGAGAGATAATTTAATGCTCAGATATTGTGTCTACTCAAACCCCAAAATTTTATTTCTGAACTCTGTCAAGGCGAGAAGATCTATATACAATTTTTCAATTTCTTTGACATTTTAAAACTGCAAAGAAATTTGCGCAGATTTTTTTTTCTTTTTTAATTTGTATTTTTTTAGCATGAAGATTTTTTTTTCCTCGTTTAGAAAGATGATGGGCAAAACCGTGGTGAATGGGGGAGTTTTAATCAGAGTTTGATTTCTTTCTGATTTTAATAATTTCCCTCTATTTAATTAAAGAAAGAACGAACCATAAATATGATGATAAAACTTTGAGTCTTAAATATTTTCCTGACTGCGGCCTTAAAGAGTTGGTGATAAAGATAGTATGTGACAAAATTGTCATTTTGAGAAAATGAGTACTTTGAAATGCCGCATTTATCAATTAAAATCTCTCTGTGTGCTAGATTTTTTTTTTCACATCACCTTTATCATCTCAACTCTTCATTTATTGTTGGTTTAAATTTGTGCTTTTTGTTTGTTTTTATTCCTAATATTTTCAAATTTACAAAATGGAATTAACAATTATATTCCATTTATTATATAAATGTTTGTTAAAATGCGCCTAAATTAAAGGAATTTGGTGGTATTTTGTTGAAAATTTAAATAGAAACATTTTTGCACTTTTTCTTCATTTTCATGCCTTGAAATGATTTTCATCTTACTAAGAAACTTCTTTTAATAGCGGGAAAGTTTTAATTTTGATTTAGCATCATTAAATATGACTTAATATTAAATTAAAAGATATAAATACATAAATTAATTAAGTTAGAAACAAGCTGAATGGAAGAAGGGGTCGTTGATTAACAGACGCGGTACTAAGAAAACGGATAATGCATGGGATTATATGTGTACTAGTTCAGAATAATTCTAACAAAAATGAAAGAAATAAAGTTATCTGAAGTCCCTGAAAAAGTAAGGAAAAACGAAAAATTAGAATTCACGTCTGTTTGAATTAAAGAGGGTCAAGAGAAAATGAATTCGAATCAGTGGATAATTTTAACGTTATTCTGCCATTGAAAATTTCGAAACTTCGTGTTTACTTCGAATTAAGCGAAGATTTGATTTATCCAATTTCGAACCGAGAGAAAATACGAGAGCTGACTGTATATCAAACTGTTAAATATTCAAATAAAGATTTTATTTTCATATAATCTGCTTTTCTCTGTATCGCAATCGGTTGTTCCCTGGAGATGATTTTTCTGTGTCTGCCGAATCGCTTGAAAACGGTTTAACTCTTTCAAAGGCGATCGATGGTTCCGAACGCCACCACTTAATTTTAATTTCAGACTGCCAAATGGGATCCAGAATATTTTAATTAAATTTTATTTTTAACACGCTTTTATTAGCTTCATCTGTGTGTATGTATGTAATGAAATCTTTGAACGTTATTTTCACCCACTCTAAAACATCAAATTAAATTGAAATTTTGCACACTTATTGAAAACCGGTGACAATTCAACAATTTAAAAACTCGCCACTTAAAAGAATCAAAATAAAAAACGCCGGATAAACGGATTAAAGCAATTTCAAAAATTAACAGTCATCTGACACCCTAGATACATGTCAATAACTGAAACACATATGAAAACCGTAAAAGTGCTCTTATACGAGGGATTGAAAATTTTCTTGGGAGCAAAAATGATGTTAAGATCGAATATTGACGTGGCAGAAGATTTAGTATATGGCAATATGGGTTTTGTCATGGAGATTATCTGGCCACATTTTCGACTGAATCAAGTATGTGACACAGACATACTGTCGGTCCGTATCGATTTCGGTTCAGATGGCATACATGTAATAAAACCAATATCGATGCAATTTCCATCAAAATGCAGCTATGGTACTGCTGAAAGAAGAATGTTGTCATCCTGAGTTGGGCATCGACCGTAAATAAAATGCAAGGCTGTACGGTTGGTCATGCAGTTATTTATCTGTATTCTCGGCTGTTTCCCGTTGGACAAACTTATGTAGCACTTAGTCGTGGAAGGGGCTCTTTTTAAAAAATTTGTAACCGAACATTTTTTTCCCACTTTTTTTTCTCCTTTTTCTTATTTATTTATTTATTTGGAAAAAAAGAGTGTACTTTGCAATATGTTTGAAACGCTTTTGTGTCACCTATTAAATTTCTCCGCTAAAATAAATAAATAAATAAAATAAAATAAAAAATACTTGTGAACTGAAGCAACATTCCCAAAAATAAATGATTTTTATGTACGCCATTGAGTCTCATTGTACTTGAAACAACACGAAATCCGCTGATTCTCAGACGGCAGCTGAATTGTTGCTCTGCACCGCAAAGTCTATTTGCCCTGTTTGTGTATAAATTCGCCGTGAAAGAATTTGAGGTCGTTCCCAGGTCAAGTCAGTTACAGTGTTCATAATTTCCAGATCGTGCAACACAAGCCAGTCACCACACTACCCTATCTATTTAGATCCCCATAAGGAGAAGCTAAAGATGATACACTCGGCCATCCGAAATATAGCATCACAGCGTTGGTGTACGTGCGCGGGCAGCTCCGAACTCACGAAATCGTGCTCCATTAAGATTTTATAAAAATACGTCCGGCAAACAAGAGAAAAAATTGCGGTAAACTTTTTTTTTTTTTTTTTTTTGTTTCGCTTTACAAAATTCTTTTGGTGGGGTATGAGGCATAAAAAAAGTGGCCAAGAAGGATCTAATTACGATAATATCCAAGGGGGAAAAAAAAAAGAAGAAAAAACTTTTTGATTTACAGATACTTTTTCCTGGAGCCAGGCCCTGATTACTGAACAGGTACGAAAAGTTCCTGTTTGCGTGAAATTAACGGAATTCACGAATTTCCCTTAGGATACATTGAACCGACACCAAATTGGGCAAAAAAGGGAGCCTTCAAGTTTCACACTTCCATACGCCTTTTTTATCTTATCAATTTTTATTCTTATCGATTATTATCTGTATAATAAAAGCCTAAGTCATATGACTGTCATCAACAGTTCAGGGGTACCAACTTCACTCTTTATATTCTATGCGGCTAGTTTTGTACTTTAATGTAAGCAAGCGCAGCGATAAGTCACCAAATATTGTATGGATTATTATTAGCACGAAGCATGTTAGCATGAAGCTTTGGCTGTCATCGATAGTATGCCGGGATAATCACTTCACTTTTCATATCTCAAGTGGCCATTTTTAATCAAAATTATTATTATTATTATTATTATTATTTTCGGATAGAACTGCACAAAAGTTACACTTTTATAGAGATGATTCGAAAAAAAAAAATATTTGAGAGATGAGTTACATTGAAGTATATGAATATTTTGAGATTACTTTAGTGAATATTAAATTAACAGCACAATGTTTCTTTCCATTAAAATGAACACAAAAGATTCATTTTTCAACGAGTGAAAAAAATTCTAATTTATGAAGGTAATAATTCACATAGCAATTTCGCCAACCATGAATTTTGCCATGCAGAAATAATTCTAGTATGTAACCGAACCAAACTTTAAAATCATTTTGTTACGTGAAGTTCTATATAACTGAACTTTCAAAAAGTTTTCTTGACGAGCAAGATGTAAACAAGCCCAACTGTAACATTTAATTAATCAAATTTTATATCTCATCGTCAGTTACTTTGGTATCTATATATAGTTTACGTATGTCACCGTAAATTGTTGTTAATCACCAATTATATTTAAAATTGTCAAAGATCAATCACATTCAAAACAGTAATTTAATGTACATTTATAAAATACAAATTATAAAATACAAAACATGAAAAGAATTTTATATCCTGTCATGTTTTATTTTGGCGAGATTTATCACAAAAAAAAAAAAAAAAAAAAATGTTTTGGTGTAATTGTTGCGGTTTTCATCAAGGGTAAAAAATCGCCAAACTATAAGATTAAATGTCAATGATGGATGATCGTAAATGTCGCATTCACTTAACATTAAATTCGATACATGTGTTTGTTACGTCAGCAAGTGATTTTTAATTGGACTTTTTATTTGTATTTTTATTAATGTTTTACTAATTTATTTATTATTTCGTTATTTAAACTAAAATTATGTAAGTTAGTATAATTTGGCGAAATTGTTTCACGGAATTATCAGATAGTAGCTTATATTTTAAATGAAATTAATTAAATGCGAAAAAATGCGGTGGGAACAATTTTGGCAGTTTATCCCTGCATCCACCTAAGGTAAATATACCGAATTCTTGATTTTTCTACCAGAATCTTCCGATTTGTTGATGGATTGAACAAGTAAATTAAATTATGAATAAAAGTAACTTTATAAAATGCTTAGCATCACATTTAAGAGCGACCAAACTGATCGCCAAGGGCGGCTAGTTCTTTAATATTTAAAATCATAAAATGAAAAAGTTGCTTCATTAAAAGACTTTTACACGGCAAAGTGATTAACTCCATCGAGACGAACATCACGTATACGTGACGCATAAGGTATTCAAATTCCTTTATTATTCCCGCTAGTTAGTCTTTATTGTCTTATTTTGTCAGGGTAATTCATGATTCAATTAGCAAAAAGTTCTGTTTTGGAAAACTAGTGATAAAAATTCTGCAAAAAACGCTCGTCGAAAAGGATTTTAAATTAACAGACTTCTTAATTTTTTCCTTTTTATCCCCGCTAATCAATTGCAGTTTACTGTTATTTATATCAAATACTTCACGTTCGGACATACTTCTAATGTTAAACTCCAATGTCTGTCGACTCTTTATAAGCCCAACGAGTACCACTTTATTATAAATGTAGATTCATTTAGAACTTTCATTAATCTACTGTGACGTCGTAACTAAATATACTCCGACTTTCTGTACAATTTCACAATTCACTTTAATAAAACCAACACACAGAATACACGATGAAAACTATATACATAACCACACTGCGCTATTTACAATTATGTACAGTTAATTTCCACATATATCCATTAGGAAAAACACTTGAGAATATACAGCACCTTCCGGGCATGAGGTTTTGAACACCCTTTTCCGATGTTCTTTAAAACCTGAACTATCCACGGCTCAAACCCGATAAATTATTTTTGCTGCTCACCAGGCAACAACTGAATCCCTTCGTTTCAGTTCCATTTCAAACAGAAAAGTTACTTTCAAAAAGTCTCTTTCAAAATGAAAAAATCACGGAGCGGACAGTTTTCAGACCTCATGGCACTAGGCATGGAACGTCATCGCAGACTTATTGGCGTCGACATCACGGAGCCGGCCGATATCACACTACTAATAAAAGAAAAATGTTTATATGCGTGTGTCTGTCTGTCCGCCATGGATAAATTCTGATGAGGATATAGACGATGGGACGAAGTCTCAAAATATGCTTAAAAATGAGATTTCGTTTGCCATCTCTTAGGACTACGTAAATTTGTTGTTAAAATATTTTAACATACATATTTTATCGAAAATAGCAATGTTCTCACATTGAAACTTGCACATTTCTATAAAATACAGAAATATACTCGGAACTATATTCCTTTAACCACTTTGCAGCCATTTTTAGAATCGGCACTAGATGGCGCCACCAAAATCCATTAAAAAGAAACAAAAAAACAACAAAACAACTTTTAAATCACAATACATGCCTTTTTATTTTATATTGTGTCTAATAAGATATTAATTCTGAGCTAAATAAGCATATGTTTGGTATTTTGTTATATTGTTGTCACATATAAATGATACTGTAACCATCCGCCATTTGTTTATTTAAATTCATATGGGTTTAAATCCTTGGTAGATTTTGAAACGAGAAATAATAAAAAATAATACAATTGCTTACAAACAGATAGGATGTCAAACGTGTGTCTGTGTTATGAAAAATATATATAAATATTAGATTTTCACAGAATATTCAAATTTCCATATCAAAAATTTTTTTCCTAGCAGAAGCGCGTAATTTTTTATATTTATGTTCACACATATATTAGGGATACAGCGAATAGTGATTTAGCAGAATACCGAATATTCGGTTAGCCAAATACTTTTTATACTTCAAAGTTTAACCCTTTACGGGTAAAAGGGCAAAATCTGATGTAAAATGAGAAATTATCGAATAACACCGGAATTCACAAACGTAGATACTTTGAAATCCTTAATTTAAGCATCTATTGTGAAAGCAAAATTTTACTAAAATATTATTGGTGCCGTTTGCAAGTTTCGAATTAAAATTAGGTATCCCAGACTGGGCACAGTGTGCCGGAAAGGGTTAAAGGTATTAAAATATTACTTTTAAAACAATTTTCGAGAACTTTTAATAAATAAATTTTATATTTAAAAAAAATCTGATTTCATATATTTAAAAAGAATAATTATAAGATTTTTTTAATTAATAAAATTTTAAATTTCATGGTAATTATAAAACATATATATATGTATGGTGGATTAATTTTTGAACGCAAACAGTAATAACAAGGGAAAAAAATCTTGTATGATACACGGTGCTCTGACAATTATTTAAAATTAAATATATACAAATATGGTGGAATTAATTTTTGAATGCAAGCTGTAATAGCAAAAAGAAAAAATCTTATGATACACGATGCTCTGACATTTGGACGCAAACAGTAATAGCACAAGGGGAAAAAAAATTGTATGGTACAAAATGCTCTGACAATTTCTTAAAATCATAAATATATATGTATGAATACATTTTTGAATCCAAACAGTAATAGCAAGGGAAAAAAAGTTGTATGATACATGATGCTCTGACGATTAAATTAAATATATTTATGAACAGCGTTCGAAATCCTTGGTGGTCCGCTGGTCCGAGACCACCGATAATTCCATCGGACCACTAATTTGAAAAATTTAGTGGTCCGCAGGACCAGTGCCTTTTTTTTCAGGCCTGAGAAAACTGCAACCGATCGCACATAAGATTTTTTTTTTAATTATCAGCGATGTCGCGGACGCGCTATAGCGCGTAAATTACTCAAAAAGTCGGCGATGGGACGCAAAAAATAGCTCTTACGCTTCCCACGGGACGCGTACTTTCGTTAAAAAATCGCGAAAAAACGGCAAATTTCGTTAAAAAATCGCGAAATAACGACTAATTTCCGGCAAATTTGTCAAACAATTCTCGAAAAAATGGCTAATTTCATTCCAAAACCCGAAACAAAAGGCAGATTTCTTCGAAAGATCGCGAAAAAACGGCAAATTTCGCCCAAAAAATCGCGAAAAACGTCAGATTTTCCCCCAAAATTGCGGAAAAATTTCAGATTTCTTCAAAAAATTGCAAAAAACGGCAGATTTCTTAAAAAAATCGCGAAAAACGACAAATTTCACAAAAAGATTGCGAAAAAACCACAAACTTTGTTAAAAAAGCGCTAAATAACAACTAATTTCCGGCAAATATCGTCAAAAAATTAGCGAAAAAATGGCTAATTTTATCCTAAAACGTGGAAAAACGGCAGATTTCTTCAAAAGATCGCGAAAAAGTGGCAAATTTCCCCAAAAATCGCGATAAAACGGCAAATTTTGTCAAAAAATATCGCGAAAAACGGTACATTTCGTCAATAAAAACAAAAGATTTCGTCAAAATAACGCGAAAAAACTGAAATTTCGACAAAAAAGCACAAAAAAAAAAAAAAAAAGTGAATGCCGGGAGAGAATTTTTCTGTTTTAAAAACTAATTTTCCTGCTTCAAAATTGTTGTTGTTGCTCCAAAAACTGATTTTCCTGCTTCCCAATCGTTTTTTTTATTGCTCCAAATCTTTCTGAGTGAATGTGACTCCTGAAAGCACCATTTCATTAAGCAAAGTACCCATTTACTCAGCAAAAATATTCCTTTTTTCAGCAAAAATGTCTTTTTCAATAAACCTGTCTTGCCCCATTTTAAAAGAAATGCAAACAATAGTGATACTTGTTATCTTCTGCACTTAAATAAGCATTATTTTATAATTAAATTTGTATCTTGCACATTTATTCTTTTAAAAGTACAGAAAATTTACTCTAAGTGTTAAAATTATTTAATAGAATTTTATGTAGCGGACCAGTGATGATGTCTGCGGACCAGTAAATTCTCATGCTTACTGGTCCTTGGGACCAGTGACTTTTTTTTAGGAATTCTAACGCTGTTTATGAATAAATTTTTGAATGCAAACAGTAACAGCAAGGGAAAAAAAAATCTTGTATGAAATACGATGCTGTGACAATTACCTAATTAAAATTAAATATACGTATAGACTAGAGATGTGTCATTTGTTGAGGAACGATTCCAAAGGAACGGTTCCGGTGGTGGAACTGAACAAACGGTTCCTGTCCGTAAAAAGGATTCGTTCCTTTTCGGAACGATTCCGAAATGGAACGGTTCCTCGGACTCGTTCCGAAAAGGAACGGTTCCTCGGACTAGTTCCGAAAAGGAACGGTTCCTCGGACTAGTTCCGAAATGAAACCATTCCGAAAAGGAACGATTGATCGGACTCGTTCCGAAAAGGAACGATTCCTCGGACTAGTTCCGAAATGAAACCATTCCGAAAAGGAACGATTCCTCGCACTCGTTCCGAAAAGGAACGATTTTTCGGATTAGTTCTGAAATGAAACCCTTCCGAAAAGGAACGATTGATCGGATTCGTTCCGAAAAGGAATGATTCCTCGGACTAGTTCCGAAATGAAACCATTCCAAAAAGGAACGATTCCTCGGACTAGTTCCGAAATGAAATCATTCCAAAAAGGGACGATTCCTCGCACTCGTTCCGAAAAGGAACGATTCCTCTGACTAGTTCCGAAATGAAACCATTCCGAAAAGGAACGATTGATCGGACTCTTTCCGAAAAGGAACGATTCCTCGGACTAGTTCCGGAATGAAACCATTCCGAAAAGGAACGATTCCTCGGACTAGTTCCGAAATGAAAGCATTCCGAAAAGGACCGATTTTATTTTAAAATAAGATATATTTTGATTTATTAAAGCAAAGTGTATTGCCCAAATATCCTTCAAATGTGCATGAAAAAAAAAATCGGGGGGGAAGGGAGACGAAGAAAAACGAAAGAAAGAGAAAAGAAATTAAAGTTGTAGGAGGGGATAAACGTTTAATAAACTACAACTGTGCATTATATCTAGAGGTCTGCACGGGCCGGAATTTTCAGGCCCGTAGGTAACTTATTTCGGCCCGGTCCGTTGTAAAGCTCAAAAGTTCGGCCTGGGCCCGGCCCGTTTAAATTTTTATATTTTAGGCCCAGCCCGGCCCGTACAGATGTCAGTGAAAATGGGCCCGGCCCGTTTTGGCCCATTACAATTTCTACAATTTCTAAAAAAAAAAAAAAATTAGATTTTTATCATATAATTAAGATTTTTTAAAGAATACTGCATACATATCTATGGAATGATTTTACAATACATTTTACAGGAAATACACATTAACAACATTAATGATTACTTAGACTCTTAGGCTATCAACATTCGAATAAAGATTCATTAAAAATTTAATATGGCTTAGAATAAAAGAAAAAAGAAAAAAAGCTAAAAACGTCGTTACTTTTAAAGATGTTTGATAAAAGAAAATTTATAAAAATATTTCTATATCATTTTATTAAAGGTTTTAAATCCCAATTCATTCTTAAATTCAAAGAAGCTTCTTTCTGATACATTTCTAAATTCACTTTTTTCTCAGAAATGCATAAGATTAGCAGGTATCTTTATTCAAAAACTATATAATCGAGGGGCGTTATCTATTTTTTGATACAAGCAATTTAAGAATACTACAAGTAAATAAAATACTGTCATAATCATATGTCACTGCGATTTGAATAGAATTTCCGGAAGCGATAGCATGGGAAGGGAGAAAAACCTGCAATCATTTGAGAAACTATTACATCTCAAAAAGATCATACAAGTCAGACTCAAAAGCTCATACAAAAAGGTCATACAAAGGTCATATTTACCAAAAATAAAAAACGCTATTCGATTCCAAATCCCTTCAATAATTAAGCTTCTCACTTTTATACTTTTACAATTTAAAATTAATCAGAAATTAATTTAAAAACCATCAAGAAGTATATATCCGAAGATAAAGTTAACATAAGTTCTTTATCGCTGTTAATAATTTTACAAATCATGTTTTCTGCCCTACAGATCTTGAGAACAATTAAGTGTAATTCCGGTCCGGCCAGTCTATATGTAGAAAAATAATGCGAGCTTGATCTCGGACCGGCATGAGTCAGCTAAAAAAATATTAAAACGAGTTGCACACAATGTAATTCTCCGATGCTGATCTCTACATTGTACATTTTTATATTGATGCTGTCAAACTAGTATGGCTCGTGACGTACATTTATACTTATTCTCGTTAAAACCATATAAAATAGCTCATTTTTTATCGTTCCAGCTCAAATCTTCAGAACGGGCCGATAGGCCCGAAAATTTTTTTAATCGGCCCGGCCCGTCTGGGCCGTTTAATTTTTTTGCCGGCCCGGCCCGTTTATGTTGTTTGTCGGCCCGGCCCGTTGAAAAAACTATTCTAAATCTGCCAGCCCGGTCCGTTAGAGAATTTAAAACGATTCCGCCGGCTCTTTATTCGGCGAAAAAAACGAAAATTTCGATTTTATAATTTCTTGTTTTAATTGTGCTTTATTATCGCTAGTGCATTCTGATTAAGTTTTTATAAATATTCGAGTATTATAAATACAGTTTAAAGTAATTTTATTACACCACTCTCCAATTAAGTGCCACAATCCACTTCAATTAAAAAATAACTTTCCTCAGTTTTTTTTTTTTTTTTTTTCTTTACTATAAGCATGTTTAAAGTTATAAAACGTTTATGTATGTTTTTCAAGTGCATCTCAATTCCAAAATAAAATTTAAAGTATATTTAATTTTTCCAATGCTTTGTAATGCTCCATTACGGAATTACGGACACTATAATTGTTTATCTCGTCGACCCATTTCGACATATAATCGACAAACTATTATTAAATTATGCAAATTAGCATAATTTTTACTTTAAATAACGAAATAACAAATAAATTAGTAAAAGATTAATAGTACCACACATAAAATATGAAATTAAAAATCACTTGATGGCGTAACAAACACATGTAACGTGTTTAATGTTAAGTGAATGTGACATTTATGAAGTCATTATTGGCATTTAATCTTACAGTTTGGAAATAGTTTTCTGATCGACGGGATAATACCGAATTGGGTAAAAGAAGCATCCTAATAACTCCAAAAATTATAGTTATGTTAACTAACAGTTTACTGCGTTGGTTTAAGTGTCTCATTTTCAATTAAAATATGCCTTTGAATTGAAATTTGAATGAAATGAATGATCATGAAAAATCGAAGAATGTGGAAAATATTAATACAATTATTCCGGCAAATAATTATCCGAGTGACTTTAATCTTTATATAAAATTTATGTTTTTCATTATATTTTTCACCCACTCTTTAAGATAAAAAAAATTCGAAAATTTCTATAAATTTTCATCAGAACGAATATTTTAAGAGTCCTAAAAAATAGTTCCGGATAATGGAGTTTACTGATGTTCAATAGGCTTCTTCTCATTACTACATATTAAATACACACAAAATTTTAAGTATCTTTCTCAATTTGTTCGAGAGATAGAGTATTTACAGACAGACGGACAGACACGCGCACAGACAGACGGATTAAATAAACAATTATACTAACAATTTACTGCATTGGATTAAGTGCTTCATTTCCAATTAAAATAAATCTTTGAATTGAAATTTCAATGAAATACAGGGTCGTGAAAAGTCGTAGAATTTGGAAAATATGATTACGAATATCTCAATAATATCTGTCATCTGAACGAATATTTCGAGAGTCCAATAGAAACACTTCCGGATAATCGAAGTTACTTCATATTAAGTACATAGCAAATTTAAGTCTCTATCTCAATTTGTTCGGAAGATTTACAGACAGACGGCATGTTTTTTTTCTAAAATTATGTTTTTCGTAATCTTCACTATCCGTCAATTTCTTTTTTCGATTTTCAAAACAATTGCAAGACTTACCATATACCACATATGATGAGAAAGTAAAAATTACCGGAATCCTAATAATCTGCAATACTAACAATTGTAGCGTTCCCCCCTCCCCATATTGACTCCAATCTGCATATTTAGATTTCATATATTATTTGCAAAAGCATTTTTTTTTTTTAGCAAAATAAAAATTTTAAATATATTTATCAGCATATATTTATTTGTCAACTATTCCACTTTTTACTTATTACTTCTTCCGATAGAAGTATTTTCTAATTTTAATGTAATTAATCGCAGAATTCTGGTATTAAATATGGTAAGATTTATGATTCAGAAATAGCATTAACACACACACACACACACACACACACGCACACACACACACACACAGAAAAAAAAAAAAAAAAAAAAAAAAAAAATAGTCACATAGCTATGCATTTTTATAAAAAATGCTTGAAATTCACTGAAATTAATATTTATATGCTGTAGAACGGAACAACATTTTTCAATTTTCTTTAAAAGGTGCATATCTTAAACTATAATCGATTCCTTCCGCTTATCAATCTTTTGTAACGAGTCCAAAAACTAAAAAACAAAATAAAAAAATTGACACCGCTATCGGAAAAATTCGATGCTTTTATTAAAAAAAAAGAGGAAACACTGCTCGATTTCTTTCTATCAGAGTAATAATACATGACAGTTAGATCCACTTGCAAATGAAAATGACAGAAAAGAGAGTGAAATGTGCAGAGTTAAAAAATGGGCAGTATCCATGATACAAAAAAAGCTCTATTGAACTGGGCTCCGGAGCCCTACATTTATGAGATCTGGTGAATTCCAACCAATACTTAAATATTTTTTAAAAACAGAGACGTACCTGAGCTCCGGCGCAAATTAAGCCCTGACATATTCTAAAACATTTCGGGAAAAAATTATTGTAGTTGCATTTTGTATTATTTTTGTGTTTTAAACTACTTTAATTTAGGTTTTTTTTTCCCACTATTGCATTAAAATTCTATTATTACAAATGTCTGCTAATTTAGCATATATTTTTATTTTTACGTATTATAATTCCTAACATTCTTATTTTTTCTCCACATGTCTCAATAATACTTATTATGTATTAACAAAATCATTAGAGCAGAAAATGATTGTATAACATTAAAATTATTAAATGTTTAAGTTTCCAAAATTTTTTTGGGTCATTTCTAGTTATTTGAAAAATATTTCGGTTATAGCAAATTTCTCAGATAAAACCTTAGCGTAACAAGCACATAAAACAATCACTTTGTGTGAATTTCAATACACAAGCTAAAATTTTTAGCAACGTTTAAACGCATAAATAAGTACAATACCATGATACAAAAATCATATACGTCCATTTAGAGGATTCTTGGAACTCCATTTTTAATATGGAAAAAAAAATAAAGGATTAAAATAGAACGATGTTTTTTAGCCCCGTTAAGGGGCTACTTCTGTCAAATGAAAAGACCCGCTTACTAATGCTAATCCTATGGAAAAAATTTATAAAGATAACTCGGTTGCATTTCAATATTTTTAAATGATTTTTTTTTTTTCATTGGATAGCTGAGATGGATCAAAATGCAGGCCGTTTTTTATTTTTTCAATTTTGATTGCAGATATTTTTATAAGGGTGCTTTCCCTTTCTAAACCGGTTCTGAAAATGAAAGTCCCGCATAAAAAATATCTGTAAATATAATCGAAAAAGCAAACAACGACTTGAATACAGATCGATCTCAGCTATCCAATGCAAAAAATAAAAAATAAAATAAAAATATTAAAATACAGCTGAGATATCTTTATAAATTTCTTGCACAGGATTAGCATTAGCAAACGGGTCCATTTGACCTTCCTTTGAGTGAACCCATTTGACTGAAGTAGCCCCCTAACATCTGTTATAGTCCTGAGTTTTTCGGGATCAGGGGTTTTCAGAGTTTTACTCGGGGCTATAACCGAGATGCTCTTTGAATCCATTTTAATCTTTTATTTTATCTTATTTTTTACGCACTGAGGAAGGGGATCCACACAATCCTCGAAACGGCCATTGTGGGATTTTTTTTTTTTTTTTTTTTTTTTTTTTCATGTCATGATACTGTACATATTTACGTGTTTAAACGTTGTTAAATGTTTTAGCTTATGTAACCTAACTTCATGAACAAAAATTATTAAAGAAATTTGGTTGTTTCTAAAATATTTTAATTACCGTCAATAAATGAAAATTTTAGAAGTAATTTACTATTCATGACAGCTATATATTATATATGTTAAATTTCTTTACTATAAAAAAAATAATGTTGAATTGTTTGTTGTACTACCATTTTAGCCTTGCTCTTATTGCAACGTATCATTTTATGATTTCACTAAATCATCAAATTTTGTGTGCTCCTATTTTTGAAATAAAATTCTTTTGAACAACATTGTATTTTGTAATTTTTATTTTTTTACTTATTTTATGTATTTCAAAACGTATTTGTCTTAAAATATATAATTGAAGAAAATTAGTTACGTTATTGAACTAAATACTTATAATTTCCTTTCTTACTACATAAAACCACAGTTTTAATTATGTGCAATTTCTAAATTTAAATATCCTGGATTTTCATTTGTATCCTTTTTCAGAAACTTACAATCTCATTTTCAGCTCACTAAGCTTTGAATTTCAGAAACTATTTCTTTAATGGATTTTTATATTATAGTAGGTAGTAACAGCTAAAATTTTATAATTTTAGGTGTAGGCATTTAGGTTTCGGCTCCGCATTGATGATTCAGTTAGGAAGCACACTGTTATATACATACTAAGGCTGTCATATGCACTCCATTTAACCAATTATGTCTCTCCAAATCGATAAATATTGAATTTGATTATGTAAAAGATTCTATTCATATTTAGCCTTAACCCTTGAGGACGAGCGACACGTATACGTGCCACAAAAAAGCCTAAGAATCCTTGTTTATTTCCACCAGTAAAATTTTACTGCAAAAGTAGCTTTATTTAATCGAAGCATTTTCTCGATTTCATAAGGCACAAATTTCTGTTTTTAAAAAAAGATGACAATACATTAAAAATTTCATAAAATACTCCCGTCACGAAGGGGTTAAGGGTGTATTCCAATCCAAACTGCTTATTGTCTGATTTATTCTTAAATTCATTTTTGCTCTCAAACGTTTCAAACTGGCAATTCTCTTTCTTAGAAAGTACACAATGCGCCGTCCTTGTCCTTTTTTTTCAATTGCAAAAAAACTGTTGTCAAAGTTGGCGTTTTGAACTGAATTTCCTGAAGAGGGAGATCTGCGAACGAAAAAATGGTCATACTGAGAATATAATTGTTTATAAATCAAATTCTAACGAATTGAGCGAAAAAAAAAGAAATCACACGGCTTCTTATACATCTCTTTAAAAATCACCTCAGCAAGTTTCACGTATCTACTTTTAACCCTTTCCGGCACGGGCAAAATCTGTTAGTAAAATAAGAAAATGTTGACTGCACCGGAATTGACAAACGATTTTTTTTAGATATTTTGAATTCCTTAATTTAAACCTTTGTTGCAAAAGCAAAATTTTACTAAAATGTTATTGGTGCCGTTTGCAAGTTTGGAATTAAAATTAGGTATCGCAGACCGGGCACAGTGTGCCGGGAAGGGTTAAAAATGTGTCTGAAACTCTATCGGATATTTTCGAGCTGTTGAATGTGGAAAAATATTTTTTTCAAATACACCCTTAATTCCTAAATAGATGGACTTCTAGGAATTTTCTCGAAATGGGCAGACTCCGAAATTCCCAATTCCTGAGGAATCGTACTGAAATGGACCAATTTGGAAAACGGCCGGTTACGAAGGCCGATATATAAGTTAAAGATTACGTTAGGGTAAATTTTGAAGAGGAAACAAATCATAGACCCCGATATCAAATATTAGATCAATAAAGAAATTTCCTACGCAAAAATAATAAAATAAATAGAGGGTCATTTGACGACAGATTTTGGAGGGGAAAGCAATGATTACATTGAAAATCTAATAGACCGCCGCAACAGCCTGATGACCAAAACCAAAGCTACAGTAAAATTTCATGGATAAACTATAGTGATAAATGAAAGGTCAACCAAATGCAAAATTTCAAGAGGAAGTATGCTTAATACAATAAATCATAAAGTCAGGGAATACTTATATTATGGGGATTAGAAATAACTATGCTAATTAATAGCGCACACAGATGAATAAAATGAACTCTTAAAAACAAAATGAACTGTCCAAAATATTTAAAAATTAAAGCAAACGATAAGAAATGATATGAAAAAAAAAATGAATACGTAAGAAAATAAGTTAGTTATAAATAATAAATATTAGGGATTGCATGTCGCTCCGAGATCTGTTATCCCTGTTTCCGGATTCGTTCCCTTTTTTCGTAAAATAGTTTCGGACGCGTTTTTTTCCCTTGGAACCTTTTTTTAAAAAATCCATCCTATTTTACCGGATTCCTTCCTTTTTATCTCGAAGTCGTTCCTTTTTTTCGCGGATTCGTTCCATTTTTATCGGATTCGTTCCTTTTTTCTTGAAATCGTCCTTTTTTCTCAAATTCGTTCCTTTTTCTCAAAATCGTTCCTTTGTCGGAATCGTTCCTTTTTTTGAAATCGTCCTTTTTTTTCGAATTCGTTCCTTTTTCTCAAAACCGTTCCTTTGTCGGAATCGTTCCTTTTTTTACGGATTCGTTCCTTTTTTTCTTGAAATCGTTCCTTTTTCTCAAAATCGTTCCTTTGTCGGAATCGTTCCTTTTTTCGGAACGATTCCAAAAGGAACGAGTCAAAAGAACTCGTTCCTTTTTTTCGGAACGATTCTAATAGGAACGAGTCCAAAGAACTCGTTCCTTTTGGTGAACGGTTCCTTAAAAGGAACGATATTGCCCATCTCTAGATAGACAAATTTTTAAATGTAAAATTAATAGCAAAAGGAAAAAAAAAGGACATTACAAAGATATTAAATCGTCGATTAAAATTAGGAAAGTGACAAGGAAATTCAATTGTCATTTAAATTCTGAATGATGTGAATGCAAAAATGTACGAGCAGCCAGAATTCGGCTCTAGGGGGGGGGAAGGGGGAGTTTCGGTTATTTGAATCGCCGGTTAATAGAATAGTACTAATTTGAATATTCGCTGTATAATACTTAAACTGAAGGAGCATTTGTATGGCAAGAAATCATCATTCTTTTTGCATAATGCGTCTCAGAAAAGTGATTTAGTTCAAATATCTAATTTTTACATCCATGCAATTTACACTTTCACTACTTTAGGTAGAATTTTTGCCATTTAATTGAATCACTTTATTAAAAAAAATCAGATTCAATAAAACGGCGGATTCTAAAATATGCTAAAATGTTTAAATATTAAGTTTAGTTTTGATTCATATAAGCGACAATTATAGCGACCTTTCTTAGCTCTGGGCAGCGGAGCCCAGAGAGGGGTTTAGTCATGCAAAATGCGTCATACAATTTAGTTTTTTTTTCTTTGGGGGGGGGGGGAGATTTTTAAATTCTCTCCTTCTTTTTATCTGCTAAAAATTTTTTTGATAATTTTTAATATTACTTTTAAATTTATTCAACATTTAATTTCCAGAAATGTTCCTGTGTTTTCTTTTTTTTTTTTTAATTCTAGATAAGGGCAATAAGAACTCATTCTGCTACACTCAACTCGCTATATTTTGTAAATCTTGATTCTTTTAATATCACTTTTAAATTTTTTCAACATTGAATTTTCAGAAATGTTCCTGTGTTTTCTTTCTTTAAATTCCAGATAAGGGCAAAATAAGAACTCATTCCGCTATGCTCAACTCGCTATCTTTTGAATGTGCAGTAGATTAAAAGTAGAATATATTTTACAATTGATATTCAGTTTAGGGGGGGGGGGGGCAATGTTAAAGTATGAAGATTTTTTTTTGGGGGGGGGGGGTGCATCATTGGGTTTGGGGGAGATGGTCACCACTGGCTCTGGGAGGGTTTTTAACCCAAAACCCCCCTTTCCCCTTGGCTGCGCCACTGCGAGCAGCAGTATCAGCCATATTCAGCGAGTTAGAATCGAAACCGCGAACAATATGGCATACAAGCATTCAAAACGTAAACACGCGGAAGAATACAAAACACGCACAGCCGAATAAATAAATACAAAGTGCAAACATTAAGTGTATTTTACATTAATAATACTTTTAAACATAAAATTAAATAAAAAAAAAGCGATAATTGCTATTTAAAAGCTGACATTTAGATTTTAAATTGCGTTTTGCTGGCGCCATCTAGTGGCGATTGTACAAATTGCTGTAAACAAGACAACAAATATAGTTCGTAATAAAATTGTTATTTTATAAATAATGTGCACATTTAAGCGTGGGAACATTGAGATTTCAGATAAAATTAAATAATTAGAATAGTTTACTAAATGATTTTTATAGTCCCAAAGCATGGCAAACGAACTTGAACGATATCAATGTTTGTCCCACAGTCTAATAGTCCAAAATGGGTTCTAATTCACTTGAGCCTTAGATGTTACTTACCCATCATACGTAGTATAGGGTAAGTCTTGCAATCGTTTTGAAAATCGAAAAATAAATTTTGACGGATTTACACGTTTCAGATAGTGGAGATTCCGAAAAGCATATTTTTAGAAAAAAAAAAAAAAATTGCCGTCCGTCTGTCTGTCTGTCTGTAAACGCTCTATCTCACGAAGAAAGTGAAATAGAGACTTGAAATTTTGTATGTACTTGGTATGTAAGAATGGGACGAAGCCTATTTAATATCAGTAACCTCGGTTATCCGGAATTTTTTTTTTTCGGACTCTTGAAAAATTCGTTCTGATGAAAGGTACATAAAAATTTTCGAAATTTTGTATTTTAAGGAGTGTACTTAAAAGCAAATAAAATATCACAAATTTTGCATAAAGAACAAAGTCGATCGGATTATTAGTAGCCGAGATATTTGTAATCCTGTTTTCCACATTCTTCGATTTTTCGTGACCCTGTATTTGATTAAAATTTTAATTCAGAGATATATTTAAATTGGAAATGAAACGCTTAATCCGACGCAGTAAACTGTTAATTAATAGGATTATTGTTTTTGGAGTTATAAGGATGTTTCTTTTACGCAGTTCGGTACTACTTGAGTAGTTTCGCATTTTATATAATTTGTCGAAATGGATTCATCAGCAATTCATAAATAAAGCATTACTATGTATATTAACAATATTAAAATGTTCGTTTAAATTTTGTTTTGGAATTGCGAAGCATTGTATAAATAGTTTTCACATGTTTTATTTTTCTATATTATATTATGCATGCTCATGATGGGTAAGTATTACGGAGGCCCCCAACGAGTAGTTTTATTTTTTCATAATTAGCCAATATATTAGTTTAATGATACAGTTAAAAAACTCAAAAAGAAAAAAAAAAAAAAAAAAAAAGGTCGCACCAGTGTTTGCTAGAATTTTGTTCTGAATCTTTGATTCAGAACAAAATTCCTTAGGTTGGATTCATGTTTGACTTAAGATTGTCCTTTGTGTTTGTAAAACAGGTTGGACTTAAGATTCCTGTATAAAATTCTTAATTAGAAGGTAATGCAGGGGCGTTCCGACCCAGTGTGCAAAGTGTGCGGCGCACACAGGCGCCGAAGCAGTAAAGGCGCCAAAAGATTTCAGTTGAAAAGCAAATATTTAAAAAAACAAAAATCTTTAATTTATTTATACTAAAATGCATTATATTTTCTTGGCATCTGAATTATCTTTTGTACATTTACCTTATAGAAATTATTTATAAATATTCATTTCTTTCCTTAAAATTTTATTTTATTCTACTGATGAGTCCTCTAATAAATCATTTAGACAAGACCTGCCCAACCTTTATAAACAGAGGCGCACCTCATATTTATAAATAATAAAAGGCTCCACATAGCTGAAAATAAGCAAAACTATTATCTCACTGCGGTGTAAAAGCATAATATACAGTTTTATTACCGTATGAGCTAAATTTCACTTGTTTTTTTATTATTATTTATAAGAAACAATTGTCACTTCTTCACTTGAGATGACACAGGTTCAGACTTTGCCCGTGTCCGATACGAGATCGTGCTGTGTTTTTATGCTGGTCTACTGATTCGGACTCATTTTTTCTGAAATCTGAAAATCTTGTTTATCGATGAATAGACAAATATAAAAAACTTTTTCCCCCTTAAAAATTTATACTTATTCCTTTTCAAATCAATGTCTTGCTATTTTGATAAAAATGAAATGAATTAAGCACAATTTTTTTTCTATTTTAGTATTTGAATGATATTAAAAAAAATTAGTCATATCTACATCTGTAGATTTATGTTCAAGCATTGCCGACGACCGACGATCCGGTGCCTACGAAAGAAGGCAGGAATAATGAATTTGTCTTTAGTTCGATTTTTGTTAGTGGCAGAGATTATTTTGCAATTGGATCGTTTGTTATTATTATTATTTAGACATCTAACGCGAAAGGAATATTTTCTTTCGATTTTGTTTTGCGGTTACCGAATAATTTAAATTTCTAGTGTATGTAACGTATACAAGTCGTAATCGCTTTTCATATGGAAATAACTGTAGTAATTATCATTTCTTTTGTGATCTCTGCTAATGCCGTAGCGTCTAGTAAATGTATTTACCATATTCTTGCGATCGAGTAGTGTTTCCTCTGTTCCTAAAAAAGTATTGAACTTTAAAATTTTTGAGGTTATTTTCTGGGTCATGCCTATAACGAAGGCTTGTAATAAAAAATGAAATAGTTATAGTTAAAAATCGCATTTCTTACAGAAAATTTTAAAATGTTGTTCGATTTGACAGATAATAAACAGTATTTTCTACAGGTTCTTGCATTTATTCATGAAACACACTTCATTAACATGTCCATTGTTCATAATATTTTCTTACTGAAACAGAGACAAAATATGAGAATCCTTTTATGCGTAAAGTATATTTTTATTTTATACCAAACTGTTCTTTTGATAATATTAAATTTAATTTTTCGTTTAACGGTCTTTTTTTATATAAAAAATAGCTTTAAAATTATAATTATTTTTGGAACATTTTTTATAAGTATTATGCAATTTTTTCTACTGTATAATTTCATTATCGGGCTTTTGCTCTTGATGCCGCAAAATGTTTCTGGCTCAGGCGGGACCGGGCTGTGGAATAAGAACCCGCACTGACCAAAATTTCCCTGGTAGGGGTCCGGCTCGGAATGAAAGTTAAATTTCGGTCCGTGTCAGACCCAGCCTAGACGCATGCACGTGCCCAGGCCTAGCCGAGTTGGCGAAATGGTTCCGAATTTTCTAACGGGCTAGCAAAATTAGAATAATTTTTCCAACAGACCGGGCCAATAAACAAAATAAACGGAAAAAAAAAATGAAGGGCCATATGGGTCGAGCCCATAAAAAAATTAGCAGGTCCACTGGCCCTTTATAAAGATTTAAGCAGGAACGTTAAAATATGAGCTATTTTTAATTATATGGGTTTAATGAGAATAAGTATAAATGTGCGTCACCAGCCGATACTAGTTTGGCAACATCAATACAGAAATGTAACTTTTACAGTGTAGAGATCAGCATCGAAGAATTATATTTTGTGTAACCCGGGTTTAATGTTTTTTTATCAGGCTCGTACCGGTCCGAGATCAAGCTTGCATTGTTTTTCTACATATAGACGAGCCGGGCTGGAACTAGACTTAATTGTTCTCAAGATGTGTAGAACAGACAATATGCAGCGCCGTGCGAAAGGGGTTGCGAATGATTCGTTCGGCCCGGGCACGGAAATTTAGGGGGCACCAAATTTATGCTACCAGCGTAATTTTTGGCCTGTTACAAGAAAAAGTTAGGTCGGGGAGGGGGGGGGGCGCCACATTTTGCTTTACCCCGGGCGCAGTTTTCTCTTCGCACGCCAAATGATTGCAGATTTTTCTACCTTCTCATGCTGTCGCTTCTAGAAATTCTATTCAAAACGATAATTTTCACAGTATTTTCTTAAACTGCTTATCAAAAAATGGATAACACTAATGGATAACGCTTGGGTTTCTGAATAAAAACACCTGTTAATTTTGCTAATGCGATCCACAACATAAACATTAGTTAACCCGACCTGCAGCAAAAAAAGGAAGTCAACCGGACCCAGACCCGACCCACAGCAAAAAATAAAAGCAACATGACTCGCAGTGAAAAAATTAGCCCCGACCCACGCATTAAAGTCGAGTCTCCAAATTTCTAAAATCGCCACAACCCCCCTTGAGGACTCTCCAGATTCGCCCTTGGGATTATCATTAAGGGTTTTTAATTAATATTTTGGGTAATTAACAAAAATAAAAAAATTGAGTGTCAGGTGCTCGGTGCATCTACCATCATCTATCCTTATCCAAATTTTCAGATATCTATGTGCAGTAGATTTTCGTAGCCATCGCCAATACTTCTTTTTTTTAGATGCAATCTATTGTTATTGCATTAAATTATTTTCTCCGGGATAATGAAATTTTACTGTAACGCAGGATTCTGATAGAGAGTGCTTTCATTTACACAGGTTTTACTGTGTTACAAATTTTATTTAATAGCTGCCACCCTTCTTTATTTTTCAAGTAATTTAAGCATGTTTGGAAACAGAAATTTATTTATTTAATGAAATAAAGTACGAATTGTAAAGAAACAAGACATATTTTATTAAATAAATTTTCTGGTTCAAAAAACTCCAAAAGAATGGCAACTAAACATTTTTAAACATTCATAGCTTTTTTTTTGGGGGGGGGGGGTTAGGGCGCCAAATGCAGTTCTGCGCACAGGCGCCGAACACTTCTGGCACGACCCTGAGGTAATGTATTAGCCATAAGTGCTATTGTTGACATTGAATTGTTGACAGAATGCAATTCAAAGTAGTCGAAATGCTTATCATAAAAAAAATTAAGAAATTTTAAGAAGTTATTTAAGAAGTTTAAGAATTTTCAGACATTATAACACTCGTAACTTTAGATCTTTCAAATCTTAAGAATTCATAAGTCACAGAGACTTGATCCACTTCAGACTTTTGAAGGCACTTGAATTTTCAGCGAAATACATATTCGATACAAGAGTCCTAAAATAGGATTCGACACGTTACGAGAGCAGTCGCTAATATTTTACCATGTTCAACATACCTTAAATAAAGATTGTTGTTGCTTTATTTGCGGGTAGTTAATTGAATTTTTTACGATACATCGTTCTTTTATTTTGCCGTGTGTTTCGGAGCGCGCCTGGGCTAAAGTTTTCGAAATATAGTGGGAAAAGTAAGATATTGAAAAATGTACTTTCTATTTTCGAACGGCGCAATCTCTTTCAAATAATGTGAATTTTAATTAGAGATCGTTTGAAAATTCGTTTTCGGTGAAAATGCTCTTGAAAATTTGGTTAGACCGAAATTATCTATATTCTAAAAATCTCGTTTCTTCTTTCGGAAATTTCAACGTTATTCACTGATTTGAGCTATAAATAAAATAGGGTAGATGTGCCAGTAATGGACCCCCTTAAGGAATTTCTCTAAAAAATAATTTTTTATTAATAGTTATAATTATTGTATTCCAATTTTTTTCATATTATTTTAATCTTTCAACAATATTTAGCTAATCCCATAGTTATATTTCCCAATAGAAATAAAAATTTAATTTTAAATAATAGAAATATGTCTAAACACCCAAAAGCCCAGTAATGGACCACCTATGTTCCAGTAATGGACCGTCTATGTTCCAGTAATGGGCCACCCTACAAAAAATAACAAATAATTGTTTTTTCAATTGTATTTTGCTCCAGAACTTAATGAAAGCATACTAATAAAACAAAATATTAAAACTTAAGTTAGAAATTCATTACATTAAAGGATTTATAATGAAAAAACATAAAATATTTAAATTTAAGTTATGAATTTGTTACAATCAAGGATTTATAATGTGGATATAAAACAAAATATTAATGATATCATTAACAGTTTATTACATTAAAGGACTCATATTGTAAAGATATAAAACAAAATATTTAAATTTAAAGTATTTATAAGATAAAAACAATGTTTTACTGAAATCAAGTTTAGATAAAATACGGCAATAAAAAAAGGCTCCAATCTTCATTCATATCATTATCTAAATGATGTGCTATGCAAATATGAAATATAAATAACAAATCCTCAATTTTATCATCCCTCTCCGATAGTCCAAACTATTCAATATGGAATTTTAGAATGCATTTAAAATGATAAATGTTCTTGCACTATAAAACCATTTTCAGATAATCATATAGCCCATCAATTTGGCACAGACTGATTCCACAATTTCCCTTCAGAGATGGTTATATGGATATATTATCATCAATTTGCTGAAAAACATGCCATAACAGTGATTTGTTCTTTTTGGTTATTTGGTACTACATAATACACATCTTTAACTGATTTTGGTCCCAGAATTTTCCCTGTTTTAAGAGCTCAAAAGAAGCCCAGTTTTAACTCCATTGAAAATTCTCTCTGTATGCTTTAGAATTCGGAAGAAAATATTAATAATATATTCTTCCAAATATGATTTTACATTTCTGAACCAACTTAAAACAACTTCTTTTGTAGCAGCACATCTAGATTTTGTCAAATGTTCTGCTTGTTTTTTGTACCAATTTTGGATGACTTTTTAAAAACAACTATTTATAAAGAAATATCCTTTATTAAATACTGATAGGTAAACAAGGGCGGCGCCAGAATTTGCCCGACGTGGGGGCACTGTCTCCCCGACAGGGGGGCCAAGTTCATAACATATATCAGAGGTCCCCGCGTGCTGGAGCAGGTCCTAAAAATTGCGTGGGCAAAAATTTCAAGGACCCAGTTCGTACAAAATAAATTAATGTTCCGGTCTGCGTAAAATTTAAAAAGTTGTCCTGCTTATATGGTGTAGCAAGTATTATATATATTAGCCCCTTCCCCCCCCCCCAAAAAAAGTTACAATCTCGACCCGACTTGACTCTATTTCTACAAAACATGAATTTTTACTTCGATATTGTTATAAACTGTTTTACACGAAGAGTTCTGATCAAAAAGAATTAATCTTTTTTTTTTTTTTTTTTTAAACTATTTGGGAAATAGTTGTTGATCTCTGTGGAGAACTGGAAAATCTGAAGCAGATCTGAATCTTTTTATTGATTGAATTCCGGAACTTATTTTATTTTATTCGTTTTGTGATTGGTCCATATTTAATGTCCAAAAATGGAATACTTCTGTTGACACGATGACAAAAAATGTAATAAAAAGTTTTAAAATATTAATAATTTGAAAACAAATTGTGGTAAAGTTTGCAAACAAATTTCATTTAAAAGAGCATTTTTTTCTCTATGTCACTGTGTAAAAATTTAAAATGTGCGATATTTAGAAGTTTAAAAATTCGCAGTTCCGAAAATTGTAAAACTGAAATTGCATTTAAACCTTGTTTATGTTGGGCCCAGGAATATTAATGTTTAATCCATGTCGTACGTAATATATGAGGCGTAATAATGGGTGCTCTACTGTATGTATTACTGAATGCAAAAATACAAATGAAAAACTTACATAATTTCTTTAAAAAGTTAAATTATTATTATCAACAAAATTACGAATTCTGCGTATAAAGAAGTTTTAAAATTAAAGCACTCGGGTAAAAATATCAAATTACATACAAACGCAAAGAAATAAGAAATCATTTGAACTTACTCGTATGAAAGACTTGAAACTTTTTATGTATACTGCAGAAAAATAGTATAGTTCACACATTCGTAAAAAGATTGAACTCATAAAGTATTTATAATTAGTAGAAATAATAATTCAAATGCAAAATTTGCAAAGTCATAAATTTCATTGTTTTATAGTCAGATTCGTTCTTTAAAAGGTCATTGTAGCATTGTTCTTACGGTTACTGTATTATTAATTATATAATTTTTGTTAAAAAAAAAAGCATTAAATAGAGGATTTCGATATTTTTAAATAAAAATACTAGATTAGGAAAAAGAATTAACTCCTTATATCTGTGGCCAATGGACAAATGTCGATAATAGGGAACTGCACCTTATGTAACTCTGAAATATCCTTCAAGACTATCAGAGCAGATGTTTTTCTAGTAATTCCCACAACAACATTGAGATGTATAAAGGTTCTTTTTACAACCAATCAGCAATAATACGTTTGCTGAAGCTAAACAACATATTCATCGATCTCTTTATCATTCCAGCAGTCGAAAAGTTTGTTTTATATTAACCTGCAGAACAGAATTTGAAAACTACTCAAAACAGATAGTCATGCATTTCCTTTTGGTGAACTGCAGCTGTTCTTTGCAGTTTAAACATCGTTAGATTGAAATCTAAATAAGAATACGAGTATAAAGAAACAACATACTTGGCTAGAACAAAATCTGTATAAAATTGAAATTTCTTTCAGATCCTTTTTCGTTAAATCTGAACACGTTGCTGTACTAAATACTAATTTCCTTGAAATTAATGTGAAAGTAATTAATCGAACTAGAATTTTTGAAATATATAAATTTTAAGAGTTTATAAGTACCGCGTTTTACTTTTTTCATCATTTTCTAATTTAGTCATTTTTGAGAAAATGTAATTATTTTATAAACTCTCAAAAAACATTTCGCAAAAAATAAAACATACAGGCAGTAATTTGCTGGAACGCACGTGTGGTTGGAACGGATTTTTCTATTACTTGAAGAATTTTCTGTCTTTTGATCGTAGAATTTTTTAAAAAATTGAGATTTGATTCATGATTTTTTCATATTTTGAGAGAAAATAGAGGCAAGTAAGAAATCAGTTTATAATAGAAAATCCTAGTACACAGCGTTGTTGCACAGTTAATTAAACAGTCCTTTAATTAAAAAAATGCATCTGTAGATATTGGAGGATTTCAGGTAGTTTTAGCATTAAGTTGATTAATTTTCTTTATTTACGAAAAAATTTTCAAATTAAAGCAGACTTTTTTAGCTATAGAAATAATAATAAAAACAATGGGGGAAAATATCTTCAATTTTCATTTTGTTTTAGAGTGTATGTTGATCAAATGCACAAAGTGTGATGTTCCAAATTTTGATAAGATCAGAATTTAAATCTGAAACAAAAACTTTAACAAAAAATTTCCAAGAGAAATGTAAATGAAGTGAAAAATTGTAAAATAGTTGGGAATCTAAAAGTGAATTATTTTAATATCAGCGAAAAGCGATCTGCAATTATAAATACTAGTACACCGAACCCGGGGTTCCCGGGTCACAAAGTAAAGGTGAAAAACGTTTTTAAAATTTAAAATTGGAAAGTCTAATAAATTTTTTCTGCGTAATAGGCTTTTTAAACTGCCAACACATTCCAAATAGCAATTTTATATGAAACATATTATTTATGTAATCATATACAGCTTTAAAAATTATCGATACTTCCGTATTAGCGGGGCCGTAGCTAAGGGGGCGCTATGGGCTGCTCAGCCCCCCCCCTAAAATATTTTGAGCCCCCCCCCCCCTGGAAAAGATTCCAAGGTCACTCAATGAATTTCTGTTCCGAAAATTCAAATGAAATATTGTTTATAAATCTAATTTAGTTTTGAGACCTTTTCACAGTTTTGCAGAGTTACTAAATTGTATCTAAAATAAGTGTTTCAACACTCCCCATCCTATTTGTACATATGAAGCTAACATGATGGGCTATTTTGCACCAGTTATACACTCAAAACTTCATCATCATATACTTTTCTAAGCATAAAATGAAGCTATTTTAACAGTTTAATATGAAACAGAGTACCTACAATATGAATATGCACTAATTTATGTTTCTGCATCAGAGAGACAGAAAAAAAAACTATGAGCCTCCCCCCCCCCCCCTACATTCTCTTGAGCCCTTCCTATTGTTCACTACGGCCCTGCGTATTAGACGCAAGATAGCAGTTATTAGCCAAAGATTTCGCCAAAGAATAAAATTGCATTCTCAGTTTTTAAAAACAACTAAGAAAATATGACACCCGGATATTCTTTAAAATATGTTTTTGTAAAGGTTAATTGATGTATCTTTTGTAAAGTAAGCTTACAACGAACTAAAAGTCACTAAATTCATAAATAAAAACGAAATAAAACCAACAACTTTCACCGGGTTTTATAGCCGACGATATATTGACATAACAGGTTTTTAATTGCTATTTTTTTCAGTTGCTATGAAAAAATGACAACTAAGATATACAGTGATCTGTTACTTTCCATGGAGAAAAGAGATAGATGGAGGTGTAGTATGCGATTAAAACGGTTTGATGGGCGTTATTCTTCCAATATAAGTCTCTCATTCGGCCCAAGCAAAACAATCACATGGAACAGAGACGAATTTTTTAACATTATTTTTTCTCTAAATAAAAAAGATCTGAATATATTTTAGCATTATAAAATAGCATTTCATTGTATTATGAATTAAAATTGCAACGCTAAAAGTTTTTCTTTTTTGTGAAAGCACGCCGTTGTGTTTGATGCAATGCAGCGAATTTTAGAGTTACATTTTTGGCGTCGCCTCCAGCCACTAAACTGCATCTCTATTTTTTTTTCTTTTTTACTCTATGGCTATTTTTTTTATCTTTTCCCACATAAATGCGATACTCAAGTTGCCACCAATAGAGAAATTGAACCAAAAACTACAAAAAAATTAATATCTCAAAAACAAATTGAGATACAGTTTTCTAACAAACGGCATTTAAAAGTGCATTTTTTTCTCTAAACGATGGTATAAAGATTGAAAACGTGCAATGTCTAGAAGTTTAAAAATTTACAATAGCGAAAGTTGCAAAACCGAAATTTCATCGGAAAGTGTTGCCATTCAAAACATGACGTATGCGTTACGCACAGATACGTTTGGCCTTTATTATATAGATATCGCTGATTCAAACTGCGGGTTATGCATGAGATCTAGCTGCGGGTTAGAGGTCTGCGAGGACCAAAATTTCCCGCTCAACATTGCCGAAGCATTCCTTTGATTTTCATCTTTTCTATTATTTTAATTAATTTCTGCCTTCTGACATAAGATTTTTTTTTTAATTTTGATCTTAGATTTCTCATTTTTACATATTTATAGATAAAAGGGATTTAAATTCCTTTTCTAACACGAATAGTACTAAGCAACACAGATGCCAGAATACCCATGTAATTTGACGAACATGCTGTTTAGGTGTGAGTATTTCAGGTATTTGGTGTTTTTTCTGTATTTTTTGCGGGAGATGGAGTAGAAATGGCAAAATTAAAATGCAATTTTTTTTTTGAATCTTATCAATGGAGGGGGGATAGTTCAATTCACGGATTGTTTACCGAGCACGGAATACTCCATGGAATGGGTTATACCTGACCTGAGCTAATTAATTATATATCCATTCAACCTGAACCAGTTTTTAAAAAATAGATAACCCGAACTTGACAAAACTTCTAAAATCAATAGTATTCATTCCGAACGCAATCCCAACTCAGTATGAAAAAACAAAATTCCATCTTGTAAAGCAATATTGGAAAAGTAGTCTGGTATCAATTATATTTTTTATGTAGAAAAATCGATATATCTGTATATTCATTCATTGACATTCAAATAATGTAATTTTTCATTTTAAAATATATTTTGGAGATACTTTTGAAGAATCTGATAGAATCGACCCCATATGTTAAAACAATTAAAATTACCCGACTCACTCCTTATTCCAAAAATAGAAGTCAATTCTAAACTTTCCGAAAAAAAATTAACTTTAGCCAGGTCCGACTAAAACCACCAGTCGAGTTGAGTTTAATTTTCCGAGGAGATGCAGGATCCGGTTTCTACCCGAAACAGGATTTAAGCTAGACATCTCTACATTTCGACCTGAACCCGAGATATTTCAACCCAACCAAACCCTAATTGTAGCTGATGAAAAAATATATCCATGCTGTAATGCAGTTATGTAAGAATATGTTTACAAATGTATATTCAGTAACAATTTCAGATTTTAAGTAAAAAAAATCAGTATACATAAATTCATTGACATTCAAATACAGTTTTTCATCTTAAAATAAGTTTTGTAAATTCTTTTGAGAGATCAATTCTTCTCGAATCAAGAACCATAAGTATCAACATCCAACCCGAACCTGAAACAAAGTTAATCCGACTTTAATCCGACACTCAACGACAAAAATTTAGGCTCAACCCGATCCGGTCCAGACTGCGAGTCATGTCAGGTGCAGTTTGCCCCACACGATGAAGCATGCTACTTGTTATCCAAGACAACCCCGACAAAATAATTTTCGTTTTCGTATTTTAACTGAACTAAAAATCCTTCATTACCAAGCCGATCGTAAATCCAAAATAAGCGAAAACTGATCCACAAATTTAATGTAGTTAAAAAAAAAGTATAAAATTGATTTTTAGTGTAAATTTTATCTTTTAGTTGAAAAATAAACATGCATAGAGTCATTCATGCATCATCCTATGCTGTCATCCATGTAGATTTTTATTTTAAAAATTCAGATTTTTTTCGACAATTCGGGTTTATCTAAACTCAAATTGCAAGAATCAAACTTCAGTCAGAAACCGATGTACAAAAAAGAATTAGTTTAGTCAATCCGACTTTCAAAAAAAAAAAAAAAAAAAAAAAAGCTCCATATTTCGACCCAACTTGAATGGACTGAAATTCAAAAGTCAAAATATTTTCCCCGACGAAATTGAATTTTGACCCCGATGGGGGGGCCAGGTATGCCCGACGGGGGGGCATATGCCCCCACGGCCCCCCCTCTGGCGCCGCCCTTGTAGGTAAAATTTAAGTATTAAATTTGATTATTTAGCTTTTCAGTAAAATCAAAATATTTTATCTCTACTGAAATTACACTTTTTGTATTGGTCACTTGGGTGGTCCATTACTGGAAAATCACGAAATAAGCAATCCAGTAATGGACCACCCCTCCTAAAATCTTAAAAATAAATAAAATTTTGTAAATGGCCATTGATATATTAAATTCAATGTTTTATATTGCCAACCAAACAAAAACATTCAATTTTTATGGGAAAATAAAAAAGATATAAATTAAGTAAAGTAAAGTCAGCTCTTAACATGTTCATTAAGATTTTCAGTGAAAAACAGAAAAACTGTGAAACTTTATTTTCTGCTTCCTAATTGTTTTGACGAAAAGTGTAAAAAATTAATCCAGCTTATAAAGCATGCAAGGTGGAGTTCAGGAAAAAATAAGAAAAGCTTAACTGTTATTTATTATTTTTTTGTAAACCAAAAAGTGCGAGGTGGCCCATTACTGGAAAGTGGTTCATTACTGGCACATCTACCCTACCCTTTATTTATTGCTTTGAATTTTTGTCACGATTGTCTTAAGACACGAGTACAGATTTATAAAGCAAACTATGCATATACAGTCGAACCTCTATATAACGAAACTCCATACATCGAATTTCTCCATATAACGAATTTTTAGTAAGAACGGTCCCCTTTTCGCATGATTACATTAAAAACAGACTCTATATAGCGAAATATCTATCTCCATATAACGAATTTTTTCATAAATTGATCTTAATTTATTCAGTTTTAAAAAAGCTTCGAAATCATATGGAATCAATTTTCCATCACTTATTTTTGATTTATCGTTCAGTGGAGAGGTTTTTTTTTTTTTTATAAACATTACTTCTCTCCTTATTCTTTAAATCTAACAAGTTCATCCCACCTCCCACACACCTTTCAACATCCTTCTCAAAACACAATCAATTGAATTGTTACACATATAAGAGAGGAATCAATGAGAGCACATAAGAGAGAGACCTTCAAATGGAGGAAAATATCAACTACAATTTTTCATTCCTTGCTAAAATTTGAGAATTTTTTTTGAGAGCGTAACAATTGTAATTTTAAAATCAAAACAACAAAAAATTACAGATTTCTTCCTCTGAAATTTATGTAAGTTTTCCTCATTTGATTTTCATTAAGCTTTCAAATAAATGTCTTTTCTCTTTTTTGAAACTGCTTAAATAAGTAAGAAATAAAATGTTAGGTTAATATATACTTTTAAACATTTCAAATTCTTAATTAAAAAGATCAAAAATAATATTTGTTCAAAATTTACACATTAAATACTATTTTTAACATCATACTCTATACATCGAATTTCTCTATATAACGAATTTTTTACTGGAACGATGGATTTCGTTATATAGAGGCTCGACTGTATTACTAAATTTTGAAGACGCTTTTGATTGTTCATTAAAGGCGCAGACTTAACACCAGGGTTGTAGTGGGTAGCTCATCGAGTACCTGCCAGAGCCAGGTTTTCTTTTTTAAATAATCTGTTTTTTTTAACAACCCTGCAGAACAGCAATGAAAACTTTTTTAATTTCAAACCGCAGAAGTGTTTCGAATATTCTTTAAGAAAGTTTTAGCGTGTGGAAAGATTTTTATTTAAACATATCAGTTAATTCAACATTGACGTTAAGTGTGTATTTAACATTATCTTAGGCTTTCAGTTAAAAATATAAAATCGAAACAGACCGAAGTTGTGCACTCTGTCCAAGTCAATGAATGAACATTCGTTTAAATAGATTTTCGTTACCAAAATAATAATAATAATAATAATAATAATAATAATAATAATAATAATAATAATAATAATAATAATAATAAAATCACAGGTGTACGTTGCTAAAAGCAAGATAAAAAATTAGGCTCTTTTGAAAAAAAATTCGTTAACGCTGATTTTAGGCCTATTTAAGATTATTATTATTACGGACTGGGCAACATCGGAGGAATCGGCTAATTCTAGCATAATTTAGAATTAACGTCAAATATTTTAATTTATATCTTGTATGAAAAACACTGCCATTTCTACCAATCAAAAAATAAAGTTGAGTAAAAAAACAGGTCTTTATTGTATATTTACTTAAATTATTTTTGTAGCATTTAACCTGAATTTTTATTTGGTATCTCAATTAATAAACGATCGTAGCTTTCTCAAAGAGGACATATAGTGGCATTTGTGATAGGTAAATATGAAGATTAATACATTGTTCAAGCCAAATGGAAGAAACCATTGGGGGAAATCTCTTTTCCTCACAAAATCGTAAGCAATGTTTGTGTCACTTTCTGTTCTTGATTTTTAGAATATGATATTTTACTTGTTATTAATATTATTATTTTGAATTATATTCCGTTTCATAGTGAAGAGAATTTAAAATACTGCTTATGCCATCGGCTTCAAAAAATCATTACACTTTGTATTAGCTTTGGATAGTGCGTCTTTTCTAGTGCAACAGTTGGAATTTATTTTTCTTTTCATTATATCATAAAATCAGAAATCATTTGAGGAATGCTGGTTAAAGATGGCTTTTATGCAGGTGTTCAAACAGAGATCTTAGAAGTATTTGTGTGTCCCCAGAAATGCTGTTTTTAGCAGGAAAATACTCGGGTATTCGCCGTGTTGACTCCATCTGACATTGATTATGATCTTTATCGGGTATGCAGGCGCCGAACTACGAGCATGTTTGGAAATTTTCTCTTTTCTGAATGGTAATAGCATTTTTATAGTTCTGTTGCATCCGATTTTGGCTAATAGAAATTTTTATTACGGCATTCCTGAGATTGCATCGACCTTGTTATAACATACTGAAGTGAAATTTTACCAAATGTCTATGTTTTCTTGGGAATGCGTAACAAAGATGTTCATACAGTGGCACAAACAAAAAAGGATATTTTTAGCATTCTATACTTAAAGTAAAAATAGAACCATTTTAATAGCACACCTGTTTCTGTCTGTATGTCTCAGCCATTTTACTCTTAAAGAAAGGAATGTGGAAAGTTCGAATTGGTGCAAATGACAAAAATTATTGACCCACATATTCACTTATTATTAAACATTTACAAACATGTTTGGGGAAAAAAAACGCACAAACTTTGCTTGTTTCAGAGCACTGAATATGTAGCTACGCCACTGTTTAAATCTAAACTCAATCAGGAGTTATAGACCAGTAGACGGCAGCACAGAAAATCACCTCATCGAGTTCACTTTTGAAATTCCAGAATTAGTTAAAACTTGATACGCATATCGGTCTTATTAGTCATATTACGGTACGAAACACATGAAAAAACGATCTTAGCGGTTGACTCGTAGGTTTATCATTGTGTTTTCCTGCTCCCAGAGCTATGCAAGTGAATTTCCTGTTTTCATATCTTTGGGTTGCAAGAAAACATAATGATAAAGCTACGCTACTCTTCATACTCTTGGCGATAAAATGCGTTAAGTTAACAAAGAAATTCTTCCAACGGAAAGGGATAACCATATCAAGGATCCTCCTCTTGCAGTACGACAAAGGTATTTTTCATCAAAGAAGACGAAAAAAATACGGCTCTCATAGAAGTGAGGCGAATATAACTGAGATAGTGTTTCACCGTACAGTGATGAGGAGAATTTTGCCTCTCAAAGTGTGCATTACATGTATAGAATATGCTAATATTGGCTTGACTGAGAGTTCTTTGAGACTATAAAGGTATTACAGTTAGACATTTCACTCCGAGGTGATTTCTACAGGTTCAAAGGCAGAAAGAGAGGGCGAGGGATGTAAATCCAAAGGAGAATTTGCATTACTGGATAATCAACAAGTATAAAATTCGAAATCTTTCAAGGAGTACGATTCAATGCTCCCGGAGCTAGAAGAGAGAATATTTCTTCCTAAATTTTAATTATCTGACTTATACATGTTACTTTCATTCACACGCCCCGTTCACGGCTGAGAAGTTCTACTTTCAAAGCTGGTAAACGGAGGGTGTTGTATTCGAATCCAATCGCGCCTGTCGGTCTAACTGTTCAGAATTTTCCGTGGATTTTTTCGAACCTTCTGTAAGCTTGTGTAAATACTATTTAGATTCCCTTAGAAAGACCCCATCAGAAGGTACCTTCTCCTTGTTCCTATATCCCTAGTGTTGGCCGTTCTAAAACAACACGCCTTTTTTATTCACACAGAAACTTGCATGTTTGTTTCTGTCGTTATTCCTTAATTTGTTTGAGAATAATGATTATTATTTTCCACTTTAAATAGAATAGCCTAGTTTTATAAATGTTCTTATTTTTCAACTGCGCTATTCATCCAGTAATTTTCTCCTTTTTTATTTCTCCCCATCATAAGGATAGTTTAAATCTGTAATCTTTGTTTCTTTTTTATACAGCGATGAGTTAACCATTAGTCCAGTGACTTGTTTTGCTCTTCAAAAGTTATTTTCCTATTATATTTTCTTTTTAAAATTCCTTCTTTGTATTTTACTAACGTTTTTCTTGTTTCTTTCTGTGAATAGTAAAACTGGTTTTACCGTACTGCCTCCGGGTTAGTTTTGCTATTTCTTTAAATGGAAACGCGTCAGAATTTTTGTTTGATTCTAAAATGTGCATTTAAAATTAGTTACGAAGCTGGCCAGACCGTTGTATTTAAACTTCTGATTTCAAATTATAGTCGGGATTGTCGTTGGCTTCTGATTAATCTTAGTAATTAGGCTAATCACAAAGTAAACAGAATAGCCAAATGAAAATAATGTTAGCAATAGATTCATCATAAAACACTGATTCTAAAATTAGTCATTAAACTTTTAACGCATCTTCTTTTAAGTTTATATTACGGGTTCTAATTTTTTTAGAGCAATTAGTTATTGGAATTATCTCTAAAAACTAATATAAAACTATAGTCCAGGCATTTGGTAAAAAATAAATACAAATTTTGGTGTAGTTTTGATTTTTGGCTCCCTTTATGTTTTTGGGGTCGCTGAACACGAATCTGGCATTATCCAACAAAATTTCTCCCCGGAAACACGTTTTTTTGGCAAAAAACGTGCAAAAAACGTGGCTTTTTTTCGTTTTTTCTAAATAACTTCAAAATTATGCATTTTACATAAAAGTCATCAATACATAAATTAAAGAGCACAACATTTCCTACATTTTATGTATTTAAAGTTTTTTTCTCTGATCAATGGTTTAGCCGTGAGAGAGCCGCAAAAATAGGTGTGAAAATCAAAAAATTCTGAAAAACGTGAATTACAGCACCGTACATCGATGAAACTTGAAAAACAACCATTTTCCCCAATTAATAATACTAAATATATTATTATTGACTATATTTTATTAATTTGATGTTGATTGTTTCTTTCATAACTAAAAAATAAATAAAAATGAGCCTATCTGTGAGCAAAATCTTCATTTGTTATTACAAAATAATAATAGTAATAATTTCTTAATTTGACTTTTAAATAATGTAAATAAAATAACTAAAACAGGCTTTAACTGATCCCATCTGCACTTTCCCCTTTGATTGAAGGGGTGCAAGTATGAAATAACATTGGTCAAACACCCACCCCCGCATCCCATGTCCACGTTCAGTGGAATACTACCCCCCCCCCCTTTTCCACCAGTCTCGCCTCTGTTAGAAATATGCGTCGCACAGATCACTAGCTTATCAGGAGGACACATTCCTCTCAGTTTCTACATGCAACTGTTTACTTATAATAGAGTAATTCACTGTTTGAGTCTTCGTGAATATAGTGAACATCTAAAATGATTTTGCGCGATACCGCTGAGTTTTATTTGTGACTTTCCTTTAGAAGAGGGGTCAGTGAAAGTTAGTCGAGGTATTGCAGCGTTAATCAAGGCAAGTACAGAAAGAAAGGATGGAAAGGCAGTTTTCCTAAAGGGGAAAATCTCAGTAGATGTGCATGTTAATAGTAGAAAAGCATACGTAAATGAATAAGAATTCAGATAAGCAGTAGCACTTATCTGAAGAAGATTGAGGAACAAAGTGCTAGCACTTCTCAAATTTTAAGATCATCAACTCCTCAGTTTAATTTTCGAAATAATTGTTTTATATGTAGACTGTGCATTTCGGAAGAGTTCATCGCAACACAAGCGAATGCAATATTGTATACAGTGTGCGACACGTGGGATTCAAAAGTACAATTCTGAAAGCAGCAAGAGCTCGCAATGATGATTATGGGCAGGCTATAATTCAGCGCATCGAACCAGTGAATGATTTGATTGCAGCAAATGCTCAATACCACATCAAATGTTTTAGATATATTTATGGGAGGCCGAAGGTCCAAGAACAGTAGAAACGTGGTCCATTTGCCGAGGCAATTGACAGAGCAATGCAAAGTATATTACGATTACCTTGAAAATCATGATGACGAGTGTCAATTCTCCATGGAAGAGCTAATGAAACAGGTTACAGGAAGTTATCAACCTGATATGAGAACTGTAAAATTTAACCTCATTAAGAGATATGGAGACGACATACTGATCACAAAGAATCAGAAAATAAAGTCCATTGTGTGTTTCAAGAATATAGGAGAGAAGATACTGACTAATGCATGGTATCAACAAACATGTAAATCTGATCGAGATGAGAGGCTGCGCGTGGTTGAAGCAGCAGCAAAAATAGTGATGGGCGATTTCGATTTTTTAAATCGATTTAATCGATACTACGGCCAACTCGATTTAATCGATACTTAAAAATTTTTAATCGATTTCTCTGAAGGTAATATAATTTTCATTTTCCTCCAAAAGTCGAAGATAAAATAGACGGATGTGCCAATTCCAAAATTTCAGTGTATTAGTTTCAAGATAGAAGAATTAAAGAAACCTCAGAACCCCCTCCCCCCCTGCAAAATAGCGTTTTTTGTTGAGCACCAAAAATTGATCAGGATCAATTTTTATTAGGTACCAGCTGAATCGGAATCACTGTTGTACACCAAAAATTGATCAGGATCAATTTTTATTAGGTACCAGCTGAATCGGAATTTTGATGAAAATCCATGAAAGCGCGAGATACAGCTATTGCGAAATCATAAAAAATGCAGCATATCAGCGCCACCTGTAGGGCAATTTACACCAAGAGCTAAATAACACTAATCTATGTCAGAGATTTACTGAATCTCAATTTTGATGAAAATTCGTTCTTGAGATAGCGCTATTGCGTTAATCATGAATAATGCAGTATAGCAGCGCCATCTCTTAAGCGATTTCCACCAAAATGTAATTAGCATCAAATAATATCAAGGACTAATTGAATCTAAATTTTTATGAAAGTCCGTGCATTAGTTCTTGAGATAAAGCTAAAATGGAAACAGGGGCGTGCGAAAAGAGAACTGCGCCCTGTTCAAAGTTCCAATTTAGCCCCCCCCCCCTATTAACTTTTTCTTGTGATAGGCTAGAAGTGATGTTAGTAGTAAAAATTTGGCGCCCCCTAAATTTCCGTGCTCAGAACGACCGCTTCCTTTCGCCCCCCCCCCCTTTCACATGGCGCTGAGTGGAAATTGTGAAAAATTAAGTATAGCGGCGCCATCTGGGAAGCTATATACATCAAAATGCAAAAAACATCAATTCATGTAAAGGACTAACTGGATCTAAAATGTGATGAAAATCCGTTCATTCGTTATTCAGATATAGCTGTTGCGCAAATCGCAAAAAATGCAGCATAGCAGCGCCACCTGTTAGGCTATATACATCAAAAATTAATTAGATTCAGTTTATATCAAGGTCAAACTAAATCTAAAGTTTTGTGGAATTCCGTGCATTTGTTCTTGAGATAGAACGGTCAGAAATTTTTGTCGTATACAGACTCACAGAGTGACAGACACACACACACATACAAATAGATATTTCTTAAAAACCATGAAGTCGTGTTAAAGACCTTCTAAAATATATAAATCCATCGAAAACGGGAAGTCAAAATTTTTCACGTTTCTAATACTCTCTTTCTTGTAAAGTTACAAAAGAAAGTAAAAATGTAAAATCGATTCTGCCCGTAAGATCGATCTTTAGATTCGATGTCGATCTTTAGATTCGATTTCGATCTTTAGATTCGATGTCGATCTTTAGATTCGATGTCGATCTTTAGATTCGATGTCGATCTTCAGATTCGATGTCGATCTTCAGATTTGATGTCGATCTCTAGATTCGATTTCGATCTCTAGATTCGATTTCGATCTTTTTTTCTTTTTCTAGGCTAAATCAGTGTTGAATGCAGGTATCAGAGTTTCTCCCAGGTTTAAAAAAGGGCAGGGCGCTACTGTTCTGAAACAGGGAACTTTTTACATTTTTCAGGGCACTTTTTCATTTTTAAGGGCACTTTTATAGAGTTGAATCTAGAATCTAGTGGTTCGTGAAAAAGTCGTGAAAAAACAGAAATTTCATCAAAAATTTGAAAAAAAGAAGAAAAAGGTAAATTTTGTTAAAAGATCACTTAAAAACGGCCAATTTTGTTAAGAGATCGCAAAAACAGCAGATTTTGTTAAAAGATCGCAAATAACGGAATATTTTGCTAAAAAAATCGCGAAAAAACGTCAAATTTTACTTCAAGTTGCAGTTTTTGCGACTCATTTGACAAAATTTTCCGTTTAATCGCGATTTTTGGAAGAAATTAGTCATTTTCCCACAATCTTTTGAGGAAATCTACCGTTTTGTGAAATTTCGTGACGAAATTAGCCATTTTTTTTTTGCGAATCTCGCCGGAAATTAGTCGTTATTTCGCGATTTTTAACGAAACATGCCGTTTTTTAGTGATTTTTTGATGAAATTACCCGTCTCACGGGACGCGTATGAGGATATTTTTTGCGTTCCGTTGCCGATTTTTTGCGTCATTTTACGCGCCCTAGCGCGTTCGGATCATCGCTGGGAGGGCTGCATATTTCAAATGTGGGGCAACAAGGGCGCTATTTTTTTTTGAATGAATGACAAGAGGGGCGCTAGTTTTTGGATGAGGGACGAGAGGGACGCTATTTTTCAAACTAAAGGGCAGGAGGGGCGGAGCGCTCCCCTGAAACCCTCTGGGGGAAACTCTGCAGGTATTTTTCTGCGACTCCGGAGGAAGGCATCATGTTTTACAGCTCTGTAAGAGAGGGGGAATCGCAATTTGTGCATTAAAAAGCATAAAATCTCATAACTTCTGGGGGGGGGGGGGGTAATCCCTTGCGGACCACCCCATTAATTCGACACTAGGTTAAATCGCTGTATTTTTGTTTAGAAGTCCAGTTATTTGAAGTTTATTATGTTTTATTTTTCACGCTCGTCTCTTCTAATCCCCCCTTCCGCTTCAGTTTTAACTTACAGGGCCGTTTGAAATATGCATACAGTTTTTAAAATGTCCAATTCTCGATCTATTTTATTTTAGATCCACATTTTAAATCCTTGACAAAGATAAATAAAGGGTCGCCCTTCCGCCCGTTTGGGGTTTATCTGCGCCCCACCGGGGGGCATATTTTTTTGTTTCTTCAAAAGAAACAAAAAAAATTTTGAGGGGGGGGAGGCTTGCACCCTCCCCCAATATACACCTTAAAATGTCGCTCATTTAATTCTCTACCATTTTTAACTTAAAAGTTTAAGCTACATGGCACCCCCAGAGCTGTGGACCCCTCTCCCCCCCTGTCGATCACTCATCTAATTTTGCTTATTTCTTCACTTCATTTCAATCTTTAAAAGGCTATAACTTTGCTTCTATAGGAGTTACAGTGATGAGAAAAATTCTAGTATAGCTAACCATTTCTCGCCGTTCTTTTTGCTATTCCAGTTTCCCGGTTTCCCCTATAGGACCTTTTGGGGGGGGGGGGGGGGGGCAGAGGGGTTTTTTCTCATTTCTTGATACAATATGTCTATTGAAAGCTTATGCTTCATACATTACAAATCTAGCATCAGAAATTTTCCCCCATCATTTCAGGTCACGTTACGAACCCATAATGTGTTAAAATTTCGAATCCGCAATCGTTTGATTGCACACATAATCCCTAAGCTTATTGGCCACCGAGTACTCAGCAGCTCTATTATTTCTTTGGATTGTCATCTTTAAATTCGTAATATCTTTTGAATGGAATGTCCGATCTGAATAGTTCAAAAAGTAATCTACAGATATTGTAACAGGCATTAATACAAAATTATTTATTTGGATAAGGATTAAGGTATCGATAGTATGGTCTAATTTTGGTTGGTGTATTTATCGCGTTTTAAAATGTAAGAAAGTAGTTATAGTGAATTAACTACAATAGCTGGACATATGGTATCGCGCGGGTTTTTTTTTTTTTTTTTTTTTTTTTTTTTTATAGAGATTAATATATTCTTTAATTTTATAGAAACTTTTTTTATTCATTTAAAAGTATTTCCTGACGATTCAAAATTATATATCCTAATGATTCAAAAAATACACAGGTAACTGTTCAAGGTTTCACTTCTATTGGCACTCTCAGAATGCCACCATTTTTTTTTTTTCATGTTCGCCCGTCCTACAACCCCCCCCCCCCTTTTCCTCACCAATCTTAACTTACAGGTTCGTTCAAATTATGACTGCGATTTTTAAAAAGTCTAATCCTCGTTCTATTTTGTTATAAATCCATATTTTGAAACCTCAACAAAAGATACATTTGGCCGGGGTCGCCCTTCTGTCCATTTGGGATTTACCTTGCCCCTCTGGGTGGGGGGCATATTTTTTGTTTCTTCCACACCATCTCATGTAACATCTTTTTATAAAGCTTTTATCTCCTCGTTTTTTTCTGTTACTACCCCTCTCTCCACCTAGTTACATGCTCTTGGCACTTTTTATAATTTCAAAGAGTGCATGTTCCCCGCAGGCCACCCCATGAATTCAACACTACGTTAAACACTATATTTCTGTTTAGGATGGGTTATTAGTTAATTATGTTTTTTTTTTCAAGTTCGTCCGTTCTAATCCCTCGTCCCCCCCCCCCCCTCCTTCCTCGCCAATCTTTACTAAATGGGCCGTTCAAAGTATGCATGCAATTGTTTAAATGTCCAATTCTCGTTCTATTTTATTGTAAATCCTCATTTTGAAACTTCGACAAAAGATACATTTGGGCTATGGTCGCCCTTCCGTCAAGAGTGGGGTTTACCTGCCCCCTTGGGAATGGGGCATATTTTTTGTTCTTCCAAACTATCTCGTGTAACATTTGGTTGGCATTAGAAGAAAAAAAAAGTTTTTTTTTGTCTATACTCCTTGTTCCCCATCCTAGTTACACGCTCTTGGCACTCTTTATCCTCGGTTTAATGCCAAGTTACTCAGTGTTGTTATTAGTTGAGTTATGTCTCTCAAATTTGTCAAAGTTTTTGTGTAAGTGACAACCATAAGTGACAATCATTTTAAAATTTAAAATTCTTACTATCCGACTCTAAAATCTGCAATAGCTTAATTCTATGCCTCCCTAAATGGTGATGGGGGGGGGAGAGGCGGTAATTACTGTCCTGCTGATTGTCTAAGTTTTGGAATTAGTAATTTGGATCTTCTCTGTGTGAATTTGAATATCGAAATATCGATTCTAGTATCGATTTTAGAACTGAGAAATCGATTCTTATTATGATCGATGTTGTTTTATACGATATCGATTTTAATCGATTCTCAAAATTTCCAGAATCGCCCATCACTAAGCAAAAATTATTTGCGAAGATATCAGATAGAAGATTTGCTTCGGGAAACTGCAACAACATCGCAGTGTTGTGTCAAGACGAAGAGGATGAGCTAGACTTTGAAACCGATCTGGAAATGGATTGCCCACACAATGAATCAGAGGTCCCAATGGAAGTGGACATAGTTATGCCGCAAGGTATCAAATATTTACTATTAAAAAAACTTTTATTTATAATATTAATAGTTATTAAAACACCCACTAATTCCATTCGTCTATTTTCTATTTTGTAAATGTCGGTGAAAAGCAGGGACCTTCAAATAAAAGAAAGCGGAAATAGTACTTTGTTTTTTTAAGTAAATGTATTTACTAATGTACATAATTATTTATAATTAAGTAATAATTCATAAAGAGCCGTCGTTTTTATTGTTAGCAACTTCATTGTAAAATATAGTCGATCATAATATCTTCAGTATCATTTAAAGTCAATCTTTGCGCAAAATGATCAGTTTTCATGTTAAATCTAATGTACAGTGCCATATAATTCCTATTTTCCGGATTTTTTTTTATTGTCACACCATATTTTGAACTTCGAGAACATTAAGAACTGGAATCCGTGTTAGCTTTTATATGTTAAAGCCTGTGTTAGTTATTTCATTTACATTTTTTAAAAGTCAAATTAAGAAATTATTACTATTATTATTTTATAATAGCAAATGAAGATTTTGATCACAAAAATGCTCATTTTTATTTATTTTTTTGTTATGAAAGAAACAATGACCATCAGATTAATAAAATATAGTCAATAATAATATATTTAGTATTATTAAGTGGGGAAAATTTGCGTAAAATGGTTGTTTTTCATGTTTCATCGACGTACGGTGCTGTAATTCACGTTTTTCAGAATTTTTTGCTTTTCACACCCATATTTGCGGCTCTCTCGCGGCTAAACCATTGATCAGAGAAAAAAACTTTAAATACATAAAATGTAGGAAATTATGTGCTCTTTAATTTATGTATGGATGACTTTTATGTAAAATGCATAATTTTGAAGTTATTTAGAAAAAACGAAAAAACGCCACGTTTTTTGCACGTTTTTTGCCAAAAAAACGTGTTTCCGGGGAGAAATTTTGTTGGATAATGCCAGATTCGTGTTCAGCGACCCGAAAAACATAAAGGGAGCCAAAAATCAAAACTACACCAAAACTTGCATTTATTTGTCCTTTTTGAGCACGTAATGCCTAGACTACTAGTGTATTACAGATTCTTTGTAAAATCGAGATGTGGGGGGAAAGGGAATCTTATCCCAAATATTTTAATCAGTTTTATGAAAAAAAAAAAAAAAAAAAAAGAGAAAATTGGATTTTTAAAATTATTGAGAAAATATTTGTACCAACAAAGATCTTCAAAATTTCGCCATCTAATCTGTGAAAATGTGTCAGTCTGAATAAAAGTATTCATATTCCTTTTAAATATATTTTTTATCACTTTTAGAAGATAGTAGTTTAGTAAGTTCCCCAACCTTGATATAAACAAACGTGAATTGACAAGAGATGTTATAAATTCAACTTTCAGTTGAGAACATGTGTCAAAAACAATTACAGACGGATATGGGTGTTTGAGTTAAAGTAGCATATTCAGCTGAAATTGAACTAGCCTCATAGAGTAGAAGTCTTGCCGATCTAGTAAATCATGATTCCAGAACAAACTTTAACAAGAGACGTATTTTTCTAGGGACATGGTTTACTAGATAAGCGAAATTTCCAGTCACTGAGGATAGTTCATTTACAGCTGAATTTGTCAGTTTAACCTAACTCTCCAACCCATCTTCGTGTTTAACCCTCAATCGAAAGGGTTCGCGTACGGAGTATGCCAATCAGTTCTTTTGGTTGTAAAATTTATTCTTAGAGAATATTAAATATATATTTTTTCTTCTTTTTCTGTTCTTTATCTAATTTCTTTCCTTAAATCATTTCTAATATGGTTTCTGGTAAGATTAATAATATAAACTAGGAAATGTATCTAAAAATTTGAAGTGGAGGATGTAAAAATGATCTGGCGTATTCCATACGCCACAACTCAAAATTTGTACTATACGCAACCCCCTCCAACTAAGAATTAATAGCTTTCGACACGCTACACTGCAAGTTGAATTTATATCATCTCTTGTGAATTCGCATTTATTTGCATGATTGATGAGCAACTTTAAACGTGTTTGAAAAGTTAATGTATTTTTTAAAGTTGTATGCTTTTAAAAATTTTTAATTAAATAGTCTGTATCTTCGTATTTATTTTTAATTAATTATGAACAAACGCAATAATGTTTTTTCCACTTTAAATACTACATATTTTTCTCATTTCCGACTCAGAAAGCATGTAATGTATATTGCATATTATTATAATAACAAATCTGACAAGTTAGGCGCGTCCAACTGTGTTGAGACTAAAACGTTATACCCAATATAAAAATTATAATTTTGGTTGCGTTTTTTCAATAATTAACGCGATTTACTTTTCGGTAAATAAAAGGAGCCCTTTTTTTCTTTCAGCAGCACATTTTAATATTCACCTGTATTTATATCTACCCTTCTTTATTCGATAGTTATTAGGGTAAAGAGAGGACAGAGGGACAGTGTCCAGCTGCTCGATTTCTCACGCTTTTCCTTCTTTATTCCGCACCTGCAGGGAAGCCGCAGCTGCTAAAAGCGAAACGGAGAGTCATTCGTTACACTGCTATGTTTACTCGCTCCAATTTGCCTTCTTTGCCCCCTAATAAAGCCTCAAATTTTTTCCTCGGTACTTACTCCTCCTTACCTATTCCCTATCTCAAAAATTCTTGCTCACTATTGACAAAAATGCAAAAGAAAAGCACCATCAGTTTAAAAATTACAAAACGGTGCGAAAGTGCACCATCAATAAAAGTTATATATTAAAAAAATTTAGATGTAACCCAGTGTGAATAAAACAGCAGAACAAGTATTCTCTTACATGAATTCTTTCACAGATTAATACAAATTAATGGAAATTGAAATTTTAATTATTTAGGAAATTTCAAATAATAAAATATATCGCGTCTGAATGAGGATTACAATAAACATTTCAAAAGATAATTTAACGTGACACATAGAGTGCTCAGAATTCTTCCTTATTCCCAGCAGTTATTTTTTTGTTAATTTTGCCTTTTTTTAATCCGGATATATTCTCGATTCAATGTGGAAAATATTTCTGTTTTGAAAAGCCGATAACAATATAATTAAAAATTCTATAAAAGATACTCGTCCCGAAGAGGTTAATACAACTGAAAACAATACATTAGTTATTACACAATAAACTAAATTACAGTATACGTTTATACTATCTCATTATCAGTATTAATGTCAGTCGAAGATCAAAGCTGTTGATTACACATGATCATATTCAAAATTAAGAGCCCACACTACTCAGTGAAAAAGACCTGGATGATAATGAAGACGTTCTTTTCAAATATCTCAATCAAGTTTTAATATTTTTACTTTTTTTTTTTTTTTTTGCAAAGGATAGCTGAGGACGATCTACAACCGTGCTAGTTTTTACATTTTCAATTTTGGTTTGAAAAAAAAAAAAAAAAAAAAAAAAAAAAAAAAAAAAAAAAACGGTTCTGAAGTATTGAACTACCATAATATAAAAAAATACATAACCAAAATATAAAAAGTAAATACTAGCCCGATTGTAGATCATGCTCAGCTATGCTATGAAAAAAAAAAAAAAAAAAAAAAAAAAAATCCTGTAAAAATAGTAAAATGTGAGCGAGATATTTGAAAAGAACACCCCCATAGACTTAACATAATCATCCGTGTGTTTTTCACTGAGTAGTGTGGGCTCTTAAGCATTTAAAATATTAAATCACCAAGGAGTGTATATGTCACAGTAGAACTACCAAATATTCTGGGAGAATCAATTGTACATGCTTCGTATAAGCCAGCGGTTCCCAAACTATGGGTCGCGACCCACTAGTGGGCCGCGGTGGATGTTTTGGTGGATCGCGGAAGTATTCAGATTTCTCACAAAAATATCTTTTGTTTAATCTGTTCTGTTTTTAAAAAAAATATTACAATTTCAACAGTAAATGATATTTCTAGAAAAAGTCCCCAACTTCCTCTTGAGAATACAGGGGCGTGCCGACCCGGTGTGCGAAGTGTGCGGCGCACACAGGCGCCGAAGTAGTAAATGCGCCAAAGATTTCAGTTGAAGAGAAAGTACTTTTAAAAAAATCCTTAATGTTATTAACCTAAAATGTATCTCAATTTCTTAACATCTGAATTAAATTTTATAAATTTACCTAAGACAAACTTTTTATATATATTTATTTTTTTTATTATTTATTTACTTTGTTTTATTCGACTTCTGTGTTTCCTAATAAGTTAACTTAGACGTAGACCAGTCCAACATTTCTATAAAAAGAAGCGCACCTCATGGAGTTGCAAACGATGAAAGGCGCCAGGTTGTTGAAAACATTCAACATTTATCTCACGGTAGTAGTGTTAAAGCCTAGTTACAGTTTTATTACCACAAGAACTAAATTTCGCTCTTTTTTTTTTTTAAATAACAATCTTCTCCTTGTTGCAGAGGTCCTGTTATAAATAAAATGAAAATTATTATTCGGAAATATTGGTACAAATTTTCTCTGTAGTAATAAGCCCATGAATAGCGGTAGACTGAAGCGTCATAAGCGTCTTCAGTCTGGCCTCCCTCAAGCCCGATGTAGCAGTCAAATGCCGATCTTTAATCTGGATATGTTATATTTCGGTATTGTTGTTTTTAAACCAACATCGCTATTATACTAACCTCTGTTATACCAACCACTATTATACTTATTCATAATTATATCCATAAAAATATCATATTTTATCAGTTACGTGTAAATTTTTATATCGGCACAGCTGTTGTCTTTATTCTGCCGGCTCGGCTCGACTCATTTGAAAGCTTGCTTTCATTTTTCTAGACCGGGTACGGACACGCACAGACATCTACCCTGATTACAGAAACAACTTAAGACAGAAACAACTTAAAACCTGAAATATTATGGAGTGTGCTGTGCATAAGCCATAATATTATCATTGAAAAGATTTTATTTTCGAAAGACTGACCTTAGTTATAAAACAAATTTCAATTGGTAAGCATCAACCGTTTGTGACAATTTTGGCATTCCAGGTCGAAGGTTTAACACTAGGCGGTCGAAGCAATATACTTTTTCACCGTTTCTACAAATGATCACTTTTGTAGAGATTATTATTTATTTGGCCAAAAATTATACGTCTTTTAGGACCACAGACTTTCGAGCAGTACAAATACTTTTTATCTATACTTCTTGTACTCTGGACATATCATCCTGACGGAAGCAAAACTTTTGTTAAGGAGAAGGGGATTGAAAAAATAGGCTAAATTTGGCCATAAACGTCCAAAGATTCTTACTCTTGTAAAGATTCAGAGGGACGGCCTTTCCTTGTACATCATTCATAGGATTCGTATTCAATCATAGACTGAACAAATATAACTGCTAGTGATGCGATGCGATATAAATATGAATTAAAAATGTCGATATAGCAGACTGTATAGTTTTATTATTAAATGCGTGCTCTTGGTGAGCAGTGACTGCCTTGGCGGCGTTCATAACAAACTGGAGGGAAACATCTGTGGGCGGGGGATATATGGTTACGTCATTCGACGTCATAACAAAGGTGCGCCAACATACCGCCCCACGTTGAAATAACATTTCAATATACAATACAATATCTAAATTTACAATGAATAACATACAATATAATAAAGATGCATAATATAATAATAATGAATAGAACAATGAATAATTAAATAGACTTCAAACATTTGGTTACATAATAAGTTTACAGTGAAATGGTTAAACATATTCATATAATAATTTGTCAGTTTATTGACAAGGAAGTAAGCATAATTTCGATATGCCTCTTTTGAAAATACCCTGAGGGGTTTTAACTAATACCACTCTAACCTTACCATCTGGTCCGTTAACTACTTCCTGAACTCTACCAATTGTCCATTTGCAGGGTGGAAGATTATCCTCTTTTAAAAGGACCATTGAATTTGGAATAACATTGTTTTTCTCAAACTGCCATTTATGTCTGGCTTGTAAATAATTACGATAATCTAATTTCCACAATCCCTAATTTCGCCAAATAAATTGGACCATTTTACTTAATCTTTGCCATTGAGACAAATAATTATCGCGTTCGCCAGTGAGATCAGGTTCAGACACACTGCTTAGAGGTCTACCTATGAGAAAATGGCCTGGAGTTAGAATTTCAAAATCATTGGGGTCAGAAGACATGGGCGTGAGGGGTCGACTGTTTAAAATGGCTTCAATTTGCGCGGTAACTGTTAAAAATTGCTCAAAAGTTAATCGCGAATTTCCTACAGTTCTTCTTAAATGATGTTTAAACGACTTCACTCCAGCTTCCCACAAACCACCAAAATTGGGTGTCCTGGGTGGAATGAAATTCCAGGCGATTTCCTCACTTGTTAAATAATCAGCCAAAACATCTGGGGGGTTTCTAATCATGTTTGCCAAACGTTTTAACTCTGCACTGGCTCCAACAAAATTTTTTGCATTGTCAGTACAGATAGAAGAACTTTTACCTCTCCTACTGAAAAATCTCTTTAATGTTGCTATCATTGCTTCTGAAGTTAAGTCAGTGACCACTTCTAAATGTATGGCCTTTGTTACGAAACAAATAAAAATAGCAACATAACATTTATTGTAAATACCTTTTCTTTGACCCTTATATTTAATATAAAAGGGGCCACAGAAATCAATCCCTACATTAGTGAATGGGGAACTAGGAGTAATTCTTTCGGAGGGAAGATTTCCCATAATTTGCTCAATACATTTAGGTTTATTTTTGAAACAAATTATGCAGTCATGGACAATTTTTCTGGCAGTATTTCTACCACCCAGTGGCCAAAATTCTTGCCGAATAAGATGGAGTAAAGTTTGGGCTCCAACATGTAAATATTTAAGATGAAAATATGTCATGATCAATAAAGTCAATTTATGATTTTTTGGGAGCAATATAGGGAATTTTTTATCAAAGGATAAGTCAGAATTATTTAACCTACCACCTACCCGTAACAATTTCTGCTTATCAAGAAAGGGATGTAAACAACTCACCTGGCCTTTCTTGGGAATTTCTCCCTTTTCAAGGGTTTTGATTTCATACTCGAAAGATTTTACCTGCACCATTTTTATGAGATAGTACTTGGCATTACGAAGTTCCTCTGTTGTGAGTGGGCCATTTCGTCGAATGTTATTTTTAGCATTAAATATAAATCTGAAAATAAAACTTAGAATACGTATTAATTTTAAGTAGTTGTTACTTAAATTAAGAAAATCATTTACAAATGAATTTTCAGAAGTAGAAATTAAACTAACATTGTCTGTTTTTTTAAGTTCATGCGAGTACAGTTCTTGTGATAGAATGTCTATATTGTCATTGGATTCATCAGAAGATGAAGGTGTGTGAAAGTTCGGGGGTCCATTCCACCAAAGATTCATGTTGGAAAGTTCTTGAGGACCTAGTCCACGTGATATAACATCTGCTGGGTTTAAATGCGATGGAACATGTTTCCAATGACAGTTTTCAGTTAAGGTTTGTATCTTGGATACTCTGTTGCCAACAAAGGTTTTTAGTTTGTTTGGCGGTGTACTGATCCAAGCAATTGCGATTTTTGAATCTGTATGCAAATAAATGTCACTTACTAGCATTTTTAAAGAAAGCCGAATTTTCTCTATTAGTTGAGAAAGAAGTAGGCAGGCTGAGAGTTCCAGGCGGGGTATGGAAATTGTCTTTAAAGGGGCTACGCGAGACTTACTCGCAATCAGTTTAGTTGTTACAGTACTTGTTTCACTTGTACAATGCATATAAACTGCAGCTCCATAAGCTAATTCCGAAGCATCTGAAAATCCTAACAACACTAATTTTTGAAAAGAATCGGTTAGAATGTATCTGTCGATTCTAATTTCTTCGATTAGTTTTAGAGATGACACAAAATTTATCCATTCACTTGCAACTGGATCTGGGATTTCATCTTCCCAACCTAACTTCAGGAGCCATAATTTCTGAAGAAATATCTTTGCTCGAGTAATAATTGGTCCCAAAAGACCTAAGGGATCGTATAATCTTGCAATGGTACTCAGCACATCTCGTTTCGTATATGATGATTTCTCTGTTATTGAAATTTTGAACATAAATTGATCTTCAACGGGTTTCCAAATAACCCCTAGAGTTTTGCTTGTTGATTCTTCATTTACGGAAAAATTATGTTCTTGAACTTCCTGTGGCTTACTGTTCATCAATTCCTTTGAGTTGGAATTCCATTTGTGAAGGGACATGCCGCAGGTTTTTAGCATGTTGCGCAACTGCTGCTGGAGTTCTGTAGCTGTATCTAGGTCATGTGCGCCTGTAACAATGTCATCCATGTATGCATCTTCTCGTATTACTTCAGCAGCCAAAGGGAATTGTGATGATTCATCGATGGCTAATTGTTTCAGAGTCCGTATTGCGAGAAACGGTGCACAGCAAGTTCCATATGTGACTGTATTCAATCTGTAAACAGCAGTTTCTTCGTTCTCATCTGTCTTCCACACAATTCTTAGAAGGTCGCGTTGAGATGGATGAATTAAAATTAGTCTGAACATTTTTTGAATGTCTGTAGTAAAAGCATACTTGTAAATACGAAATCTTGTCATAATTTCAAATATGTCTTCTTTCACTTCTCCTTTTAGCAGACAATCATTGAGACTGAAACCAGATGTAGTTGCCGCTGATGCATTGAATACCACCCTTAATTTTGTTGTGGTTTTGTCTGGTCTGAGAACTCCGTGATGTGGCAAGTAGTAACAAAAATTATTATCTGGATGTTCGGATTGAGCATCTGTAACCTTCTCCATGTGGCCTAACTCTAAGTATTCTTGCATGAATTGCTGGTATAATATCTTCATAGTTTTATCTTTGGATAATCTTCTCCACAACTGATTCAGACGTTTTTCCGCAAGCTCTTTAGAATCACCTAACTTTTCCAAATCCTTGGTAGGCATCTGTACTATATATCTACCAGCGTCATTTCTTTTATGCGTAGTTTTGTAATGTTCTTCACAGTATTCTTCTTCTTTGCTCAGAATTTTGCAAGGTTCATCAATGGTTTCCAATTTCCAAAATTTTTCTAAACATTCATCAATGCTTTGAGACTGCGAAATAAAACCACAATATTGCGTATGACTGATCGTATCTGCGGTTCCTGTTGCGATATATCCGAATACTGAATTTCGGAAAACTAAGTTGCTGTTTGGAATTCGAATTTCTCCATCCTTTATTATATCAAAGAAGGATTGTGCTCCGAGTAGCATGTCAATTTTGCCAGGAACGCTAAATTTTGGATCTGCTAACTGATGAGGAATTTTCAAGTTATGAATGTTCAATTTTGTTACTGGGAGTGAATCGGTTATTTTTGAAACAACAAGGAAATCTAATGATGTTTCAAAGGATCCATTTCCATTTAGAATTTTCGCATGCACCTTGTATTTAATGTTCATTTCTTTTCCACCTAATCCTGATAACGCGATTTTCAATCTCTTTAATGGAATTCCCAGTCGATCAGCAAATTCTGATGTTACAATATTGGACATACTTCCTGAGTCCAGTATTACACGTGCTTGTAAATAACTACCAGAATAAGGGTTAAAAACCCAAACTAAAGCAGTGGAGAGAATAATAGATTTATTTCCATTATTAACGCAAGATAAAGAAGGCGATAGAAGTGATTTAACTTCTGTCTGTCCGAAAAACTCTTGTGCATTCGGATTCAGTTTATTACCTTGCTCGATGGGATTAACTTCATTAATTTTGTTCGGAAAAGAAGTGTTTGCATTTCTGTGAAGTAATGTATTATGTCGTGACTGACAAATGTTGCAGAAACTTTTAAATTTGCAATTAGCAATCGTATGCTGATTACTTAAACAATTAAAGCAAAGTTTGTTTCATTGCTATTTCTTTTCTCTGAGAGGCATTTGATTTCAAAAATGTATCGCACTTATAAATTGCATGATTTTGCTTACATAACACACATGAATTAATTAAATTAGTTGACTTAACAAAGAGAGATTTTTGTTTAGAATGACGCTCTTGATTTGTCTTCGGTTTTGCTGAAATGTTTTTACTGATATTTTCCAAGATTTGAGAACGTTTTTCTAAAAATAGTATTAAATTGTCTAATTCTGGAACTTCATTTGAACTGATACTCATTTCGTAACTTTTTCGCGTATCTTTATCCAATTTTTGAAGAATAATATTCAGAATTAGAACGTCGGAAAGATTGTTCCTTGTGTAATCTAAAACCTTTAATGCGCGAATGCTTTTCTTTACGGTGTCAACTAAATTCCGCAAATCTTTAGCAGAAGGTTGTATAATTTTATCTGCTTCGAAAAGTGAATTTATATGTATTTCTACAGCTATTCTATTGTTTTCATACCTATCTTTTAATGCCTGAATTAAAGAAGCGAATGTATCTTCTGTCGTTTGCAAAACTTTTGCTTCGTTTGTTAAAGCTGCTGATAAATAATGAAGTTTTTGAGTTTCAGATAATTGTTCATTAGATGTTATAATATTATCAAATTGTAATTTGAATGAACTCCAATCTTCCGGTTTTCCTGAGAATTTCGGGAGCGGTATTTCCGGTAATTTAATATTAAATGAGTCATTTGTAAGAGTAGGTTTTACTTGACTTGGATTGAGAACCTTACCCTCTTCTAAATGCTTAATTTGTTTCTTAATTTTGAATTTAGCTCTTACGATATTCTCAGCATATTCTTCACTAATGGTAATATCATTTTCATAATCTTTCGCAATACTTATGGCAGCTTCTATCTCGCTATTTAAAAATTTCAGCGATTCTTCCTTTTTATTTAACTGTTCCAAAATTTCTAAATACTCATCGGTTTCCTTATTTTCTTCATTAATTAAAGTATCAATTTTAGTTATAAGCTTAGTTACAGCTGCCCTTACAGTTGCGCGTTTCTTTTTTATTTTTTCAATTGCATCCATTTTAGAAACTTATGAAATCAAAAGGAATAATCGAATGTTTCTTACCTTTTCTGGTAAACAGGTGATTTCGTATTTCGTCTGTGCTTACTCTTTCTTGCGATGATTGCGTAACACTTTTATCAAACTGCAGGTGTTGTTCTATGCATTCGAAGATTGAATTGTTCGAAGAAAGAAAAAATAAATTTCTTCGTCTGCAATGTCAATTCACTATTTTAAACAAACTATTATTATCTTTTAAATATAAATACCTTTGAGCTCGACGGCCCATAATGCTAGTGATGCGATGCGATATAAATATGAATTAAAAATGTCGATATAGCAGACTGTATAGTTTTATTATTAAATGCGTGCTCTTGGTGAGCAGTGACTGCCTTGGCGGCGTTCATAACAAACTGGAGGGAAACATCTGTGGGCGGGGGATATATGGTTACGTCATTCGACGTCATAACAAAGGTGCGCCAACAATAACTGTGATGTTCATTTCAATACAAAACATAAAATTCAAAGTATTGAAATGTCAGCTCTTATTAGCTTTACATATAACCGTAGACGCTTGTGAGACTAGAATGGCAAAATTTTTATTATAGACATAAATAAGTTAGCAGCTAATATGGTCACTGTATTACGAAAAAAATATATAGATATATGAAATAAGAGTTTTAAATTATTTGTCTTTATCTTACTATCCGACCTGCCCGGCAAAAAATAATATTCTTAATCTTTAACTGATGTGACAGAAATTCTCATACAATTACTGTGTAGCAGTCTGTGAGACCGCTCCATCGAAAGATGAATAAAAGGCGCGATTAACTCTAAGGATGATGTTTTTATACTAAACTTTATGGTCAGGGCTGTCATATTTAAAATTCACCTACTCAAAAGTCTTTACTGATAGTATTTATTAAAGTTCCAAATTAAACAAAATTTCGGTAGTGTTTGTACTTAAACTGAAAGTTACAAGCTAACCCTTTGCACTCGAGAGGTGACTCTCACTCACAACTAGAGCTGCCAAGTGTTTCTCATAAATCGGGACGCCAATTGCTTCGGACACCTCTAATATCTAAAAGTTTATTTCGCCATCTTTTATCACAGACTATTCTGCCATTAGATAAAGCGAAGAAAATTAGTTTAAGATACTGGTGTCCAAAGCATTTAGAGCACCCATTTACGCGGGGCACTAGTGGTCAGTGAGAATCACCTCTCAAGGGAAAAGGGTTAAACTATAAAAATTCACGCAGCGTAAAGACAAACGTCTTTCTTTTATTAACCTTTAACTGGTGTTGCCGGTCTCACAGACCACTGCTTTTTCTCGATTTTTATAGTTTAACACTTAACTTACAGTTCAGTTACAAACACTATTGAAATTCTGTTTCATTTGGACTATAGTACTATCAGAGACTTTTGAATATGTGAATTTTAATGATAACAGCCCTATACATAAAGTTTAGTACAAAAACATAATCCAATGAGTTAACTTCGCTTTTTATTCATCTTTCGATGGCGCGATCTCATAGATTGCTTCACTGTAGTTGTGTGAGAATTTCTGTCTCATCAGTTAAAGGTTAATATAGATATGTAAATTAGAGATGACAAACAACTTTATTCTATTAGAATGGATGCAATCTAATGTTATTGTAATGTGTTATTTTTTTTGTAACAATGGAATTTTGCCGTTTAATGTAGGATTCTGATGCGGACAGATTTTATTTTCACGGGCTTTATTATGTTTCAAATTTTATTTATATATATGCCAATCTTCCTTATTTTTCAAATAATTTACACATGTTTTGAATCAGAAATTTATTTAATAAATGAAATAAAATACGAACCCTGTTGAAACAAGACGCTTTTTATTAAACAATTTTCTAGTTCAAAAAACTTTATTTGAACTGGAACTCTAGCAGGATGCAATTTATGCATCTATAGATACTGACAGAGTTTTTTATTAAGTTGTCCCAAAAGTTTCTTTTGTTTTTTGCCAAAATATAACCCCTTCAAATTTCGAAAACAGCGTGATTTTACTAAAGAATATGCTATTCTGTTCAACAAGCCTTCTCCTATCTTTCCAGGAGTCTTATAATGCCTTCTTTCCAAAACAATTTTGATTTGGTTCCAAAATGCTAACCGAGATGATTTTTTATGTCATTCAAACAATTAAAATTTTTTGTGAAAAGAATTTTTGTGAGATAAAAGCAAATAGTCGACGGAGCAATGTCCGAAGAGTAGGGAAGTGGATCAGGATAGTTCTGTCGAACGCAAGCTATTTGTTCTCCCATTTATAGAGTGTCCGAAAAAAACAATTCATGTGCTATTTTTTAATTCAACTGGCACTACTTTCTGAAAATAAAAATATTTTACTCACACCTTGACAAAATTTCAAAATAAAAATTAGTACAAAACGGTTTTTTTTTAAAATACTGGTGCGAATAGAATATAAAAATAGTTAATGGCGGCCAACCTGTTGGAGTGTAAAATTGTAGACAGCGTTTTCAACAAGAAAGATCCTTGTATGAAAAGATTGGTCCTCATAGATGAAAGTTGGATACTTTATAACAATCAAGAATACCAACAAGCCTGATCTAGCTAGGATAAAGATCCCATTCCTGTGGCTAAAGCCGGACTTCTATAGAAGAAAGTTTTGGTATCTATTTGGTGAAAATTGGATCTATTACAAAATACCAGATCATCAAGTTTGAAAATTACTTTTCGCAACTGGACGAACAGAAGGCAGCAATTGCCAGGAAACACCCCCAAATTAGCAAACAAACGAGGTATTATCTTCCATTATGATAACTGCATTCACATGTATCTTTGACAGTCCGAAACAAACTCCTTGGATTCAATTGAGACATTCTGATCCATCCTTCCTACTCTCCGGACATTGTTCCATCCGACTATTATTTGTTTCTTTCTGTCAAATATTCTCTTCACCAAAACAAAATTAACTCTTTGAAAGACATAAAAAATTACTTCGATAAGTATTTTGCTATCAAATCAAAAACGTTTTCGAACTATGGCATTATTAGACTGCCAGAAAGATTGAAAGTTTATTCAACAGATTTTCACAAACATGTCGCCACTATCGAAATTTCCTTGGTTTGTTTTTTGTAAAAAAGCAAGTGACGATCTAATATAAAGTTTTATTTTCGAATGTGGGGGGGGAGGGGTATAAGGCGCCAACTGAAATTCTGCACACAGGCGCTGGATACTGCTGGCACGCCTCTGTGAGAATACACGAATAGAAGTGGTCCTTAATGGGGATTCAACTAGATATACTTGCGTTAACATCCTTTTTCTACATTGCTGTTTGAAATAACAGTACAGACACAAAATGATTGTAGAAACTGACTTAAGATTAAACTTAACCATTTTTAACCCTGATATTAGATGCCTTTCTCGGTAAATACCAGTGTCAGAAATTTCACTGATTATAAAGTTATGTTTTGATAATAATTATACGTACATTTAATTATTTTCGTAATTGGTAAGTTGTTTTAATTATTATTCTACTTCCAAACATTTGGATTATCAATTCTTGTTTTTTTTTTTTTTTATTGTGTATATTTCATATGAAAAATTGTCTTTTTTCGTAGAATAGTATAGTGATATCTTATATAGGCCATTCAACGATTTTCATAGAGATATACAGCATACACTCTTTTATTATGTGAGTCGCGAAAAAACTTTTTACTCGAAGATGGGTCGCGTACCAATAAAGTTTGGGAACCGCTGGTATAAGCGATTCCTGCAATCTTATAAACTTACTTTCTAGAAAACTCCTACTTTTAAAATTATTGAGTTATGTTTTAATTATTGTACTATTTTTGAAATCTGGGATAATTATCATATTTTTAATCGTTTAGTAGATATTGATCATATCTCAGGTTCCAAAAGCATTAACATAGTATGTCAAATTACAATAATTTAATAATATATAGAATTTTTCTTGGAGGTTGATTTACAAAATTACAAAAATCTTAACTAAACCAATCATGTACAATTCCATCAGAATACAGCTCATATTCAAAATATTAGAATAATTACCTTTTTTTTAGAAATTGAAAATATCGTTTGGTAATTTAATGTCTTTTAATGAAAATATGCAAACGATATTTTTATTAAGAACTTATTGTTGATTAAACTTACTTGTTATCTTAAATTTAATATCATTTTTGAAAAGATTAATTGCAAAAAAAATTATTTTGAAAAGTCAAAATATTAGAATATTTATTCAAGTGGTTCAAAATATTAGAATATTTCACATTAATTCTCCTTTAATTATTACCAATTCTTAACTGGTGGCATCATTGATTAAATTCAGACTATTTTATTTAAAATCAGTATTCTTTTTTGCAGTTTGTTTCTTTTTCGTCTTAAAATGGGCCGTGTGAGTGATATTCCTGAATCTACTAAACTTCGTATGGTTGATTTGTATCGGCACGGTAAAGATCAATGTTTTATAGCGAATTATTTACATTGTTCGCAATCGAGCGTTAGTAAAATACTAACACAATATTCAAAAATTGGAAAATTTCAAAATAACCGCCGAAATGGTGGCCGAAAACCAAAAACATCTGCTAGAGATGATAGGAAACTGAAGCGTATATTTAAGAAAAACCGTTTTAAAAGTGTGCGATTCTTGCACCGAAAATGGAAAGAAGAAGGAGTTGAAGTTTCTACATCGACAACATTAAGACGTCTCCATAAATTTAAATTTGAATCTCGTGTACCGAAAACAAAACCTCTCATGACTGCAAGACAAAAGCGTATAAGATTGAATTGGTGTAAATCAAGACGTTTATGGAGCAATGAAGATTGGAAAAATATATTATTTAGTGATGAAAGTATGTTTTGTGTTTCATATGGTAATCAAGGTATTCGAGTTTGGAGAATGAAGCAAGAATCATTTGATAAAGAATGCCTTAAACGTTCCGTAAAATTTGCTGCTAGTGTCATGGTTTGGGGTTGTATGAGTGCAGAAGGACCTGGAAAGTTATGCATCGTCTACGAAAAGGTTAACTCTCTGATATATCAAGAAATTTTAGAATATTACATGATTCCATCATCAGAAGATTTATTTGAAGATGATTTCATCTTTCAACGAGATTTAGCGTCCACGCATACCTCGGTGTCAACTAAGAATTGGTTCCGCCAACGCAACATTAAGGTACTTCCTTGGCCACCAAATTCACCATATCTTAATCCTATCGAAAACTTATGGTGTATAATGAAGAAAAAACTTCAAGAAAATTCTCCTTCAAGTAAAACTGAGTTAGTGGCACGTATAAAGTCTATTTGGGCTAATATTGATAGAAATGTTTGTAAACACGTTGTATATAGTATGCAAGATCGATTGTACGCTGTTATGAAAGCTAAAGGGGATGCTACAAAATATTAACTACCATTTACTTCATATTCATAAGGTAATATTGTTGCGTAAAATAAAATATTCTAATATTTTGAACCAATCTAAAGTTTATTCTAATATTCTGGTGTGTTTAAGGAAGCTGTATACCTAATTTATTGTGCTGTATTTTATATTTTATAAATGTTAAAATCTTATCTAAACATTCCAGATTTAATTTATAAGAAATTTAATTGCATTTACTTAGTATAAAAAATAAATAAATTACAAATAATTTTTTCTTATTACTTTTTCTCAATTATTCTAATATTTTGAATATGAGCTGTATGTGGCTCAGTTCTGTCGTGTAATCGTACTGATTTAATGATTTAAAAGCACAATTTTGAAGAGGAACATGTGTAAACAGTAGTTTTGGTTTTCGACTGACGTTTTATAATGAGAAACTTGTATAGAAGTTGAAATGTCTATTGTAATTTATTTTATGTGATATTAATGAATTAATGTGTTGATTTTTAGTTTTATTAAAAGTCTCTTTAATTATTTATGAAATATTTCACAGCATTTGCCACATGTTGGTAGTTTGCACTTTTTGCAAAGAGTCAAAAACTATAACTTCTTCTTTTTTTCTTTTTTTTAACCTTCTATATACACTGCGGAGTATCAGCGTGCTTTTCCTTCTATGTATAAAATATGAAGGAAATCGAATGATTCTGCATAAAAAACCATTTAGCTAATTTAAATTGGCGGAAGTTAAGGGCCCATTCCCACCTTTATACTTAACAAAAGAATCCTCAAACTAATCTGAAAAAAGCTTCATCTGAATGAAACTATATCCAAAATTTGAAGCAAATATGTTAATTCTGCATGAAAAACTTCATTTTACCTAAATTAAGGGACTGTAACTCCTCGTTCCTTCTGTATACTTAACCAATGAATCCCCGAAACAAATCAGGGAAGCGCCATTTTAGAATGAACTTATATCCAGATTTTGAAGTAAATCGATAAATTCTGCGTAAAAAACCCATTTACCTAAATTAAGGGGGGATTCCTCCCATCCTCTCCCCCTTATACTTAACCAACGAACACCACAAAAATAATCATGGAGGTACCTTATCAGCGACCCAATACTAAAATTTGAATGGATCTGATAATTCTGCATGAAAAACGCAATTACCTAAATTAAAGGGGGGTTAGCCCCCCGTATCTCACCCCCCTTTATATTTATTCAATGAACTCCCAAGACTAATCAGGGAAGCGTCTCATCACAATAAACCTACATCCAAAATTTGAAGAAAATCTTATATTTTTATCATGAGTTATTGCGTTACGTACCGGGGGTACATTAGCTCTCAGGTTTTGATAATCTGTGAGTATGTAAATCAATCAATCTGAGTGATAGTGTGAAGAATTAAAACATGAAAGAAAAATCATATGTCAAACATAAATTATAAAAAATTTTCAACACTTCCTGAATTTTGTCACTTGTTTATTAATAATAATATATATTCTTTTGTGCAGCCCTATATTTAATCAACAGACCTGATTATATTCTACATATAAAATGCTAAAACTGAATTTTACGATATTCACCAGTGTTTCTAAATTATACCATTTCGACGTGCATTGTTTCGAAATTAACTTTTTATATTCACTTCTCAATTTAGATCGAGGTTACGCGTAGCGGTTTCATGTCCTTCTTAAGCACCGCGATGTCATGTGATGAAAACATACTTTAATTATTTTGTACATATTATCAACAGTCTTTTATATGCGCCACATTTTGGGCTAAAATTTAATTTAGCCTAAAACCTGTTTAAACTACTGAAATCACATTTTCATACTTTATCATCTTAAAGAGGCTATGTGCCAGATCTTTGCATTGTTCTGCATATAATTTTATACAGTATACTAAATCTAGTTACACTTCAAGCGCACAATTCAGTTAAAAACCACCGTTCAGCCATTCACTCCGCAGTGCTTACAAATTGTTTTATTTTAGATCTATCTGTAGAATTTATACGCAACCATTTTTTAAGCAATAATTTCGTTAAACATGCACATTATAAATGAAATCGCACATCCAGCAATTATTGTTAGTAGACGCATTTCAAAGAAAGTACTGCATCCAAATCTTTTATATAACCCAATAAATGAATAATAAATGTTATCCTTTGCAAATTATACAACGTGTATTTTGTAGTAAGCTTCAACAATGTATATAAAATTCATTACATTTGCAGTAGGATAACAGAACTAAAATACACTGTAAACTGTTTTTCCCCGTAGACACAGTGCTATAGAATTCTTTTGTATGGTCCCGTAAATTAATAATAAATTCTTTGCACCTCATATTCTACAAAATGCATGTTTTAGTGCACTTCATAGATGTATATAAATTTCAATATATTTAAAATGGTCTAACATCATTAAAATGAATTTGAAACTATTTTTTTAATCTGTCGTAATGTAAAAGAATATTTTTGTCAGTCCCATAGAAAGTACATACTTTATTTTAAACACAGATTATGCTAAAGTAAAGGTAGCATACAAAGCATTCAGAGCATCAGAGTACATTTAAGAGAGAACTTGGACAAGACGGCCATGCAAACTGAAGTTATAAGCACCTTTGAACTTTGTTGGAAAGAGTTAAAAAAAATAAAAGAAAATTTTAAAAATATAACTTAGGGACAGTTAATTGTAATTTTTTGATCGATGGATTTTAATCTTTAACAAATTGGAAATTGCACGTGAAGCGTAGCAAATGAGGTGCGTTCGTACGATAACGAAGTTTTAAAATATTCAGATCTTGCTGATATAGAAGAGCGTACTTTGGATACAGTACAGTGGTCGAAATCTTTGTGTTCCTGTAAATATGCAGGGAGTAATTTTTATTATACTTCATTAACGTATATCTTATTCAAAAAATGTGAAGTAGTTTAATATAATTAAAACACGCCCCAAACAATGGTTTCCCGTATAACATTATTTAGTGGAATACATTTGTGTGGCCCTGTAATTTAATAATAAATATTCTTTGCATCACAGATTGTACAGAATGTATATTTTAGTGCATACTTCAAAGATTCATGCCAATTCTATTATGTTCAAATGAGTGTAACGCCATTAAAATGCATTTGAAACTTTTTTTCGCATTGATCGTAATGTAACGGAATACTTTTGATTGTCCCTGTAATTGATCTATGCATCCGATTTTCATAACATTTGAAATGACTCGACAAAATTATGTAATAATTATACGTTTTAAATTTCAAACGATTAAAATGCATTTGAAACTTTTTTCCCCATTGACTGTAATGTAACGGATTACTTTTGATTGTCCCTGTAATTGATCGATGCATTCGATTTTCATAACATTTGAAATGACTCGACAAAATTATATAAAAAATATACGTCTTAAATTTCAAACGATTAAAATGCATTTGAAACTTTTTTCCCCATTGACCGTAATGTAACGAAATCCTTTTGATTGCCCCTGTAATTGATCTATCCATCCGATTTTCATAAAATTTGAAATGACTCGACAAAATTATGTAATAATTATGTATTTTAAATTTCAAACGATTCGGTTGGGTAGTTTTTGCGCTGTTATATGCGGACAGACGGACAGACAGACAGACGGACAGACTGAGCGACAACAATAGGTGCTACGTATTTACATAATTACGAACGCACCTAAAAATGAATATACTTATCATAGTTTCTTTCACTCTGTATTTTATGTGCTTTGTTTCTCTTTTTACTTACCCATCATACGTAGTATAGGGTAAGTCTTGTAATCGTTTTGAAAATCGAAATTTTTTTTGACGGATTTACACGTTTCAGATACTGCAGATTTCGAAAAACATATTTTTAGAAAAAAAATCAATTTGCCGTCCGTCCGTCTGTCTGTAAACGCTCTATCTTCCAAACAAACTGATATAGACTTGAAATTTTGCATGTACTTAGTATGCAAGAATGAGAGGAAGCCAATTTAATATCAGTAGCCTCGATTATCCGGAACTATTTTTTTCGGACTCTCGAAAAATTCGTTCTGATGAAAGATTTTCGAAAAATTTTCGAAATTTTTTATCTTAAAGAGTGCACGTAAAAGGTAATAAAATAACACAAATTTTGCGTAAAAAACGAAGTCGATCGTGTAATCATGTTTTTCACACTGTTCGATTTTTCATGACCCTGTATTTCATTCAAATTTCAATTCAAAGATATATTTTAATTGGAAATAAGACGCTTAATTCGGCGCAGTAAATTGTTAGTTAATATGATTGTTATTTTTGGAGTTATAAGGATGTTTGTTTTATGTAATTCGATACTGCTTGAGTAATTTGACGTTTTATGTAATTTGTCCAAACTGGTTCATCAGAAATTCATTAATAGAGCCTTACTATGTGTTAAAAATATTTAAATATGCGTTTAGATTTTATTTTGGAGTGGCGGTGCATTTTATACATAGTTTACACATTTTTTATTTTTGGCATAGTCCATGTCAATTCAGGCAGCCAAATTAAAAATCTTACCTTCATAGTCTCAGAAGTTCTTTGATTTAACATATGTTAAAATTCAGGAAAAAATAAATTTCCAGTAATTTTTGGTTTTCCCCAAAAAAATTTCTAGACCGAGATACAGGGTGCCAAAGATGGCATCCCGAGCACCTTTTTCCCATTTGCGATTTTCGAAAAAAAGTTTAAAGTGCTCTATTTCTAAAACGATGCAAGATATCTCGTTGCAGTTTATTTTATTTTAAAGATAATATTTTTCTGCTTAAAAAGACATACTCTATTTTGAAATATGTATTTAATTATTTTTACAGCAGCCTTTTGAAAAAAAAAATTTTTTAATCAAAAATAATTTTTTTCTCAAAAATGCCAATCTCAAAAATTTTGATTTTTTTACTGTTAGTCAATACCATTGAGTACTACCTTCACTGTAAAGGAAAACTTCCACTTTTGAGTTTAACAAGTTTTAGAATCATTTCAAGAATTTAGAGAATTTTACAGGAACTACACATCAAAAGTTCCAATAAAAGTCTCTCAATTTTTGTTTATTTGTATCATATGTAGCCTATTACATATCTTAAATTAGAAATCACACGTCGAACATGGTAAATGAGGTGCATTTATACTATGACTAGTTTTATAAATATTTAGATCTTGGTGCAATAAGTATTACACTTTTGTGAAAACTGGCATGAATACAAAATTTATTATGTTTCTATATATTAAATTCAGTAATAAGGAAGTAATATGAATCCATCTTAAAAAGAACGTAATCACCAGGGCAACCTAGAATCATTACCTATCATGTGATATTTAATTATGTATGTTAAAATTTAATAGAATGAACAATCATCTATTAATTTCATAGTGATGGGTATATTCATCTATTAATATCATAGTATCTAAATTGCAAAAACTTTGAACAGCAAGCAAGAAGAAATTTCATTTGTCCAACCAAGATCTCTGAAACAATTGCAAAATATTCAGATTCACAATTTATAAAAAGGAATTTTTGTTGCCTGTGTATATTACTGTGAGTGGTGGATTGCAAAGGTAAATGAAATCAGTTGTTTATGAAATTGTCGTTAACTTTATGCTCCCACATGGATCGGCTGTTGGATATAGATTTCCACCTGCTAGACAGTAACACCACCACCAGTGTTCAGTTCCTATTGACAATGTTTTAAGGATTATGGAAGCCCCAGACCCTAGTAGTTAAACAGAAAGGCATCACGAAATATCAAAGGAAGATACAAATACTGTTCAACAAATTATAAAGTGTATGAATTTCTAATTTCGGTTCTAAGCAGAGTACACTGAAAGTAATATGTTGTGAAACTTATACATATATTTTGTAAACTTTAGTGTATGTTTTTTTTTTTTTCTTTTGTAAGCTATTTTTAAAGCTGTCAGTTTCTTATACTTATTAAGAAATAAAATTCTATGCCAAACAAGACTAAGATTTTGATTTCCTGAGACCAGTATGTGATTGTCATACAGGAACTGGTAAAATATATGGCAAAATTTTACATGTGTTTTGATAACTTGTTAAATAAAATAAATAAGTAAATTTAGGATTGGCATTTTTGATTTCTTTTAATTAAAAAAAAATCAAAAGGCTGCATCAGAAAATATGAATACATTTTTTCAAAATATATCATTTCAAACAAAAAAATGTTACCTTCAAAAAAAAAAAAAAAAAAAAAAAAAAAAAAGCAAAAAATGTTGTGAAAAAGGTTGTCAAATGTGATGAAAGTCAAATTAAAACTTTGAAATAAAGATCATAAATATTTTATTCATCCTATTAAATCCTATCACACGTAATTAACTCAAACATATCCCATGATAGGTAATGATTCTAGGTTGCCCTGGTGATTATGTTCTTTTAAAGATGAATTCATATTGCTTCCATATCACTGAATTTAACATATAGAAACATAATAAATTTTGCATTCATGCCAGTTTTCACAAGAGTGTAATACTTATTGCACCAAGATCTAAATATCTATAAAATTAGTCATAGTATGAATGCACCTCATTTACCATGTTTGACGTGTGATTTCTAACTTGTTTAGGATATGTAATAGGCTACATATGATACAAATAAACAAAAATTGAGAGACTTTTACTGGAACTTTTGACATGCAGTTCCTGTAAAATTCTCTAAATTCTTGAAATGTTTCTAAAACTTGTTAAACTCAAAAGTGGAAGTTCTCCTTTACAGTGAAGGTAGTACTCAATGGTATTGACTAACAGTAAAAAAATCAAAATTTTTAAGATTGGCATTTTTGAGAAAAAATTTTTTTTTGATTAAAAAAAATTTTTTTTTTAGAAGGCTGCTGTAAAAATAATTAAATACATATTTCAAAATGGAGTATATCTTTTTAAGCAGAAAAATATTATCTTTAAAATAAAATAAACTGCAACGAAATATCTTGCATCGTTTCAGAGATAGAGCACTTTAAATTTTTTTTCGAAAATCGCAAACGGGAAAAGGTACTGGGGATGCCATCAATGGCACCCTGTATCTCGGTCCAGAAATTTTTTGGGGAAAAACCAAAAATTACGGGAATTTTATTTTTTCCTGAATTTTAACATATGTTCAATCAAAGAACTTCTGAGACTATGAAGGTAACCCCCCTGCCTGAATCGACATGGATTTGGCCTTTTATATTTTATATTATGCGTATCTATGATGGGTAAGTATTACGGTGCCCCCCCCCCCCCCCAACGACTAGTTTCTTTAAAGATTAACACTAGGCTATCAAAATTCAACGTACATTTTTTATAATTTTTTTGTAATTTAAGTAGAATGTTTATATTATTTTTAAAAGTTAGGTGGAGAAAAAAAGTACATTTGGCATATGATATAGTAATGTGAAAATAAAATAGATGATTTTTAACACTTTCAAAGAAAGTTGAAAGGTGCTTATGCATTCGGTTTATCTGTCCGTCTGTTCTCGCTCTAACCCCGTAAATACTCTCTATTTTCATGTAAACCTTATTCAGAGTCCACTAGACATGTTTGGTATTGTTTATGAAGTATGTGGGATTAATAGTTCATATACAGTTTCACCCAAAAGAATTCCATTACATTATGGTATGTGGGGAAAAATCGTTTGCAGAGTATTTTAATGACATTGCGTTATTGCATATGTATTAAAATTGATATTAATCACTGAATTCCACTACGATTATGTTAAAACAGGACATTCATAGCATTTTTAATTCATTTACAAAAGACACACAAAAGAAATCGGTGACAATACTATATTTGAACAATAATTACTAGATTACTGCGTTTTCAATTTCGACATGCGCTTTAAAATTGAACTGTTTTTAAGAAGCGTTCTTAATTATACAAATAATTAGCACCTTTGGTCGTCTTCTGATCCGCCTGTCTATCCTCATATAACAGCACAAAAACTGCCCAAGGGAATCGTTTAAAATTTTAAATATTTATTTGTTGTAGACTTTCATTGAGTTATTTCAAATTTGAGTAAAATCGGACGTACAATTCATATACAGGGACTGTTAAAAGTATTTTATTACATATCGGTCGATGGGATAAAATACTTTCAAGTTCTTTTTAATGATGTTACACCTGTCAAAACATAATGAAATTGATATGCGTTTATGAAAAGCACATATACATTTTGTAGAACATGTCGCAAAATAATATCTATTATTCATTTACAGGGTCACATAAAATAATTCTGTTACATTATGGTATGAGGAGGGGACATTATTTGCGGCACATTTTAATTGTCTACTTCATTAAACTGTTTCACATATAATAAAATTGATATACGTTGCGTAGGTTTTCCATATTGTTGAATTAGATATATATTTTAACTTATTAACGGCGCAGTTTTGTTAATTTTGTATGTGTCTGAAAGTGTTTCCCAATCTATAGTTGTTGCATGTTTTTTTTTTTTCTTGTTTCTTTTTACGAAAAATGAAGGAAAATTTTAGTTTGATCAGAGATAATAAAATGTTAAATCTTTATCACTTTTCCTATAATAATCCATGAAAATAACCATTCTTTAGTAACATTTTACTATGAAACTAACATTCTATTATTTATAAAAACAATATTTTTGTTCATTTATTTCTGGTAAATATAACACAGAAAATTTATTATTTAACTTAATTTTAAATATGTTTTCTTTAGTCAAAATCTAACACAGGCAATTTATTAATTTAATTTTAAATGTGTCTTCTTCAGTAATATTCTTACACAGAAAATTTATTATTTAATCTAGTTATTATGAAAAATTTGTAGAATTGGTAACAAATAAATTTGTTCCTGAACAAAAATTATGTTTTATTTTTTTATCATTTTATTTATTTATTTATTTTAAACGTGTAGGAATTCAGTCACTCGAAAAGAAAACTCATAAAGGCCTACATAAAAAAAAAAGGAGAGAAATTTTATATTACATTATTTCGCATTATTTGAATGTATTTAATACCCAAAACACGAACTTTTATAGACACTGTTTAATATTTCTACTTCAGATATCTTAAAATTCATCGGAACATTTAATGAAATTTTATTTAACGGATCTGCTGGTCTCAAATTATGTTTGCCAATAATTTTTAGAAAAAATCATTTTTTAATATTTTTCATACTTTTGAAAGAAAAATCTTCAATTGTGTATAGAAAATCATGGGGAAGATTAATGTCCCCTGAAAAGAACGATTTCAAAATACTACTAGAAGAATAAAAGTTTTGACAATAATTTTTAAAAAGTCTGCTTTTCAAGGCATTATTACACCCGAGCGACGCAATTACTTTTCGATTACTATTTTCAAAAAACGGTCTTCCTCATAGGTTTATTTAATCGGTGCAGTAGAAATCTACAACCTAAATTATTGCTTATAAATAGTAGGTACGAAATTATCCCCACTTGGGATGCAGCTTATTTTCTGAATGAGCTGGTATAAAAGTGGGATTCAATTTCTCAAAATTAGAATGGTACCCTTACATTATGGTTTTGTTTTGTGAATTATCTTATTGTTACATTGAAAAAACTATTATTTACAGTTACTATTATTTATGTTATTATGGATTATTATCAATATTTTTGTTGTTTTTTTAATTTGTGTAAATTAAAATATGCGTAGCAGATGTTAAATGACTCGACAATAAACGATGAATACAAAACACACATGTCTGAGGTAGAATATATTTAATATTTTCCAATATCTGTACACTGTACATTTTTACAAGTGTGAAAATGGTGATGAAATAATGGTGAATTGACATATATTATCGATGAATTGCGTTGAATAAAAAAAAGGGGGGGGGGTGCAAAAACAACGATGGCACATTAAAGAACATGACTGAACTTTGAATTTTTGGGGTTTACAAATATGTTTGTTGCATCGATGCAGGTTTTTACACTATTTCATAAATTTAAGCTTGCATGATAATAACAGAGCATAGTGCGTAAAGTAAATGTACGGAAATATGTATAATAGATGATAAAAAATTATTCACAAACTTATGGGCATGAAACTGATCGTGATATACAGGACGCTTATAAAATATGGCACATCAGTAAAACCAAACGATAGAGTTTTTGTTGAACACCAGTCCGTATTCTTGCAGGAGTGACTTGTGAGTCCATAAAAATATTCTTTACAAAATATATACAATAATGTACAAATAATCAGAAATCAGGTAGATCCATTGTGACAATCACATTTACGGATATTGTATAACATTATAATCTGTACATTTTGCATTTTGATATTGCCCTTTTTTCATATTACAGCCAAAAACGTAATGAAATAAGTGAAGATTTGCTAAAAGTATTAATAAAGCTTTCATAAAAATTGGGGTACATTGTACTATATTGCATCTAATTATTGTTAATTATTATAGTAGTAATTAGATTTGCGATAAATATTCACAGGGTGATGAAATTTACAAAAATTGAACGTAGTTGCACTATTTTTAATTGAAGTAGTAGAAAATAGTAAGAATTTAAAAATAAGATTTGCCTAAAACTAGCGATGAAATTCGCATGCATCATTATTTTTTTTTCTTCTAAAACTTAATTGTGGTAGTACTAGAGTATTACTAAATATTGTTAATTGTTGATCTATTAAATCGTAATGATATTTTTTTTCTTATCAGTTTAGTAAAACTTCAACGCTCTTTCATAAAATTTATCTTTTTTTTTTTTTTTTTTTAAATCCAAATGGAAACAATTTAAAAATTGATTACCTAATGTATGTTTACATCTCTGTTTGAATGCAGCTTGTGCTATTGTTTGAATATCATAATCTGTATGACAGTATGAATGGAAAAGCAAATCGAAGAAAATCACTCGCGCCTGTCACATGGGAAAATCAAAAGCACCTGTCATTTGCTCACAAAAGACTTCTCATAATTTAGAAATGAAAAACCTCAATCGGAAGTCCCATGCTATTTACAGAGTCCTTAGACCACGAAAAATTCACGAAACATTCTTTACATCAAATATTTCCCTCAACCTTTGCATTGCAATTATTTTAGTAGGAGATAGCCTCTCCTGTCTTGGGAAGGGTCCATCGCAGCGTATTCCCATAGCAATTTCTTTATTCCAAGCCTGTGAAAGGCCATTCAGAGTTAGGACTCTTGGACCTCTGACCGGCGTTGGTTACTCGGCCGTGTCAAAAAGTTCTGGTCTCTTGCGATTTTTTTTTTTTTTTTCTCTGCAAGTCGCTTCTATAGCTTATTTTTCTATAAGCATTACAGATTTCAGATGCATTTCTTAAAATAAAATTTGTTGAAAACGAAATATTTCTCTCATTTTCCAGCGAGCCTAATAGGTATGATTATAGAATTTCATTAGTTGCATTCTGCCGACTTTGCTTTAATTTGATATAAATATTAGAATCGACTTTTTTTTTTTTGTCTCATTAAATACAAAAGACTACTTAGAACTGTTGAACATCTGAATGCTGCTGGTTTTTCGGCCTTGTCAAAAAATTATAGTTGTCTGTAATTTTTTTTTTTTTTTTTTTTTTTTTTTTTTTTTTTTTTTGTAAGTCATTTCTACACGAATGTATTTTTAGTTTCTTTTTTAATAAGATTATATAAAATCTTCGACTCATTATTTAAAAGAAAATACTTTAAACACGAAAAAAATTTCAACTAGTTCTGGTATAGGTACAATTTACAGAATTTCAATGAGTTTTCATCTTCCACCGAGTCCGTGGTGGGTTTTTTTAGCTATATACCTTACATATGAAAAATGTTTCATAACAGTAATAAGAGCGAAATTATCGTTATAAGACATATATACATTAAAAGAGCAGTTATATGTATCAATAAAAAATTATTTTTAATTTATTCTATTCGTGAGAACAAAGTACGGGGGAAATCACTCTTGTCGCAATATTTGCTACAACGTGCTTGCTGAAAGGTTGAGGGCAAACAATTCGGATTGTAATAGATATAATTATATAAATGCATCATAATTTGTTATAATTACTATCATCGGGTATTTATTCTCGAAATGTAGCTATATTTTAATTCAGTGATAATTTTCGTCATAGGTTATTATGTTTATATCTTATGTCCGAATTAATTATTTTAATTCCATATAATTATTATATTCGACTATTATCTTATTCCTAATATTATGGACATTCGAGTGAATGTTTTAGCTCGACGATAATTCTTGCCTTCGATTTGCTTATTAAGTTAATAATGAGTTTTGGCAATTTATTTTAATTTATTAATAATCTAATATTGTTAATTATTCCCTTATTTACTCCATTAATATAGTCTCCGCCAAATATTTGAGATGTTTCGATTTAACGTTGTACTACAATATCTTAAAATAGATCAAAAATTTGTACTTCACTTTGGCACTCTATTTTTCTACTTGTTATTTAAATTTAACCTGAATATCCTGATAAATAAATAGTTTATATCCCCTGCAAATTTCAAAACTAACTAAATTTGTTTTCTAGAGGCTGTTGATCAAAATGTCTTTGATTTGTTAATTATATCCGTACCAGCAAATATTCACTTATTTCATAGGAACGCTTGCAGCAATTTGGCGAACTTTTTGTGTCCTAGGATAAGTCTAACGCGCAATATCCACTGTATGTTTTTATGTGTTCTTCCTTGAAGGTCGAAGGACTGAATATCACAGATGGGTCAAAATGATGTCTCGGACATCGATGACCGTGTGGACACTGACAGAGCGTACTCGTGTTGACTTCTTCAACGTCTGACTTCTTCTTCACTGTGAACAGGCGACAAGGTTCTTTTCTCTGACATCTTATTTTCTGGAATATAAAGCATTCAGTGAATATTGAGAACATGAACAAAAATTTCCATTAATATAAATGCACATTATAACAGTGCACAACAAATTAAAATACATACATATATTTCCTACATTGTTTAAGCTCAAGCAGGGATTGATATTAAGATTTTTCATTCAATTAGTTCTACACTTCATGTTAATTTTTTGTTACAGATGAGTTAAACAATTGAACATTAAAAAAAATACAGTCGAACCTCGTTAACATGAATTTCAAAGGGAATGAAGATTTTGTTCATGTTAACAGTAATTCACGTTATCAGTATCAAATCTTTATATTCGTCTTTATTGGGGATTGTGAAAACAATTCATGTTAAAAGTAATTCACGTTAAACGTGTTCATGTCAACGAGGTTTGACTGTAGTAATAAAATTCAAACAATATGATACATTAAACATCCTAAAAACTTAGATATCATTCACATAAAAACATTATAAATCTTAGGCTTTTTTTTTTTTTTCTAAAGTTTTGTATTTTGCACGTACCTTTTCATTTTATGTACAATCATTAAAATATAATATAAAATCTGCTATATTAGGTGTGCAAATATTTACAAATTAAAAAGGAAACAAAGGGAAGGGGTGTTTTGCATAAACAGGATTACAAACATCGCTGCAAGGAATGTTTCACATATCAAACTCTGTATTTTCTAATCGGAATAGTGCTTTTTTTTGTCGGAGTAACATTTTCCAATAGCATTTCCTTGTAGTGATGTAAAATTATTTGTTTCCTCTCACTTTTTAAAGTATCTGTAATGAATATTAAACTCGCCGCTTTAGTTGGAATATCCTGTTTTCTCAAGTTCTTTTGGGATTCTCCTAAGATCTATTTTCTCAAGTTTTCTAAATCCAAATTAGACATTTTCTTAGACCAGGCCTGTCCAACCTTTTACTAAACGGGGGCGCATCTTAGCTTTTGGCAACCAGTTAAGGGCGCCATTATTAATATGTCTCAAAACATACAAGAAAATCATTTTTCAACATGAGTAGCAATATATATAGGAAAATGTATTACGCGGTAGAGACATAATGCGCCTATAGATCTAAAATACCATGGTTAAAAAAAATCAAACTGTAAATTGTAGTAAATTTTGAATAATGCATTTTTTGCAGGGGATTATCTCAAATATTTTTGAATTGGAAGGAGCTAGAAAATGAAATATCACCTATTATTAAAATAAAATGGTAATCAGATATATTGTCAGGTTTTCGGGGGACGCAAATGCTCTGCAATAACTGTTTATTGTTGTTGTTACTGTTTTTAGGTGTAAATTTGTCATTATAAAAAATAGAGTTAAAGTCATGAGGTGGTTCCAAAGAGAGAGCCCGAAATAATTTTGACTGATGGAAATCCTTTCGCGTGACTCTAAAGATTTAATAAAATCATCAAATTACGTAAAGTTACAAAGGTCTGGGTGAGAAAAAGACAGCCTATTTATCCTGTCTTATAAAATGACGAATGAAACAATATCAGTAACGATAACAAACATGCTAAACTTTCATGCATGAAGGAAGGGGGAGGATAGCTTATTTTTTTTTTCTCTACATTTTACTTCTTAACATATTGAAAAAATTATTGCTGATATTTATTAATTTGTATTGGCATAATTTCCATAAAATGAATAACTAGAAATTAGTAAAGAAACGCAACAGCACATGATTTGTTTCTTTAAAAAACTAATCATGTGCCATTGTCTTTCTGTTAATACGTCGTGTAAGTTATAACTGAGACGTAATCATTTGAGACAATAATCACTTGTAGAGATTTTTAAAACATCTCTCAAGAAATATCAAGTATTTTAAATAAAGCATTTTTTACAAAGGAATTTTACTTAAAAACAGGAAACCTTTAAAAGGGCGCCAAGAAAACCTGCAAAGGGCGCCGCGTTGGACTGCCCTGTCTTAGACATTCAAAAAACCATTTTCATTCATAAATGTGTAAAATTTGCAGACATGTGTATTTGAACACCAATAAATTGAACGCTATATTCAATGTCCTATAAAGACAAAGGATTTTCCAGACGCGGCAGCAATTTATCATCATAGGGGAGAAATCTTATTATAATTCGAGATGGGCACATTTAAAATAAAATGAAAATGCGTTTAATAATTTGGTAATTAATATTAAGTAAAAATCTTACGCACTAGCACATAAAAAGGACGTCATGAATGTGCCACAAAGATTTGTCTGGCCGTCTCATGCATGAATTCTTCTTGAGTGAAAACATTTTACACTTATATTTAAAATGAATTATTTAGAACAAGAAATAATATCACTTTATTACAAAATTACAAGACGATCCTAATATAATGTTCAAAAGCGGGAAGAAAAGTTAACACGTTGACTGCCACGACTATTTTCAGAAATCTGGCCAAAAATGACAACTTTATTTTATCACATTATCTTATTAAAAACTTTGATTTTAGTCCATAAGTATCATTAAAAATCAATACACACACACACACACATATATATATATATATATATATTTATTTATTTATTTTAAAGGAGTTGCGAATTATCTCGTAATTGGTAATTATATTTTTTGATTGTTTTTTAATAAATTTTCTGTTCATGCAAGCCAGCATTGATTTTTTGTTCTTTTCCTAGAAGCCATCTATCGATATTAGCACTGATATATTGCAAGTTTAATCGTAGCTGGACAAAAATGGCAAGTAAACACTACGAGATAACTCGTAGTTGGCGCCCTAGAAAAGAATGCAATCTACAAGTTATCTTATAGTTGGCAGTCAACGTGTTAAATAATTTTTTTGTCATTAATTCAAATTTTGGACTCTTCACAAAACGGAGCAAAGCGAAAAAGCGGACATGTTTTTAATTTAGTAGATCGAAGATCAGAATTTTTTTGGGAGGATCTTCTCTTGGGAAAACAAAACATATATATAAAAGATTTTTCAACTGAATATTTAGTGCCTACCTAACCTAGTGTTTAGCATGCCAGACGCATAATGAGGAGTTTGCGTCTAAATTCGTAAATTCGAAAACCTTGCTGTCTAAGCGGCGTAACTGTACGATGTATCAGTTTTTTCTGGTACCAAAACGATAATTCGGTTCACTTTTCCTTTTAAAGTCCCCCCTCAAATTACCCCTTTGTTTGCAGAAAACTAGTCCATGCATAACAACATCGGTCCATTCTATTGGAATATTGGAAAATGAAATATTCCTAGTACTGTTTGCTGTATTTGACAGCAATATTGAACTCCATATGGGGTTTATAAAATAAAATATGCCCAGTTCTTTGCGGTTTTATTTTTTCAATGCAATTTCATGTGAGGTTTCCATCCGTGAGATGGAAAGGAGAAGCATGTTTGAAGAAGCCTTAAAAGAAGCGCGTTTCCGTAATTTTCAAAAGAGTGTGCCACTTTATTTTCCTTATGTTTTCGCGAGAGTAAAAATTTCGTACAAACAATGGTAAGCGAAAAGTCCGTTTCCGGAGCTTCTCTTAAGAAACTTGACAATGGGATGGCCCAACTGAATGAAATGGACTTCCTTTAGCAGAGCACTTGTGTTTGTTTGTTGCACTGACCGGCTCTTGCAGGAAGTGCACTTACCCCCGTGCTTTCTCGCTGGCGACCTGTATCCGGCCTTTGTCTTCCAACTGCAGATGATGTTTAAATGCTGTGGCATGTGAAGAGTTAAGGGGCAGAGATGATATTGAATGGCTCGTTTAGGATTACAAAAAGGATTCTCGCGTGCGCCTCCTTATAACCCCCTTTTTATTATACAATCTTATCGCTTTTTGCGTATTTTAATGCTTCGTTTATTTCGGGTTAATGTGTTTATCTTTTTTTAGTGATGAATTGAAAGTGTGTGAGGAGAAAACGTTTCCGTTCATGTATATGTAGGGGGAACACACACTAATTATGAGGTGATAATGAGGTGACGTTTAAAATTTGGTCAGTCTCAAAATTTTTCTTGAAAAACTGTAAAGTAAACTGCACACTCTTATGTGTCAATATATTATGTATATAACCATTCAAAATATTACAAAATGCCAACAAAAATTGTGAAATTATAAATAAAAGGGAAACATATTTATTGACAATAATACTGTTCCTTCTTAACATTACAACATAGATAATAAAAGCATAGTGAAAATAGGAGAAAAAGAATTATGAAAATTTGAAGAATCAAGACAGATTCATTATGTCCTAAATGCCTTTAGTTCCAAAAATAAAGTTTGTGGTTTGATATTCGTATTAGTCACAAAGAAGCTAAATAATACGAATATATTCATTATTCTTGCTGCTTACCTATAACATTTTGTAATTTTTGCTACTTTAATTACATAAGATCTGCCAGAATTAAAATTTAGCTTTGTAATGTTTTTGATACATACTTATATTGTTTTCACTAAATTTTAAATTTTGGCAAATACCTGTGTTGCATTGGATTTATTTATAGAAAGTATATATATATATATATCCAAACCTCTGAATGTCCCAATAATCCGTTTAATTCATTTCCAATACCCAGCGGTAAAAATAATCAAATAATATTTATACGGAACATTGAAAATCATTCTTTAAATAGAGCTGTCAGTTATAGAGGTTTTACTGTGTATGAACATTTATATCAAACAAATCTATATCAACAATCCACTAAGTGTGTCATTATAAACTCTAACAATATAGTCTCAAAATCAAAGCATGCAACATCCACGAACATGCAGACAACATTATTTTATTATTTTAAGATGATTTTATTAATTTTTTATTTCATTTTTTATTAAGTATAACGTTTGATATTAATTTGCTTTCTTTTCGTATTTCTTTTTACTGTCGATTTAAATAAAAACGTTTCAATTCTGCAATGACGGGATTTTTGATGTCAACGGTTCCTGCACTATTACCCCATACAGACGAACCGAAAGCCATAAACGCTTTTCAACTATGTTGGAAGTGTTGAAAAGACTTGAAAAAAATATTATTAAAAAATTAAATAAACTATACTTACAGTTTGAGGTGAGCAAGCTAAGAAGTAGACAATGGCGAAGCCATCGGGTACATCGTATATCTCATGTTTGAGAATATATGCTTCACTGTTTTTGGGACACTTGCAGTGCACCGTGTGTTTGGTTGTGTTGTCTGGATAGGTTGTGTACGTCCAAGCAACATCTCGGAAGTAGCGACAGGTCGGTAGCCTGTTCGTTGTCTCACATAGCTGAAAATATAAAAACAGGCATTTAGATTTGGAGAAAAATGAATGAATGAATACGAAAGATAATTTTCTTGTGACGATCATTAAAATAAAATAATTAAACTACATTAAATATATTCCAAAAAGAGAAATTCAGCGAACTTTGCATGAAACTGAAATTTATCATTGCCATGAGGTATTAAATTTAATATATAAAGTAAAAATTAAATGATTGATTCTTGTTTAAGTAAAATATTTTGCAGTTAAGTGTAAATGACAAAATTGCTAATATTTCAACCAATTTAATAATTTTAGATATAAGGGAAGAACTTTAAACTTTTTTAAATTGTTATAGAAACAGTCAACATGCCATGAAATGAAACAGTAAATAAAATATATAAATAAATGCTCATTAATGAGGGGAATCACTATGTATATACCAAACATACCCAGAAAAATTCGAATCACTACTGATACATATCAAATCTTAATAATAATAATAATAATAATAATAATAATAATAATAATAATAATAATAAAGCCAGAAATCCCAATATTATGCATTACAAACATCAGTAGCGAATCCCCTGAACCCTCAACCTGTTTATTTTAACTTTATACATTCTTTGTAATATTTGAAACAATTTATTCATCAGCAAAAAAAATTTCTTACATATGTATATCTACATGTATATAAATCTCTCTCTCTCTCTCTCTTTTTATTATATATATAATATGTGTAATAAAATCTAAAGACTGAAAGGCAATTCAGTACCGATACATATAACATAAATAATGGAATTTGTTAGTTTTTAATTTTTTTTTTTCTTTTTTTTGTTACATGATAAATTTAGGAAACCGTGGAGAAAATTAAGATTGCTTTTCATTTATGTCTCATATTTCTGTTTTTATTAAGGCACATTTAAAGACATCTGTAAACGTCAGTAAATATTTACGCGATTAGTGATTCGGGGAACATAAAAACATGCGATAGTCAAAAGTGTTCTGCTTTCTTTATTTTTCAGTAGAAAGAATTTGACGCGGATGAAAGTTAACTGGCAGAACCATCGCGAATGGTATCAATTAAATCTAATGAACAGGCATTAATAGAATCAAATTAATGCTGACAATCATAACATTAGACATTTGCAAAGTTTCAGTCTCGTGGGAAAGTTTTGGGTAAACACGAAGAATTCTAAACTTTACAAATCTGTTCGTGCAGGCATAGTAAGGATTCCCAGTAAAACATGACTGGCAGATTCCCTGAATTTCTCTGACCAAATACAACGAAAACAAAATCCTGAATTTCTCTGACGGAATACAACCTATGCAACGAAATTTGTTATTTATGTTCGCAATCTTTTGTCAAAATTAGCGATTTTTTTTCTGCGACCTTTTTTTAAATTTTCCTGTTTTTTTTTTTTTTTTTTTTTTTTTTTTTTGTTCAATTGTTTGATGAATTTAGTGATTTATTCCCGAGGCTATTTGATGAATTTTGCGTTATTTTAAATCTTTATCGGCTGAACTTTTCCATGACTTTTAGAAAATATGTGTAAATTCCCTGACTTTTCCTGTATACTTTGAAATTTTCCTGATTGAAATTCCCTGACTTTTCATGACGCTGGGAAAAACATATTGTAACTAACGCAAGAGTTCCGCGGGATGGGTCTTGGGCACCTGAAAATATGAGCATCTGATAAAACTAATTCAGTCGTGCAATTAGCACAAGGAATTTGATCGAAATTTATATAGCTACGCGTTGTACGAAAATTATTCATTAAAAAAAGAAATGATTAGAAACTTCCACACAAATACACCACATTTAAACATGAAAAAAAATAAAATAAAATAAAATAAAATGAATACAATCGAAATTTGCCGAACCATAGCAGAATCCTCAGGCCTTTCATCTCCATATTAGCCATGAAAACACAAAATGGCGTTAATATTTCATGTTTGTTTTATTTTGTTATTATTTTTATTGCAAATCTCACGAAGATTTCTTTGCAAAAGAAGTGCACGTTATAAAGTAAAAATATTTTTAAAAATGGGGGGGGGGGGTGTACATTAAGAAATTTAGGTTGCGTAATATACTAGATTTAAAAGAGGGTTTAACAATAGAAACTGCTAGCTCTCTATATAATTTATTTCGCATATATATGCGTGTATATTAGAATTTTCACAAAAGATTTAGCTCTCTGGAGCTTATTCTTAGCGATGAAACTGGGTATGTCTCTAATCTTGATTTTGGTTTTGCTGGGGAAATTTGTAACTAAAATCAAAATTTACCCCCGCCTGTAAACCCTGCCGACAGGGGTTTTTTTTTTTTTTTTTTTTTTTTTAATAAAGAGGTACTGCTACAAGCTTCTTTTAAATTATTTATTCAGCAAAAGAAATCAACAGACAAGTTAGAAATGTGAAATCATTTAAAGTAAACACGTTCTGAATTGTCGAATATTTTACGAAAAACATTTCTTTCCATATGATTTTTAACACTCTTCTTATTTAGTTCAGCTATGCCATTTATCAGTTTGTTAAAAAAAGATTATAAAATTGTTTTTACCTTTAATTGCCTGTTATTATCCATGACTGTGTATCCGTCTTTTGGATCCATGGACATGGAGCACACTTTTTTGCCTGGACATCTACATTGTCTTTCTATCCACGGCGTGGAGTAAGTATCTACTCTATTGCAAACAGACATAGGTGAACACTCTGGTAGATCTGCTTCATTATCCTGAAATTAAGTAAAAAAAAATTACTATCAAATGTCTTAGAAGCATAAATTTTCATGAACTGTTCAGAAGAAATTATCATTTGCATTAAAAAAGATCATCTTTCTCAAATCTCAATCCTTTCAGGTCTGGTGTACTATTAATAGAACATATCTTTTAATGGAGTATTATTTTCTTTTAAGTAAAACTTTTGCTCTATTTACATGTAGTAATTTTAGAGTATGTCTATGCATTTACAAAACGACTTCATTTCTGTTTAGGCATTTAGTGATAATAATAATTATTATTTTTATTTGTTTAATTGTGTTTGTGCCGTTTGCGATTCTTTTGTTTTAAACATATATTTCACTCTTTAAATTTAAAATAAAAATTGCTTTCCTAAAAATATCATGTGTAATAAAACGTAAAAAGTATTAGAAAGTTGTAATATCAGTTATAAAATTATTATTTTTGAAATTGTCTTTTGAATTCCAAAGAGTAACCCTTACAAACAAACACACAAATGTTATTTCTTTATGATATTAGTATAAATTTTGATTTAGAAGTGTGTTAAAATAATTCTTGAAGGCATTTCCTTCTTACTTCAAAATTGGTCAGTTTTGCTCATTTGTTAGTTGCTGTTATCTCATAAGATAACATTTTCAATTACTGTTAAAAAGCATTCAGAATTTTTAATAGCTTTAAATTTTTATTCATTGATCTTGAAGTGCGGTGGGACTTAAATATCCCACTTAATTTTAATCCGCAAATTCCCCCAATGACACCAGAATTTCCGAACAAAGTTTTATTTTTATAATGTACCTGGAGAAAAGCTTTTGCGTATTTTTAAATAAATTTATAAATCCCAGTGTTATTATATTGCTTCAACATTTTAGGAACATAAGTAATTTGTCCCTGGAAGGGTAAATGTGGCTACTACAGAGCGGCAATAAGCCTTGTTTGCTCACCTTAATTCCTATATATAGCACTGCAAATTTGTTCCATTTTAGTATGAGTAATCTAAAAGTATAGTAATGATATTTAAATCTTAACTTTATGAATTATAATTAATATATATATATATGCATGTATTTGTTATATTGGGTTATTCTATATTCATTTTAGATGTTGAATAGTAGTAGTATATAACCATTAATTGCAAAACAATATATATATCAACAAAAAATGAATTAGAAAGAATATTTGGAATTTGCAGAACAACAGTAAATTTTTTAGACCTCAAATACTATAGAACTACAAATAAAGTGTGTGGTTTTATCTTTGCATCAACCATGAAGAGCAAAATAATACGAATTTGGGGTTACCAACACACATAAAACGAAATAGAGAAAAAACATTAAAAATAAATAATAAAAATATTATTAATATGGATAGATAAGGGAAAAAATTTAGATTTGTAAAAAGGGGACATAAAAAGTTAATCTTTAACTTTATTTATTAAATTATATTAAAATATTTATTTAATATAACTATACAATTATTCATTTTATATATATAGCATTTCCTTCCCGCTCTTATTTTCATCATATCTTTTTCTCTTATTTTTTTCCATGACTCTTTAAAAATAGTTTCGAAAAAGCTCGAACTGAGGACTTCCACGCATTGTTCACTAAAAAAATGATAAATCTGTTATGACAAGGGGAAACACCAGCTCCAGTTATGTCTTGATTTCATAGGAGAGGGAAGGAGGTGGATTTTGTTGATATGGGAAGCTTTTTTTTTTTTTTTTTTTTTCTTTTCTTCACCAAAAGCTTTTCCTCTCTCTCTCTCTCTCTCTCTCTCGCACAACAGGTGACTCTGCGCAATACTTTTCTACAGAGTGTAGACGCCTCATGCATTTTCGTCGAATTTCAGCTTTATGCAAATTATTTTTGAAATACAGTAAAAATTCTGAATAGCGGCCATCACTGGGAGAACGATTAAGTGACCATACTTCGGAGGTTGCCGTTATTCAGAGGTTCCACATTTTAAAAGGTCAAATTTACATTACAGTGTCTTCAAGTTTAATATTACCGAGGAAATTTTGAGATCTCTCTAACTAATCACATAATTCATTTGGGTATTTCTTGAAAGCTTCATAAAAATATTATAAATACAGGTTACTTCTGTTTTATAGATTTCTTTTCTGGAAACATTATACATTCCCTGAGTGGAATATATCATGGGTATATATGCTAGCCATAAAAATAATTTAAGCTCATTAGGCCTATATATTTATTTAAATTATAATACTAAAAATCGACATCTATCTTGAATACATTTCACAATAGAATATCAAGCCTGGGGGGTATGTATTATATCCGGAACAATACTCATTAAGTAAACAACTAATATAAATTGGATTAAATTGGACCATAATGAGAAACCAATGTGGAGATGATAATCAAGCAACATCAAAATGGAAATTTTTACAGAAAGTCATCACATAACTAATAGAAATAAATAAATATGATAATTCTCTAGGAAAATGAGAAATGCAGCAATAAATTCAGCGCATAAAAACTAAGAAATTTGTTAACATTGCAAAACATTTAGGTAACCAATATTACATATTTAATAATACATAAGATACCCAGAATAACAATTGTTGTTTTAGAAACAATTTTACAATTCAAAGTGAAATAATAATATATTTATAAAGCATATATATATAGGTTAGATTATGTTCTGGCGATAAATGGTTTTAAAAATAATCTATACTGTCTCAGTGTGGTATTTTCTTGTTATGATAAAGTCTATAAAAAGTGGACCGTTTTTGTATTGCATTAACTTGTATGAAATGGTTTTGTTGGATACCTTTCTGTTTTGGGAATTTACTATTGTAAACTTTTATTAATTAGAAAAATAGTTTTCTAAATAATATTTTTCTGGAGCTCGTGTAGAGACTTGATATCTTCCTGTCGCGGTTTTGAATACTTTACAATTACTATCCCGAATCAATCTTTGAAACAAAGAAAGAAAAAGATTGCAGCTGATTGTGTGAATATTGATAAAGGTCTATGTCACAAATATGTACGTAGTCTAAAAAATTTTCAAGTAAAATAAAGATGTATTTTACGGCTCTAATTGGTCATCTGGTCATTCCTCAAGGAATAAAATACGCAGCAAACTATTCTGAAACTGGACCAATCAGAAACCGGCAGATAGATAACTTCGATTGAAATATGCAAAACACATAGACATGGTAATAACATTGATTCTATCTCAGAACAATGTTTTCTGATTTATGAAACGGCCCTCTGTTTTCTCTGTAAAGCAAGAGACTGTATTCTTCCCAGCGTGTATCGTATTAACCCTTTATCTGCCTAATTATTTATCAAGAAATTCATCCACCTCAATAATTATCTTCTTTAATATCTGAAGGTATATTGGAATTTTTAGATAATACTAATGTGGAATTTAGATATGCTTTTTTTCATTAAAATGATTAAATATATTGGTATATTTACAAAAATAATCAGATTAATTAACCAAAATTACTCTTTTGAAAATATCGCAATTCTTAAAAAAAAAACAATGAGTTTGAATGCATCATGATCCTCTCTATAAATGAAAACTCTTTTGCAGTTGAATATGTTTCATATAATTTTATTTAATATAGGAAAGAAATACATATAAAAATGAATAGTAAAACTACCACTTTTTGAAAATAGCTTCGACTGTTTCTCTATCAAAATTTGATCGAGAAGAGTGTTTTGTGCAGGGTTTGAAAAAACCCGGGTTTTTTTGAAAAAGCTCAACCCACTGGGCCCACTAATCTAAAACCCAGGTTTTTCTGAAAAAACCCGGGCTTTTTCGAGTTTTATCGAGGTTTTTTTTTTTTTTTTTTTTTTTTTTTTTTTTTTTTTTTTTTTTTTTTTTAAACACTCTACATTTCTAATTTTCATATACATAATAGCTAAATTCTTCATGTATCAGTGAAACCTGGGAATAATTTTGCATTAAAATGAATTAACAAAATGTATATATTAAAAAATAAAGTTATTTAAAAGGTAGGTTTGTGGCTGATATGACTAGTTTCTGGCATTAAGGTTTTATTAAGCCAGCTATAAATGGATTTTTTGAGTTAACGAAGAAGGTTCAGAATGTTTGAAAAAATGTACTTTCTACTAAATACAATTTGAAGTACTTACAAACATATATAAATCAACGACAATCAAAATTACACTTTACTTTTACAAAAATTGATTACTAATAATAATTTTACAAGTGAAATCATAATTAAAATACTATATTAATACTAATGCTAAATCAGAATTAGTAAGTACTTTTTATTATAATTAATAGAATAAACCAAATAATTTGACATAGGTACTTCAATAAATTAGGATTCCCAGGATATGTGGTATTTTGTTATGAGTTTCAATTGTATAACATAACATAGAATAGATTATATATCATTTTTTTTTAATGGGAAAAAGGTTGTTTTTGTGATACATAAAAAATTAAATTACAATTATTTCTTTTAAAATTTTTCATTGAGAGAATTAAGACTTTTTTCCCCTTGTGGTGGACAGAGAAACTGTATGAGTGGCGTATTGTTATTAAGAATTGTTATTTATAGTGTCTTATATAGTTATGAATTTCAAATAAGAAATCAGTTGAAAACATTTTTTTTCTTCTTTACAGCTAATTTATTTTTTGGTCATTTTATCAATTCTTAGAAATTCCTTTTAAATCTGGTTCTTTTAAAATATATTTAAATTGGCATTTATCTTTCCATTGATACTTTAGATTAAATATTGATGCAGTGTAAAATTATGAAAAAACCCACAATAGTTTTATCATGGGTTTTTTTTTTTTCAAGTGGGCCCACTTGGGCGAATCCTGGTTTTGTGTGAAAAGAATAAAAAACTTTTATTAATAGACAGAATAAATAAGTTTTATATAAAGCTTTCTTCAATTTTACTTTAAAGTACCGTCGGTACATAAAGGGTTAATTTCTCTTTAGAAGTTGACAATCAGTATCATAATGAAACATTTTGAGGCATGTTTGATGTGTAAATAAGATATTAATCATACTAATCTGCTTCTTAAGGGAAAATTGGGAGTATTTAATCTTTCTCTTGACCTGTCATAATCGGCGTTCCGTTGGATTCTTCTTTACACTCGTAATAAACATTCGTCTGTGAAAAGAGGATGCTAACTTAATCGAGCATGATGTCAGATATGAACAAGTAAAATTATACAGATCACTTAACTGTGTCGTCCGGCAGAAAATTGGACGATAGGATCAAACCTGAATAAAATTTGTAAAGTATACGTATGGAGCAAAAGTATTCTGATTAAAAGACAGCTTTCTGTACACTGGTTGGTAAAGAGCAGAAGGCTGTACCTTCTTCATAGCGTGCGTCGTATTCATTTCTCTTTAGAGATTGACAGCAAATATCGTATTAAACATTTTCATGAAAGGCACATTTGATATTATCTTGAGAAAGAAGTATATGTAAATGGCGTTCCGCAACAGATGGCATTTATAACCCTTTCTGTTGTAACGAATCTTCATGGAACCTTTTCGACAATTTCTCACATAAATCTGATAAAATAATCTGCTCTTTTAAAAGGAAATTGGGAGAGAATGATATTTATTCTCTCTCTTGCCCTGTCATATCAAGCGCCCTGCCGGATTCTCTTTTACCCTTGTAAATATATCCCTTCCCCTTTTGGAAAGAGTTAGGGTGCAAACTTAACTGTATTGTTCACTTGAAAGTGATGAATAAGTCCCACTTTTTGATCCGGTAACATTTGATGGACTTGTAGGGGAAAGACGGTGAAAAAAAATTTTTTTTTTTTTTCATAAAGCATCAAGATGAAGGATTACTTTTGGATGAGAGGGAGGGGGGATGTGGATGTTGTACGTGCGAATTTCGACAGTTAGTTAGCTGGTGAACTAGTCATTTAACAGCTGTTCTGGATTTTTTATGCAACGTGTAAACTACAGGTTACAACGTAGTTTTGAGTGGTAGAAGCATAGAGGGAGGATTTTTATTAATCCAACAACAGATTTTCCTGAAGATCTTTGGCAATCCAATCTATCCAACACCTAACAACAAGTTGCTTACTTAGTTTAAAGATCTTCGTTTACATAAAATGTATTTAATATTGTTGTAATATCACGCTAAATTGACAATAAAATAGATAAATAACTAAGCAATATTAATAAAAATTTGAAATGAATTGAAATTTTTATTTGCTGTGTAACTGTTCAAATTCATTATTCAGGAATTGCAATATTTTCTAAATTTGTACAACTTTATTTCTTTCTCCAAACCTTATTTATAATTAATCTTATTCTTCTCGATTTTTTATTAATCGAGTAAATTATTCTCTTTTAAGTATCAACTGTAAAGGTGATGAAGTGGCAATATCTGGATTATATATGTGACTAAATAAAGGTCTGCTGTAAATATAATATCATTAGGGTGTATGAGTTTATAAAGATGGACGACTAATTCCGTCTAACAGCTTCTTATGAAATGTCTCGCTCAAAATTAATATTCATTCATTCCATAAATACAGAAGTTTACGAGTTAAATCATTAGCTTACAAGCTAGTGACAAGTTTTTTGAATCCCTCGACCAAACGAAAATCCTGGATCTTTTAAAACTTCTTAGGGGAATTAGTCGCTTCGTGTAGAAAGCCCATAAAAGAATATTTGAAGCTTGGCAATTTTTCAGCATGGTTTAAACTTTATTTTAAAACTTTTCTACTTTAATTTCTATCCATTACAATTACAATCTAATATATATATAAATTAAGAATACTTCTGAGCGAGCCCCTTCCCCTATTATCTTACATATATTCTATTTCTGCCTTCTATTTTCTTGTGTTAACTCTGTGAATAATAGTTTTGTTCTGAAGCATAAACGCTGTTGTATTTTTTATGATACGAGACGCTCATCAGCAAAGCAACCTTTTTAAGTACTTATGAGGTATTGCATCACGCGATTACTCATATTTCCGCATACGTGACCGACGAAACCCCCACTGCTATATCAATAAATGGACATCCCTCAATTAACTGCTAGACAAGAGAAGTGGTCAGTTTGACCTTGCAGTCTACGTTGTTTCTTTTTCCATTCCAAGAAATTTTTGAAGGATGGAAAAAAGATAATAAAAAAATATTACGTCACTATAACCAGGATATATTCAACGAACAGGTTTCCATCCTGAAACTTTCTCGGAAGATGCAGGGTTGAATGTCAAGTTTTTGAATAATAGTGAAGGTGGGATGTTAAAAAAATAATAAAATGTATACAACGTTTTTGTGACACGAGTGCGCAAGGTCTCTATCGTTAAGGTAATTTTTCATAGCCATGACATTAAGTTCTTTATTTTCGTGCATAAAAATCATTCATTTGAATATTGCAGGAGATTTATGGCAATAATTTCACACGTGTCGTTATCCAAGACTTCGTAAAAAAAATATTTATAAATAAATATTAAAATTTAATAGCCATAGCTATGACTTCAAGTTTTTGATTTTCGTAGATAAAAATCGGTTATTTGAATTTATTACAGCATTTTTTTTTTCTGCAATTTTGTGTTCCTTTATCGATGAGATGATAGGAAATATTTATAAATAAATCTTACGAGTTTCTTAATACAGAAGTATTTATGAAAAATAATTTATTTTGTTTATCTGTTACACGATCGTCTTACGACATTCACCATTGTTAAAAAATATATAAGAAGATAATTAGAAAATTTTCTGTTTAAAAGTTACTAGTTTATAAAATTTTTAAAATCTTGAGTTAGTGTTTGCTTTATAACTATTTACATTACATTAATAGCGTTACCGATTTTCATCAGGTATTATTTAATTAAAAATGGGGTCCTTCATACATATTTGTGTTCTTTAATAACTGTTAAAGAATCTTAATAAGTTATTAAAAAATATTTTAATTCATCATATATAAAAATACAATTCAGTTGCTTTGTAAAAAAGTTTCATTTACATTTTATCTGTAAAAGTAGACTTCGTAAGGTATTCTGAAAAATAAAAATATAATAATAATTCTAAAAACACATTCTTCATTAAAAAAATATCCGAGAAGAAGAATGTGTTTAAAAATTCGTGCTTTTAGGAACATTACTAAATATTTATTTTTATTAAACCAGTACGAATTCAATGTAAATGAAACTTTTTTACAAAGCAACTAAAATTGTACTTTTATATGATGAATTAAAACATTTTTTAATAACCAGGGATACGTTTAGGTAAATTTTATGTCCTTTAAAGGACCCTTCAAAAATAATTTATCTTAAAAGAGGACCCTTCTCAAAATTGTCTCTTAAATAGATCTTTGACAGAATTTTTCCACTTTCAAATTGATCGGGACAAGTGCAACAAGACTTTATTATAGTTGAATGTATCATGTAACAAAATCTATTATAAAATATTTTTGAATAATAACTATTTCTTTTAAGTGTTATTTGATTTGAAATGATATTTTATTGACTTCTTTTCATTTGAATCAATAAAATATGTGGCAAATAGTTTTGTTTATGATTCCAAACAAAAGAAAAAAAATCGAAAAATCTAAAATTTTTTACATTTTGATAACGATATTTTTACCGGAAGGGGGAGAGGGCGTTCGAAGGATGGTAACGTAATGATATCGGAAGGGGGCAGGGCATTCAAAATTCCAAAAAGTCGATAACGTTATATTTGCACAGACCCTCATCTAAATCTTAGAGTTAAGACCGGATGATTGGTAAGGAAAGCACAATATAGTACACTAAAATTAAGCCCGCATTATTACATGCATTCGGCCATAAAGGGTTATACGGGACATAATTGTCAGACGTGATTACATAAAAAAAGTATTATAAAACAACCGCTGTTATCAAAACAATATCTTCTTTAGCAATAAAAAAATAGTAATCGTTGTTAATATCAGCTGCAACAAGTTGGGCGCGAAATGAGAATCAAAAGGTGTTTTCATGAATGAAGGAGTACAGCAGGTGTTGATAGATATCCTTGACCTCCTTTCAAATTTTTTTTCCCCCCTCACGTCTGAACTGGAATTTCATAATCAGTTTCACTTAACTAAAAGCGGAATTTTGTGAATGCGGAATGGTAAACATTGTGTGGAGAGTTGCCAATATTTGCCCAACCTGATTAATTATACGCTGTTAACTCTAAACTTACCGGGAATTTTACTTAAGTTTTTAAATTAAAAAAAAAATATTTCATTGCAGAATTTTTATTTAAAAGTTATTAATTGTTTTATTTAATTTATTTCTGTGGAATTTATGAATAAATTTCTGCTTAGAATCAAAATATTTGTTGCCAAATGACCGGTTGTTCATATATTTAGTGTTAAACGATTATTTATTTATTTTTTACAAAGACAGTGTATATGAATTAAGAATATTAAACAATTCCATCAAATTTTGCCAAATTTGATAGATTTTTTGCCAGATTTGATTTGCCAAATTTCTTATTGTAAATTTTCGTCTTATTCAAATTCCAAAATCCATTAAAAAAAAAAAAAAAAAAAAAAATACTTTTTGGATAATTTTTCAGGTGAAATTTCGAGATTTCTAGCATAAATAAAATCCAGTTGTGGGAAAAAAAGGAAATAAGAACATGCAAAATAGAAATTATTATTTTTCTGAATTCCACATTTGAAAATTCTCTGCCAAATTCTAGGCACAAAGCTATTTTGCCTTTCTTTAACCATTTTGTTTATCAAAGAAATATATAACTCATTGACCGATTCTACTTTTGTATTATTAACTAAAAATTATGACTTATGATTATTTTTATCCTGAATCATGCAATATTGAGAAACTAAACATAACAAGTTGGAAATTGCTCTTTAAGTGTAGCAAATGATTTGCGTTCGTACGATAAGGAATTTTTTTAAATATTCAGATCTAGGTATAATAATATACAGTAACATTTCTTTGGATATAATAGAGTATTGGAAATCTTTTGTGTATCCCAGTAAATGCTATCTGTTTTATATTATACAAGAAGTAACTTGAAGTAAACTTAGCAACGTATATTAATTTCCTAAAATGCGAAATTGTTTAATATTATTCAAACGCGCCCCAAACAATGTTTCCCCCTATAACACTATGTAATGGAATACGTTTATGAAGCCTTATAAATTAATAAAAAATATTGTTTGTATCTTAGGTAGTACAGAATACATATTTTGGTATATACTTCATAGATGTATATAAATTTTATTATGTTCAGAAGAGTGTAACACCATTAAAATGCACTTGAAACTAGTTTTTCCCATTGGCCGTAATGTAATGGAATAATTTAATTGTCCTTGTAATTAAACTATGCATCCGATTTTCGTAAAATTTGAAATGACAGGACAAAATTATGCAACAATTATATATTTTAAATTTAAAATGATTTGGTTGGGTAGTTTTTGCTCTGTTATATGCGTTCAGACGGACGAACTGAACGAAGACTACAGCTGCTACGCATTTACATAATTACGAACGCACCTAAAAATAATTTAAAAAAAGGTACAAGAGTGAGGGCAGGAACTTTGGAAGGTCATGTGAGACATACAGGGAGCGAATGTCGCCACAATTTAAAAAAAGTCCACAAAATTTCACAAAGGATTTCAATACACATTATTGGTATTTATAAGATAAGGAAAAAGATATTAAATACATTTATTAATCTATGCTTTAAGTATATTTTTAGAACTGTTTGGAAAATAATTTAAGCTAGGTAAGTTTGCCAGTAACCAAAGTAAATATTTCTCTGTTCAGTAATTTTTTTTTGAAAATTTATCCATATACTTCAAGACTGCCCTTTGATGGCAAATCACATATATTTGACATTTTTAAGTGGGAAAAGCTGAAATATATGTGATTTGACATCACATATCGTTCTATTTTAATAGTAAAATATTCATGTATGTGTCACATCGTTTTATAATAATAATTTTCATCTGTCTGAAATACAGATTTTTCTTGTTCCAGTGAATTACGTTATGATGCATAGTTATATCATAATAAATCAATTGATTGCAATACCTTTTGTGCAATTCAAAATTCGTATGTTGAGTGTATAATAACTAGATAATTCTCCTTTTCTCATAATATAAATAAATTTTCTTATTTGTAACTTACCCTGAAAATCCAGTTGCTTTAATGAATATTCTATAAATAACGGCATTTAACTTCATGCATGCTTTATAATCAAAAGTAATCCCCTTTGTGAAAACCAGATCATTTTATCAAAATATATTTTAACTTACCTCTTTTAAAACATAAAATTATTGTTTACGGTGTCAAAACGGGTTCTTGTTGTTTGCCGTCGAAAGTATTTATTGAAAAGTTATATTAATCTTACTCTTTAAGGATGAAATGATTCTTTCAAATGTCCTTATATACATATTGGTTCTTTCCTTAGTCTTGCCAAATTGTGTCTGTTTGTATATTTTTTATGAAAATGTTGACTAATTTACGCCAATGCATTAAAGCTTATGTACTTTCCTTCAATGTCATTATAATAATTCTTATTGGTTCTTTCCTTAGTCTCGACAAATTGTATCTGTTTTTATCTTTTCATGAAAATGTTGACTAATTTACACCAATACGTTAAAGCTCATGTACTTTCTTTCAATGTCATTATATTAATTCTTATTGGTTCTTTTCTTAGTCTCACCAAATTGTGTCTGTTTTTATCTTTTTCATGAAAATGTTGACGAATTTACATCAATACATTAAAGCTTGTATAGTGCTATTTGCCATTCACTCTGTTTTCTGCTCCTGGTTCCAAATAATTGGATCTAATGGTGCCTCCTTGCTTCACGAAAAATAATTTGCAATAAAAGATTTAACATTGCAATAACATGGACTTTTTATTTTTAGAATCTGCAGTCTATCATAGTCATTTATTTTATCTCGGAATTAATTATTTTCATTCATCTCGATGTTTTATTGGAATTATTTTACAGGCTGAATTCTCGGAACTCATTACCTGACAACTCCATTACATGCCCACCTCCTCCTCCTCTGTAAACAAACAGATTAATCACTATTATTTAGATGTTTGCGTCAAAAATGGGGTGAGGAACAGGTAAGAGTCTTCGATGCTTGTCGTCCGTGAAGTGAAGAGCAAAAAGTTATTATGCAATCCATAAGCTAATCCAATTCAAATTCATTAGGAGGATGTATTTATGACTGCGCCAGAGGGCCGTTAAAATACTGCCAACTCCTTTTTCCCAACCTTGATTTGTCATTTGATGTGCTCAACGGGTCAGAACGATCTGCAACAGAGTCTAACAGTTTTGTTGCAATTTTGTATGAGACTGCAGTTCAAGTGTCCGTGACCTTCAGGGATGATGTGTCTTGGGGAGGAGGGGGGGGGCAAAGAAAGGGGAGGGGGTAGAAATCGAAGTGGATCACTTGTTCACCAGTCTTTCGTCTTATGCCGTGAGGCATCAGCTAAAATTATTTTCAAAGGAAAAAAAAATACGCACAGCGCTTAGCCATACTTTAATCACGTGATGTATCATTAAAAAAATATATCATATTTACTATTTCAAAGGTAATCAGTGATGTGTTTTGTCAGTGGTACTTTTGGAATAAAAGGATGGTATGCAAATTTGTTTCTAAAACTTCGTTATGACTAAATTATGTTTAACTATATATATATATATATAAAACAGGGATAAGATTCTTCAGACTTTAGTCTGAAATTCAGACTTTTCAATTTTTTAAGAAATAATTCATGTCACTTGTTTTATTAGTGTTCTGTATCTTGGTAAAATAGACTTTTCACTGCAGTAAGTAAATAATTTCTGCCTAATTCTACCTAAGTTTATTTTTAATTTGCTTAAAGCTAAATTGTATGTAATATATAAATTTCAATAGCAATTATAATATTTATTCCGCTGGAAATTCATAAACATTATTACTATATGTCGTTCGTGCAGATTTCAGATTTTTTACTTTTTTGTCAATCTCATCCCTGATAAAATAAGTGGTAGTCGTAGTATAAGTAATTATATTCCACATTTCACAATTAAAGTTGTCAAAATCAACATAAAAATACTAAATATTGTTCTTGAATGGGCACTTATAAGTGGAATTTACAAATAAACCTAAAAATGTTAATGGCATAGTAGAAATTAATTGAAACTTTCTGTATTCACATAATGCTATAAAACTTCTCTCAGTTAGACTATTATTTTGTTGCTTTTTCTAGGAAAATGTGGTTATGTGCAACCCATCTTAAAATCATTCGGAGAATCATGAGATATCTGATTGGAAAATATAACATTTATCTAGTATTACAAACATTACATATGCAAGAAAAAGCCTTTCATTTGATCTTCGGAATAATGTAAGCAAGGTGTCATATCCATTAATCCCTTTTTTCGTGCTCAAGAAGTTGTTTTTTCACTTTCACTTATTTGATAATGTTTTTGAAAAGTGCTCCGTTTTCGAATCTCATTTGCAAAGCTTATACTTATTGAGCAATATTTATACAATAGTGCAGTATCAAATATCTTTGTTTTGAAAATAATCCACGATGTCGATTTCTTTTACCTGAAAATACGGTTCCAAAACAATTTTATTAATTTATGCGCTAAAATTCCTTGTTCTCATTAAAAAAATATTTCAATGTACTTTTTATAGCGGATTTACAAATCTGTACTTTCAAATCTATCTTTTGGGGACCAAAGCAGAAAAAAGATAGGAAATGAATAAGTCGCCTAGGAAATGAGTAAGACACTGATAATCTTTGACATGTAATGACATTTGTTATGCAATGCACTTTGTTAATTTTTGACACTTTACAAGTGCAAGCTCAAAATTTTAAGTTTATATTTGCAATTTACCATTTTATTGGAATCGTTTCCAACAGAAATATTTCACAATCAATATATTTACCAGACAGTTCATCAATATCGACATTTTAATAGAAATATTTTTAAATACCTAATTTGTCATTATTAATAAAATGAAAGAGTCTTACGAAATACAAGAAAAATTTCATCAGTTCCGAAAGCAGACTGTATCCTATTGTTTTCCATTGTCTATTTTTCATTTTTTTAAAACAATGAAGGAATTTTGTTATCATTATTAGAGAAATAATGTTTTTAAAAGTTATAAAATAATACTTATAATAACGAATTAATAATAATATATTGGTAACTAATAAAAAATTTTAAAATTTCAATAGTTATGACATCCTCAGATCCTTTTGAATAACTGGTGTTAATTTCATCGTCTGACGTTCCTATTCTCAGAGTAATTATGAAATACAAACATACAGTCGGATTTTCATATAATACTAAATACTAATTAGAAACAAAACAATTTTTTCTTGTATTGGAATCAATTGTCTAATTGAATAAAAAATATGTTGTACAAATGCAATTTTTTTTAGAATCACCTAATGTGCCACGTGTTTCATTCTACATAAATTCCTAGAAAGTAATAGTGATGATGCATTCTTTTGACATCAGATGTCGATCAGTTTATAATCTATTTCCATTCTTTTATCAAATCTTGACTAACAATGGATTTATATCAGATTGATGATTATTATAAAAATGTGTTTTGTTCACCTATGAAAAAGAGTTGTGGATGTAAAAAAATATATATATATTGGCTGAATTTATGCACAACCCTCAATTACTTTAACCAAGAAAACAAAACAAATATTGGAGGGGGTATTTTTTTTTTCTGCTCGATTCTCCTTTTCTGGAAGATTCTGATGCTTCATTGCTGTTCGTGGCCACGTAACCGTGAATTGGGACCCAGTAAACGCACTTCTTTTGTCAAACGCTTTGTTTCGGTAGATTTCTTTTTTTTTTTTATTCTTCTTTAGAGAAAAGGAACTTTTTTCTTCTCAATCTCATATACCTCTATTAACGTCAATATCCAGGGTTGAATGTCTGCGATTATGGATCTTGAATGTTCCACCCCTACAAAGAATTCGCAGCAGGGCAACGGAAATGGAACAAAAGAAGTTCTAAATTGTTCTGGCCTCGCCCAATGTTCCTTCAGTTGTTTAGGAGTGTTTTAATTGAGACTGGAAAAAGAGTGAGCCAGTAATCGTGGCTCATGGAACTTTTTTCCATGGGAATTTAAATTTAAGGCTGCTCGTCGCTCAGTTCCCGAATTTTCCTCGGTAATGTTAAGTCCAGTATAGTGCCAACTTTTGAAAAAAATTGGATGGGCTCAAAAATATTTTGGTAAAATGGTATGACCAGTTTTTTCTTCTTTGAAGGGTGGGCAAATGGTGAAAAATGAGTATTATAAGACAAGCTACCATGTTTTGATAAAGTTACAATTTATTATATTTCGCGTTTTTTTTTAAATTTATTGCATTTTTGTTATAAAGAAACTAATATTTATTGCAATATCATCTTATCATGACCATGACTACAAATTGAAGAAGCAGAACATGGACATTTCAGTCATTTGGGATTTATGGGACTCTGTTGGAATATTAAAACGCATGGCCATTGACAAAATAAATTTTGTTCTAGAGTAAAAATTAAAAATAATAATGAAATAAATAACTAAATATAACAATGAAAACTGGATACGTTAGGATTCAAAATTATTGGCTTGGCTAAGACCCCCATGGGCCCATATAAGTTGGCACCACTGGTTAAGTCTGTGGCCTTTGATGTTTTCTTATATTTAAAATATCTCCTCAGGATAATAATTTTTTTTCTATTTTCTATGTGCTCTTTTTAAAGGATAACTCTTTTTTCCCCCCTTAGCTCTCAAAATAGTTCTAAAATCCATGTTTAATTTTGCATGAAGTGTTAAATTTTACCTCCAGTTTGTCCACATTTAATGCATAAAATGTTAATTTAAGCATAGATTTTCTAAATATTTTGACAACTACGTAAAAAAGAGGCATCTTTAAAGAACAGCACACAAAAAAACATAAATACAAAATCTTATTATCCTGAGGAGATAGACTACATCAAACGCTCATAGACTTTACAGAAACTGTGTGAAGAACAGCTTTAGGTAGGGACATTCGTAGACCCTTATATCGCACTATTTGCGGGAAGTTTTCTTTGAGTAAAGCAAACTTTTTTTCTGATTTTAGTGTAAACAGCTGAGAAGCAAATGCAACATTTTTTTAAAATTAGACAAATTATTCATTAATGATAAAAGTGCCTCAATGAAAATGTTATATAGCAAGGCTTTCGCAAATTTTTATTAATAATTGCTAATTTCTGCTCTTAAAGTGTTTATTTAATGATGATGTTCATAATTGGCTTTTTACTTTGTGGTGAAGTGTCCAGAATTAGTTATTTTTCTGTAAAATAATAATAATAATAATAATAATAATAATACTTTTTTGGTATTTGCAAGCGCTATAACAGTTCCATTTTATAATTCTGTAATGACAATCTGAATTTTTAATTTGTTAATTTTGAAAGAGTGAAAAATTATCCATTCCAAATTTCTAACCTGGAGTCCAGCACGTCCACGCTCTACCAATTGAACTACCAGGATACACCTATTCTGGCACTTATCACTCTTATGCTGGCAAGACTGCAGTTGCAACACAAGATAGAATGATTTTCACTCTATTGTTTTACGCTTTGTTGACAATGTGAATTAAAATTCACGAATTAAAAATTCAGTTTATTACTTTTCAGGCGTAATTCTTCGTTAAAAAAAAAAAATATATCTGCAATAACTTTTTAGTTTAAAAAAATCAACATCATTTGCTCTTAATAATCCATTTTAAATCTATTTTAAGTGCAAAGTGTACTGCTTATCAATTTAAAAGTAATTCATGCAAGATTAGTTTAAAAATAAAAACAGAAATACGTGGAAATAAAAAAACAAACAGAACGAAAGGAGAAAAAAACATTCAGCTGGGAAAACAAACCTACATTTGCATTCATTAAGTAGAATTACACAACTACTGCAGTCATTGTTCCCAGAAAAATATTACGTGCTAGAAGTGCTGTACGATAATAGTAAACACCGTGGATTCTCACTAGTTGCTCTCCTACTAGCGTTTCGTTACACATCACTATTGCTTGAACACTGAAGGTCACGGTTAGATGTTATCAAAGACGAACGCTTTATACGCTAAATTTGACAATTGCTTGTTTTTATATATTTATTACTGATATATATAAAATAATAATAAGCATTTATTTCTCCCCCACTCCTCTGTTTATTTATTTTGTTCCATTTCTCTAGTATTTATCCACTACTCTGTTTTGGTTTCTCAGAGCACTTTTTCATCGGAAATAAATAATGATTATCTGAGAAAACAAATTTATTTTCTTTATTATAATAAAAGGTTGGGGGCACTGAAAAATTGAATATGAGCATAATTTAATTGATAGGATAACAGTTTCACACGCTAAAATTGATAATTACATATCTTTAAAGTATCTATTATTGTATTTTAAAAAGTATAAAGCTAGTCCTTAGTTTAAAGTAACTGGCTTGGCCTTTAGTTCGACGCTAATGTTCTCGTTTACTGTTCACGGAATCCACGGTTGATTTTTAATCATTATGATAGAAGATAATGGATTGGAAGAAGATTGGAAGCACTGAAAAGAATAATAATAATAATAAATAAAATAAATAAATACGGGTATTGTGTAAATTAGCTAACCTGATAGGATGCTTTAAAGACGGATATTTTATAAGTTAAAACAATTATGTCTCTTTTACTAATTTATTATTTGCATTTAAAAAAAAGAAGGGGGGGGGGCATATATGTCTTTTGCATAAAACGTACGCTAGCATTTTAAAAATTAAATGATCCAAGCATCATGCAAATACGATCATTATATCAAAAAATATAACACTTTTTAGGTTGGATCATCTAATTTTGACGGTCATCCAAAATTGAATGGCATTTATCAACTTTTTGGTTTTGTTATACTTAAATTTATGTATCTAATTTTCGTTTATGAAAGATAAAGTTGTGAAATTAAATGCAGCATTTTTAGTAGAAGTCTGTTAAATTGTCGTTAAGGTTTTTTGTTTTTGCTGTTGTTTTGGGTGAAATTTTTAGAAATATAATTCTTGTAGCAAAAAATACTCAGAAAAAGACTTTTTCATGTACTTATAATAATAATAATAACAATAATAACAATAATAAAATAAAAATAATAATAATACTTTTTTGGTATTTGCAAGCGCTATAACAGTTCCATTTTATAATTCTGTAATGACAATCTGAATTTTTAATTTGTTAATTTTGAAAGAGTGAAAAATTATCCATTCCAAATTTCTAACCTGGAGTCCAGCACGCCTACGCTCTACTAATTGAACTTTCAGGATACACCTTATTCTGGCACTTATCACTCTTATGCAGGCAAGACTGCAGATGCAACATAAGATAGAATGATTTTCAGTCTGTTGCTTTACGCTTTGTTGACAATGTGAATTAAAATTCACGAATTAAAAATTCAGTTTACTACTTTTCGGGCGTATTTCTTCATTTAAAATATAAAAATTCTGCAATAACTCTTAAGTTTAAAAAAATCAACATCATTTGCTCTTAATAATCCATTTTAAATCTATTTTAAGTGCAAAGTGTACTGCTTATCAATTTAAAAATAGTACTTCTTTCTTGTACTAAAAAGTACTCAGAGAAAGACTTTTTAGTATTATTTTGAAAATAGGACTATAAATTTCTATCAGTGGTTTTATCAGATTGGGAATTTGAAAAGGCCCCAAATATACAATAATTTTTGCCTGGATCTACCTGGCTATATAGAACAGATTCGCGCTGCAAATGGAAAACAGTGTAGTCCCGATGGAATACCATTTAAAACGGAATCCTGTCGAAAGAAATTTATTTTTTCAGTGTTTTTTCAAAAGTTTCGATACTTTTTAAATTCAAATTTCTCATAAATCCGAATTTGGACTTGACTCATTTTTGCTTTAGGACAACGACTTGAGACCCCCCCCCCCCCTCCAATCCCACCCGTCTTTAGCTCTCATGATGACCGGATATCGAGATTTATAGACTCAATTTGTTCTCAAGTCGAAGGTCAAAAGTCTTGAGGGTATGACGCAAAAATATTAATTAATTAGCCCCGTCGAAATACCTGGAAAAAATGGGACGGAGGCGTTGGCATCTCACGCAACAATAATCGGTCCACTTCCGGTGGAAAACAGCCTTGGGTCTTTTTTTGCTTGTCGAGCGATGGGAAACAGGCCTAATGATGGACACAGGTGGCCCGCGGAATTCGCTATTGCACTCCGCTCTCTCTCTACATTTTTATTTTCGTTTTGCTTTTACTTTTATTTTTACTTTCTCTATTAGACGTTACTAGCTAGGAAGCTCGTTTTGCAATCAACTAATCGGAATATACTAACGGCAAACCCTCGCCAAAATGTCGCCAACTTTAGAATATATTTGGAGAAAGAAAGTTTTGTAGTACTTGGGTTTAGATGTAAATACATTTAATTAGAGTTGATTTTGAAATTTAATAAATTAAATTTTCTTTTCTCTGATGAATATGTTAGAAATAATTCGCATTTATGATTAAAATTTATTGTGTCAAGAAATGAGTCAAATTTATGTCTCTAGTTTCTGATCGAATTTATTATTCAAAAATGATTATTAACAAATTAATTAAACACGTATGAGAAAAAAGAACTCAAGAATTTTTTGCCAGTAATGGTCCCGTTTAAGTTTTTCTACGTTTATGTATTTAAAAAATCTATCTTAAACAGAAGAATAAGGCGAAACTAAAAGAGGTTTTAAAAGGAATATACTATTTCATTATCCTCTTAGAAAAATGCTGGTAGAAAGTTTTTACCTTATATTGTTTAGAATTGGTTTATTTTAATTTTTGAATTTCTGAGTTGCTTTTTCTGCAGATGCTTTAAAAACTGTCGGTACAAAATAATTCACAGTGCGCATTAGGACAGCGCAAAGCTCTAGTTTTTTTTTTTTTTTTTTTTTACTTTTTTGGCGCGTTGCTTTGGCGAAGCTTTTTTTGCTGGTTCGCTGCGATTGGTTGTTGTGGGCCGATTTTTTCTACCTATTAGGGTCTATGTTCTTTTTTCTTCTCTCACGGGGTCTTCATGGTTCGAGATGCCTTTGTGCTAGAGACAATTTTTTTTTATGTTCATCTGTTTCTTTTGAAAGGATATCAAGACCGGTATTAAGATTTTTCACGCTGAGAAAATGTAAGTTATTGTTATAGGAGTGCGATTACTTCTTCTTCTTTTTTTTTTTTTTTTACCCTGTAATGTCTCGAGGCAATTAAGGAAAATCGTTTTGTTTGCTAAATGACGCGTACGTAATAGATATTTCCTTAGATTGGTATCGGGAATAATATCGTCTTAATTTAGAGTTTCTCTGTCTCTGTTTTCGATAATGAGGGTAATTGTATGTGGATTAATAATTGTAATCTAAGCAGAGGAAATTTGACATAAATCATTTAAAAAAAGTAAAAAATGAGATTTTTCCAATTCAAATCCAGAACATTTTATAATTTATCTATGGAAGATCAGTATTGTATTCGTAAATAAAAAAGGTATATGCTGTAGTTTTTCTTGAAGACAGGAAGAATGTGGAGTTACTCCGGTAGCTCTCTTCTAAAACCCTGATTAGGATGAGTAATAGTAACTGTTATAAAATATCAGTTGAAAAAGTCTCGCGAAATAAGGTTATGTATATATATATTCTTTTCAATTGAAAGTATTCGATAAAATAAATTTTTTCTGTTTTATTATTATATATTATGCATCTTTTCCCTCACTCCTTTATGGGGTGAAAAGGACAAAAAAAGAAGACCACAATTGCTGTGTAATATATATATATATATATATATATATATATTTAATGATAAGATTTAAATAAATCAACACAATATATAAATTGACCTCTTTCGGCTTGCTGGATTTGACTATTCTTTTGTCTTACGACAAGAGATAGCAGTAGTGGAGGAGTATCCCTGACATGTTTATCACTTCCTCTGAAGAGAATTTCTTTATTTATTTTGTGCGCTTTGCTTCCAAATCTTTGAAGAGAAATGAAGAAAATCACAAATAAAATCTTTGGAAAAGGTAGCGAAGGAAAAAATAATCTGATTTCTCATCGCAGAATTTGAAAATGTGATTTATACGAAGTCCGTGTACATTTTCGTTTGTTAGACGTGACGTCGAAAGATCTGTAATTTTTCCTTTATTCTGTCAACATATTTACACAAGATTAAAAATTTGTTTCTAACCCTCTCGCCGCATCTTTAATTCCTTTGCGTCTTTTATAGAATTTTTAATCTTTTATCACCTGTTCTTCAAAACAGATTTTTTTTTTTTTTTTTTTTTTGTCTAATTTAATCGGGAAAAATGCCCTGATTAAATAAGACAAAGTTTACACTGAAAAATAAATTGTGAGAATAGTCGAAGAGGGCTAATTAGACAGAAAAAATGCATGCCCAAAGAAATCTCGGTTCGCGCAGCGATCCAGATGCCCATGGATTAATCTGGCCTCGAACTTAGCGTTTCTGACAGGTTTTCTTATCTAATATCTGTTTCCTTTTGCTAATTAAAACAGACCTGCAGTCTCTTCTCTGTTCTACCATCTTATTTACAAATTTGTTGTTAAAATCCCAGAAAGTCGTACATTAATCAGGCTCTGAATTTAGCGTTTCAAGTCAGTTTTTAAATGTTATTATTGATAAATAATAGTCCATGAATACTTTTATCAATTATTTCAAATTTTAAGTGAAAATTTCGACTTCTATCCGCCGTCCTAGGACGGGCATTTACGTAGTTGAACCTAATAAATGTTGTGCATGATTGTAGACAAGTTTGCCCTCAACATTGCTTTCATGTAGCGTGTAACTTTCGCCAAAAACTGATTTAAAAAATTTACTTTTAGACTATTTGCTGAAAGGTATGTTATTTTTTTTTAGAAAAAAAAAATGCATATATGTGTATATGAATGGGTATCTGCATGTAAAGATCTATTAGACTTTGGCATAAAAGGGTCATAATTACTAAAGAATTTGCGATTTGTTTGGTTTACTTTGTAATCTGTAATAGTTTTTAGTGCATTTAAAAGTGCAACAAAAAGTTTATTAATTTGTCGAATAATCGATTATATTTAAACAACATTTCGGTTATTTGAAATTTTTTTTTTATCCTCCAAAGTGACTTTGCTAAATGTATTGTATGAATAAATATGTAAACTTTATTGTACATTTTCCTATAAAGCAGAAAAAAGCATGTTTTATATATACATATATATTTAGCTTGTTCAACAATAACGACTATTAACCTAATTTAAATAAAAAATAAATAAGTGTTTATATTGATAGTGAAAATATAAGATAACTGTTCAAGATACATTACAGTGCTATATTCCTTTCAATTTTTTTTTTTTTTTTACTTTTCAATGCCGCTAGTTTCTCGTTCACCCACGTTTTTGTTTTACTTTTAGATCGCTTCCTAGAGTTTCACTTTTTACGATTCTTTTCATCTTTCATAGTAAACCGCAAGTTATTTTAAATTCGCTGCACAACTGATATATGTTAACAGCCATTCGAATCAATAAGCTTTCAAAAAAAAAAAAAAAAAAAAAAAAAAAAAAACTAAATAAAACACCCGTCAAAGAAATTTACATGACAACTTTACATTATGTTTTTTCTTTTTCTTTGGTCTTCCTGCGGTTTACTTTTTAACCACAAGAAATTCGAGGAGTCTCCCTTTTCCCACGTATGTGACCTTCTAAGCGCCTGCAACTTAATAAATTACGAGTTTTCTTTCTGCCCATCTATAAATGTCATAACTAATGATTGCTGATTTCCGTCGTGTGCTGGTCGAAAGTAAATGAAGTAAGCCCTATCGTCAACATTATTTGACTCTAGAATTATCCACTTATGCTAACTTTCGAACATCAGGGCAGGGTTTTAGACCTTATTCAGGGCCTTATTCGAATCCTTTGCCTGTTTGGCTTTACCTGATTTAGTTATTTATATCTTGGAAAGTAAACTGAAGCGAGCCGTCCTGTTTTATATATCAAAGCATTCGAGTGAAACTCAGACACTTTTTTCATGGAAGGATTTTTGTGGCTCCGGAGAGGGAGAAAATTGCGTTTTTTGAGCACTGAAAGTGCAAAATCTCAAATATGTCGAGTGGAACATCACATTGCTCTTGGATGAATGTCCTCATCCCTAAGGCCACTCCTTGAAGTTAACTCTAAAACAGTGTTGATTTCAGGGGTGACCCCGGAAAGACAGTGTGGATGCAGTGAGATATCTTCCCTCCCGGAAGCTTTGAAATTTTGTGTTTTTAATGGTAAAAAAGTGCCATTTCTCCTACGGAATTCTACTATGTCCTTCCCGGAGCCACAGAAATTCCTCTCGGAGAAAAGTGTCTGAATTCCACTCTGGAATGCTTTGATATATAAAACAGGTTGACTCGCTTCAGTTTACTTACCAAGACATAAATAACTAAATCATAAAGAAAATCTATCATCACATCGGGCATATGATTTCGGACACAGATAATGATTGCTGATTTCAGTCGAGTGCTTTTCGAAAGTAAATTAAATTAACCTCAATTATTTGCATTGACTCTTTCCTCAATTATCCTTTTCCGTTCATATATCAGCTTTCGAAACTCAGTTTAGGGATTTATACAGGAATCGTATATCAGCCTTGTTAGAATCTCTTACCATTCTGATTTTCTAATTACGTTGATTTTATTTATTTATTTATTTTCTAGTCTGTGAAATAAGTTAAGTAAAGCAAGTTCGCCTATTTTATATCAAAGCATTCAGTCTGAGCTAAAAGAAAATCAGCCTTCAGATGACTAACCTGGTCAGTCCGATGACTTCGGACATAGATCAATCGGGATTAAAGATCGACAGAAAATTCGTGTCCGTTTTCGACTCACAATCTGAGTTTCGGTGAAAATACTGCCAAAAATTTGACCGAAACTATCTGCATTCCAAAAATCTTTCTTCCTCCGGAGATTTTCAACATTATTTTGAGATATCTCGACTCAAAACAGATACTCTTTATTTATTTCCATGAACTTCACTGCTTATAAATATCAGTCATGACTGACTCAAATTAAAAAACAAGCAATGCATATATGACTAGATTTTGAAGATTTTTTCCTGCGCTTATGAATAACTGCAGTCTTAACATTAATCAAAATTCGTAAGTAGAACCGAAGAAGTAGTTTAAGTACTCTTTTAAAAAGCCCTAATATAACAGATGATCGTTTACAAAAAATCCTTATAAAAGACAAATGGATGTATATTGGAAAATCATTCTGTATCGTTGATGTGTATTTTTACATGAAAATAATAAATTTTGGTCAGAGGCACACGCAGTCAAACTTGGACCACATGTATAATTAATAATCATGTATATATGTATTAATTAAATATATAGGAAATTAATATCTTGTAATTAACATTAATTTCAATTACTGAGAGATGCAAATTAACTCTTTAAAACTAGTAAAATTTCGTATTTTGTTACTGTTTATATGGTTTACCTGTACTCCAGTCATTTTCAAAACATTTTACTTCTTTAATTTTACGGCTATTTATCTAATTCCAAAAATGACTCTGGTAGAGTTGAAACATGTAAACAGTCAAAATAAACATATTTTTACTCGTTTTAAAGTGTTAATTTACATCTTTTAGCTATTGAAATTAATTTAATTTATTAATTGCTAAAAAACATTTTTCGGACATTTTTATTTTCGGTATTAAAACCTGTTTTAGTCGATCCTTATTAACTATAAAGGTTGCTGATTTCAATAAAATAAAAATTGTGCTACATTGCAAAATAAATAAAAGGAGACTCGATTACTTACATAACTGGTATAGTTGCTCTTACCTGAACCATTCACTTTTGAACATTTGAATCTTAGTGTGGAAAATTGTTCGAGCTCAATGTATTTTATTTTGACCCCTCCCCCCTCTCGTCCATATTTAATTTTCTGACTTGCTGTATTTTTGTTTATTTACTTATTTATTTTAGTCTGTCTCATATTAACGGATTTAATATTAAACGAAGGTCATATGAATTCACTTTCATGGACTTTAAGCATTGCATGTTAGAAATATCTGTCAGCTTTGCGGTATACTAATTTCCAATAACATTCATAAAAAATAAAGTACGCAAACCTACATTAAAAGGCGCAAACTCTGCAGTGAACATACTGTCTTCAAAACGGCGATTCACAAATAGAAAAAAACAACAAATGCCTCTACGTTTAACCCTTTCAGGGGCAAAATACTTCTGCGGCTACAATGTTGAAATTATTAATTAATATCATAATGTACGATTATTATTATTATTTTTTTATAATAAAAAGTTTTTCGTGGCTTATATTATGACAACAAAATTTTATTTCGAAAATTCTGAGAACCACCACTTGGCAGTTTTTTGAATTACAGCTGAGTTATTCGCTTCATGCAATCAAGAGGTTAAATCATTCCGTACGAACATAAATCATGATAGCGAAATACTATTTCGATTTTTATCTCGTATATTTATCATCTCCATTTCTAAAATTTCTACCAAAAGTGTTTAAAAATATGAAACGTTATTAAAACCGTTCACATGTTTTTCCCTGATGCCAGCATCCGAATACAGAGTGATGCTCCAAAGTGGAACAACCTCCGTCCGCCCTTGCGTTCCCCGCAAGCATTCAAATTAACTGGACCTGCAAAACACATAATGAGCCTCGATCGGAGATTCTGTTCATTGTGTCGCGGTGTCGTTTGACTCGTTCTCTTCATTGTTCGGGACTGTTGGTCGCGTGAAACTAGTTACGGAAGTGGGAAAAAAAAAGTAAATAGATACAAATTGCGCGGTTACACGAGCCTTCTTTGATTTCGTCATTAGTCGTTGCTCGTATTTCCATATTTTAACAAGTGGTTGCTGCTTATTTATGATATTAATGGGAAATGTTTACGCGCGTTTGTGTGTATGTGGAGGGGTAGACACGAATTTTTAATTGTACTTTTATAATGGAATATCATTTTATTTACGGGGATCATATCTATTTCAATAAAAAATGCTTTTGTACACGTAAAGTATTTACCCAATTTATTCAGTAAGTATTTTTGAATTAGCCAAAACATATTTTACAATTCAAATTGATTTGAAGCGATTTTTAAAAACAATTTTTCAAGTTTTAATTCTTTCGGAAGATTAAGTGCATATATGTATCTTCAAAATTTGGATACAGGACTTGCTTTAGGTACCAGTAATAAATAAAATTAAAATTTGCCTTTGATTTTCTGATGGAAGCTTTCAGGTAACAGCTGAAAGCTTCCAGGTACTTTGGCATTTTATTCATTAAATAAATAAAGATAACATTTTAAAATAAAGTGGTGCCAAACCGAATAGGAATCGTATATAAGATGCTGACTCCGAAAGCGAGACATATCATATTTTTATTACAAATTACTAAAAGAATTTTATATGAGGTTTACAGGCTGTACAAAATTAATAATGGTTATTAAATCTTTTTGTTTAAACTATAACAGATTAGCATAAATAACTTTATATGAGGTTTACAAGCTGTAAAAAATTATTAATAATGATTGCTAAATCTTTTTTTAATAGTTTAAACTATTAAGCACATTAACGTAAATTAGAAAAGGAAAAAATATTTTTAGCTTATGTTCTTGTTTAGACACGAGGGAAAAATTATTTGAAAAAGACCTTCGATCATGGAGAGCAGGAAAACATGAAATATTTAAAAGAAAATGTTCAATTCTGCCATCTATTGCTACATTTCACAATCATTATTGAATTTCATATGAGATAATAAACATAAATATTTAAATTTTTAACAGTTATCACATTACGATGTATACAAGGAGATATGACAACTAATGTACACATGCATCTCCATTATTTTCTTTCAAAATTAGCCGATGAATTGCATTTTTTACTTACGGTTTTTGCCATATTAAAGGATAATTTTGATTACATAGCGCATCAAAAGTTAACCTCATTTGAGAGATTTCATTTATTGTACATATAATGCATATATATATATATATTCCCCAATTAAGTAAATATCAAATTTTGTTGTTATAAAGATTTAGTTACAGGAAAAAAGTAGTCATTCTGAAGTAAGAATAAACATTGTAAATCAAAACATGTCCGTGAATAACCCTGACACTATATTGACAGTGGCAACCCATGATCAATAAATTCCGATTATACAAACATCGTACAATTTTACTTTTTACACCGTCGAATAGCGTAAAAGTGTATTTTCAAATTCATTTTGTTTGAAAACTGCATTTTTTTCTATTTATTTATTCATTGCTATGAACATCATTGTTTATAATTATCAGTCATGACTGACTCAAGACATGAATGCAAATTATAAACTAAAAAATGCATGTATTATTAAACTATGAAGACGTTTTCCGTGTACTTATTAAACTCATTACAGACTTATCAGTAATACATATAAAAAAATTAATTTGAAACTAGAGAAGTGTTTGGATTACTCTTTGAAAAAAGTCTAGTATAACAGATGATCATTTACAAAAATCATAATAAAAGATAAATTGAGGTGTGTATTCCTAAAACATTTTGCAATTAAACTAAATTAATCTTTCTGTGTAGTTAATGAATATATTTACATTTTATTTCCGTACTAAAATAAAAATTTTCGATCAAGGGTACAGAGAGCCAACTTAGGCCAACCGTATAATTATTAATAATTCTGACTATTTATACATGTAATAATTGTTTAAACAATTTTTGATCATTTTCCTTTAAGTTTTCGGCCGAAAATAAGATTACTGAAATTCGGTTTTTTTGCTTAAAATCCGGTTTCGGACTATCCTTAGTTACAAACAGTAATAGACATGTATCAGGTAGTCCATATTGATTTTCCTCAAATGTCTTAAATGAATAAATAACTAGAAAAACTTCGAATGCTTCAATAATAGTTTTGTAGTTGAAGGTAAATAAACTAATAAAAGCAGACAAATTCAACACTGAACATGCTGATGTACATGTTGGACGTTTCAAACATTTGTGAATAAAAAAAAAAAAAACATGCCTTGTTGTAGTACACATGATTAGAATAGTAAATAAAGATGTTAGGGAAAAAAAAAATCATTACCAAAATGTAGTTTTGGTTGAAGTTTATAAGAGTCGATATATATGAGAGTTAGTTTTATCTGAAATTTCTAAAAATCGAATTTAGAGCAAAACTTGCATTTGTTTAGAAGTAAACTAACACTAAGGAAAACATATTTTAAATAACTGTTTAATAGCTCTATCGCTGACATTTAAAATAAGAGATTAAAATCTATCTCACCTCTTGCTTGTAGGTCACTAATATAAACAACCCGAGAGAACTTCCTTTTCGTTTTATGTTACGGGGGTGGGGGGGGGGGGGGTGGAAAATTTCTTTACCCCTCTCTTTAGCTTTTTTCTTTGGTTTTCGATCTGATATGCATAGATAGCATAGTAAGCCAAATATATTGCTATTATTGTACCCGTATAAAGTGTTTTTATTTAAACAGATAAATTTTAAGAAATATCATCATCTTTTGGGCTAAAAAACAAAAGACTGTCTTTAAGCAATGGTAAATGAATGATTAGTAAAGTCCTAGAAATTAATTTTAAAAACTTCTCGGGAGAAAAAAAAAAAAAAAAAGATAAATAAATCCATTCGAACTAAAGTTGCCCTTGAAAATACAAAATTGTTATTGGAGCTAAAACAATAAAAATAATAAATAACTAAGTTAAAATCGTTTTTCTAAAATTGTATTTCTAATGTTGCACCCGTTATATTTTAATACATAAAATAAAATAAAAAATAAGCGAGATGTGACGTTAAGGCAACCGATGTTTCTTATCTGTATATACACACAATTTATATTTTTGAAAGCTTTATTTAAAATTATTATTATTATTATTAATTTTTTTTTTTTTTTTTTTTTTTTGCTTTAGTGATTTATTTTGAATATTTTCTACATTTGTTTAAGAGAATTATTATTATTATTATTTTCGAAATTATTACATTAATTACTTGTGTTGTACTCATTGTATTTGAAAATCAAAATTAGGTTTTCAAAGTATCGTTATTTTATGTATATTTCTGTATTTATAATTATGTTTTATATGTTTTTTAATTTTTATAATTTTGTGTGCAAAATGTTTATATTTAACATTTTAAAAAACTATAAATTTTAAATACTTTTTAAACCCTTTAAAACACGTTTTTGTTTAAAAAAGGGGTCAAATTTTCTACACCTTATTTTTAACAAGTATTTTGATTGCTTCTTGAGCAATGTTATCTTCTTCCTCAATAAAATAACTTTTCTTCCTGATTTAATTTCTTAAATATCAATAAAGCGATAATGAATAAATTAATTTTTAAATTAGGAGATTTAGCTTTGAAGGCTCCTTTGAAAACGAGAGGTCTAACAGAGAACAATTTCTTCCACATCTGTTTGGCCTATCAAAATACTTTTGGCGCGTCTAGACGATAACTCTGATGAAACTAGTCTGATTTAACTGCAATGTCTGAAATTCCACGCAAATGTTTCTTTTTATAGAACAAGCATGTCTTGTTTAAATTTTGAATACTTTTTTACTTGTGATAAAAACCAAAATCTACTGCTAATTCTAAATTCTATGTTTAAAATTAAAAATAATAAACGAAACTTCTAAAGTTTCGTAAAGTTTTAAATTATATATTATTGTCCTGATGAAGGTTGACCTTTAGTATATAATACATTACTCTGTTATATATTAATTTTGTTTACATAAATATATATATACATTTGTGTCAGTTTTTTAGATTTTTTGCCGTCGTATTTTATAGTTTTTCGCTAAGCAGCCTTTGACATTTGTAAAATAATAACAAAGGATTAAACGTCTTCTAAAATTTAAAAGACTGCTTAAAATTTAAAAAATAGAAGAAGGACACTCTTAGTAGTAGTGATATTAATTAATTTGATTAATCAATAGAAAGTTTTTCTATTACAGTGCCATTTTAATAGATATATTTAAAAAAAATAAACTTCACTTTCTCAAATTCTTTTATCCTTACTGTAACATACATACGACATCAATTTTTGTAAGTTTTATTTACTTGTTTATTTTTTCTTCTTTTAATTATTAATTTAGTAATCTAACTACTGAAGTACTGACTACTAACCTTTAGTTATCCTAACTACTGAAAAACAAAAGTAAATATTTCCAGATATTAATTTAAGTGTTAAAAATGTTAAAGAAGTAACTGAGAGTAAAATTAATAATAGTATATTGTTTTCAATGTTCTTTTCGTATAAAACTACCGTTTCTATTCGGTCTTCGTACTATGGCAGCATGGCATAAGAAAAATTTAATAAAAAAAAAAAAATCCGTTTTACTGTTTCAAAAAAATAAAAAATAAAGAGGCTTTCAAATGAAAAATAAAAGATGTCTTCAAAATTTGTACTTTTAGTATTGAAATGTAAAAGATTTCATCATCCTTTTGTTTTAAATTAATTCTCGGTATAAATTTTTAATTAATATGTAAATTTTAGTTTTTTATCAAATACGACTGACAGCATTACTTAGCTCGATATTTTAAATTTTCTATTCTCACGATTGCATTGTTTTGTCATGATATTGCTTGTTGTATTAGAATAGATCTTTTTAAAGAATGAGGTTGTGGAAGAACGAGAGGTAATTAAATGTCCACTTACCCCTATTTGATATAAGATCCTGAAGGCAGGTTTGTGATTGTGTCTGAAATTCAAGGGAAACCTGGAGACCATGGCCGCTTTGATGGAGCTCATAGCCACGGCTATCCACGTCAACGTGAGCCACCACGAAAACGTACGCACCACGTGCATAATCTGCGTGTGTGACACAAATTTCTCTTTTCGCTCCTGGAAAAACTCAAAAACAGCCGATTTGTTGTGCTGCGCAACCTCTTTGAGAGAGAGAGAAAAACTTAACTTTTCCCACTGAGCAATCCTCCTTTTCACGTTTTTCATTCAACTTCCTCCTCGCGCGTACTACGCGATTATTTATAGTGAGTCACTCATGAATGGCCGAGGACCGGTCCTACCCGCCTGGCGTCTTGGAGGGGTGGCAGGGTAGTTTGAGGGGGACCGTGTATGCACCTCAGGAGCCGTGGGAAAGAAAGCTGCATGCAGCGATTAAAAGACGTTACAAGAAGAACAGCGTCTCTTTCTGGATGGAGGGGCTGGCCACCGGTTTATGCGTGGCTGACGTTCTTTCGTGTGAATGAATGAGTACGTAGTAAAAGAGAGGGCCTGCTGCTCTGCTAGCGTAGTAATTATGGCAGCTGCGCGCGCAATTCCTTCGGTTCATTCTTGAGTTTTTCTTGAAAGAGAGAGAGATGCACTGACGATTGTCGTTCGGCGATATTTACAATGACTCCAAGATTTTTTTTTTCAAAATGACTCGAACCTGTTTTACATACCAGAACTTTAATATATTATAAATATAATTTTTTTTTTTTTTTTTTTTTTTTGCGGTATATTTTCTTGCATGAAAGGGCTATTTGACAAATTGTCGTTCTATTCTATTTTATAGTGAATTAAATTGAAGAAAAATTCCGAATTAATTTTTTAACCGAAGAATTTTGTTTTGTGTACCACAATTTTTCGCAATAATTTTTCTCATTTTTTTTCTTTTCTCTTTTTGCATGAAATGTTTAAATTAATTAATTAAATCATGAATCGCAATTGCTTTAAAGTTTTTAATCAACTAAGATTGAAAATTTAAAAAATGAATGTTATCGATATTTTTTTTCTTTAAAATTTGCTGAAAAAAGAGAGAGATTTCACTCACGAATAAGTCATTATTATTTATAATGAACTTAAAGTTTTTTAAGGATTCGGCCATAAAAAAAAGAAAAGTGATTAGAACATTTATTTTATAAATAAACAAGAGTTTCACCATGAAAAATCTTGTCTGCTTTTTCTTTTCTTTTCCTCCATTCCTGATTTGTTTGGCAAGAAATGTACGCTAATAAATGTGTTTATATGATTTAGTGGGAAAAATACTTTTATTTC